>JAUCMX010000010.1:2969783-3027488 GCA_033459395.1 Hemibagrus guttatus | reverse complement strand
AATGTGGGCGAATTTGGCCCAGGATGGTCAATCCCACCTGCAGTGTTATAAGAAAGGATATACTATCTCGCTCTCTCTCACACACACACAGATTTAGACACAAAACTTCAGAGTCTTTTAACTCAGCAGGTGGTTGCAGTGTGTGTGTGTGTGTGTGTGAGTGTGTGTTTTTTCGCACCACACCGCCTCACAGCCCTATCTTTAGAAAAACGCTTGAAAATAATGTTGTAAATGAAGCAGAGAGAGCAGAATAACTGGACGTAGATCAGATTTCAGCTGGGAGATCTGGGATTAATCGTCCTCCTACACACCAAAACTGTCATTTTAGGAAATAAAAAAATTATTTTAACCAATTTTGAACACACTAAACCGTTTTTTCTGTCTCTCACTAATTGCATCAAACAGATTAAGTAACCTTGACTCAATCACACACACACACCCCTTTACATAACTGTTTCAATTATCTTCTGCAAAGCCAGGAGCTATTTTAGTATATTAGCTTATTCCCAAAGGTCCCTGTTTACTGAACTGTGCACGTGTGTGTGCGTGTGTGTGCTCACTGCAGCCGTCCTCGTCGCTGTGGTCTCCGCAGTCGTTGTCTCCATCGCACTGCCACTGAGCCGGGATGCAGGTGCACTCTCCGAACACGCTCACCGCACACGTGAAGTGATTCTTCCCACACGAACATTCCGTGCTGCCACACACACCTGTAAACGGAAACACACACACACACACACGCACAGTCAGTACAAACCCATAAAACTAGTTATGATAATAAAACGTGGGTGTGTGTCGTGTCATGTCGTTCTCTCTGCACAGAGGCGTGAGGGCAGTTTTTTTCTGGTGAAGCAGTGAGTCAAAATAACGTCCTGTTTTTCAGTCTTTACCCTGATTGCTCGTTTTCCTGGGTCTCGGGGTGCTTTACCTTTTATGGAGTTTTGTGGGCGTCGCTAAATGTAAATGAGCTCAGGAAGACACTTTTAGCTTTCAACACATGCAGCATGACAGCGTAAACTATCAACGCTGTAGTCGTTAGCAGGACGGACTCAGACTGTAGCTGATGATACAGCAGTAATGTTGATCTCCCCCACACACACACACACACACACACACACACACACACACGAACATGCTACACATGCACACTGACATGAAGCTTAGCATTCACAGGGGAAAACAAGCAGCTGGAAGTCATTGGTCGGTTCATTTTCTCAGCGCGAGCCGGCAGGAGGCAGAGCGAGGGTTCTGGAGCTACTGTGAAGTATCAGCTGGGGTTTTGGGCTCCAGCCTGGAATCCTCGTTCCTCAGAGACTCGGTGTCTGATTTCCCCTCAAAAAAAAAGTTACGCAACTAATTTCCTGCCAAAGGTTTTTTTTTGTTCTTCTTTTTATTCATGAATACATTTTATTTGTGGTCAATCTTCTCGACTCCTGAAACCATGGCAACCGGAATAACTTGAGGGACGTGTGTACGCGAGCGAGCACCGTGTTTAAGGTTCGAACACTGAGGCTTGGACCATCACGGAGCTGAAGAGCCGGATCCGATCCGATCGCACCAATCGGGACGCTCGGCTGGACTGATGAGGAGATTAACACTACACACCACCTAGCAGGAAGAAGTGAGGCTTAGCAGGAGTATTTGCTTTCTCTTAGATTTACACACACACACACGGTCCTCTCCTGCAGTGTGCCTGTGCTGCCGTGGTGTAGTTGCTGCCGCTTCGATAGTGACTGAATAAACATTTAAAAGCCCATTTATTGGTGCGTGTGTGTGTGTGTGTGTGTGTGTGTGTGTGTTTACAACTATCTCTACATCACAGTGTGTGAATACACTAGCAGACACCTGCAGCCTCCTTTAAAAACCACAGAGACACACACACACCATAAAAACTGACACACAATGTAGCTCACCTCACTCTGTGTGTGTGTGTGTGTGTGTGTGTGTGATCATTCTGACCATTTGTACAGCCCCCACAACAACATAGAGCTCTGTCTGTGTCTATCTGTCCCGGAATCTCATACTGTGAAAAATGCGCACACACACACACACACACACACACACTTAAACAAGACCACACATGTTGCTTTGAGCGACGACCAGTAAAGAAGGTCCTGGACATGGCAGAGGACACTGTGTGTGTGTGTGTTCTACCAGGTCATCCCAAACAGCCCGTCTCTCTCTCCCTCTCCCCTATTTGTTTTCCATGCTATCTTTCCGTCACTACATCTTCATGTCTAATTTTCCCATGCCCTCTCTTATGTCATTCTCTCTCTCTCACTCTCTTTCTGCTTCCTGATGTGAGACAGCAAAACCAGCACAGTGTCTTTATTTCTCCTGCTTGTTTCTCTCCTTCCTTTCTCTTCCCCTTCTTGTTTCTGCTTTTATACATGTTCGCCCCGCTTTCCCTGTTCTTCTTCTTCTTCTTCTGATGAATCAGATGGACAGGTCAGAAGTCATTGTGTCTATATATATATATATATATATATATATATATATATATATATATATATATATATATATATATATATATATATATATATACATACATACATACACATAGTGGTGTGAAATTGTGAAATCCATGTAGTTTTGGATTTTGTTTTCCCTTAATAATAAAAACCTTTTTCAACACTTTTTCACACCACTGTGTGTGTGTATATATATATATTATATATATATATAAATATATAAAAGTTCATGTCAAGGGTGAAATCGGGTGTGAAATCGTCCTGGAATTGTCCAGCGTGCGCCTGAGCGCCATCGTCCTGCTCAGACCTTCCTATTCGTCCTCTTCACGCTTCCATTTTCCTCCATCAGACAACAGGAAGCTGCCTCAGCCTGCGAGTGTATGGACACGCGCTCAAGATATTTAATGGTCTACAGATGAGAGAGTAATACATCCAGTGACCAACACACACACACACAAGGTATGAATATACTTGTTGTCAACCACCGTAACCGGGAGCGACGGTAACCACAGCGACTGAGGGGGCCTTCCAAACTGAGGGCTTCCAGATGTGCGGCTTTTGGAAGCTGAGAGAAGCAGGAACGGAAAACGGAACACCACACGCGCACACACACATACACACACACACACAGTCCCCAAGAAGTTGCTGTCAACTGATGATGAGCCAATGATCACTTCTACAAAACACTGCAGTTTTCCACATTAATAAGTGAGCAGCTTTACATCACACTTTCATATAAAGATAATAAAAAAAAAGCAGTGAGATGAGAAGATTTTATAGACACGCCCCCATCTCAAAGCACCCAGTGCAACTAGGCAAAAACCCCACCCCACCCCATCCCGCCCCGCCCACCACCCACCAAAAAACCCCAACACGCTGTGCTTCGGAAAAAGCTTCTACACCGAATACGGCAATCGATGGATTTTTCTAAAAAGGAAGTTCAGGGGGTGGAGCTTTGTGTTTGTGGGTGGGAACAAGGGCAGGGCTTGAGCACTGAGGGTTAAAAACAGCTAATGTGCAAGAGATATTTATTTGTATATTCAGACCTCCCAGCTTTTTACTGTTCAATCATTCAATATGCACTCTCTCTCACACACACACACACACACACACAGGCCCTCCACAGAGTCATCTGGGAGGTCTGGCCCTAATTAATGGTCCGCCTTTTGCTGTCCTCACCAGGATGTGACCACTGGCACAGAGAGGTAGGAGTGTGTGTGTGTGTGTGTGTGTGTGTGTGTGTGTGTGTGTTATAGGAGGGTGTAAATTGAAAGGAACACCCAGTGGTTGCCACCGGTAAAAGGTTGTCTTCATTTAATGCACTCTCTCTCTCTCTCTCTCTCTCCCCACACACACGCACACACGCTCTATTGATTCAACTCTGAACACACATTACGGCTTTAATGGTGTGGTTTTTAGTATTTTCATGAGACCACCCTCATGCTTCACTCCTGTCGGTTTTCTCTGCGCCTCATCACGTTTAAACACTGACCTGCTCGGAGATCATCTGGAAACTTCTGGAGAGGCTTTTCTGCTCAGCACGGCTGTATAGAGCGATTATATTAGAGTTGCTTATAGACTTCTGGTCAGATCAGACCAGTCTGATCTTCTCAAAGGAGTTTCTGCCTGCAGGTGTGTGAAAATCCCAGCAGCCTTTTGGAAAAACCCAAACTGACCACCAGGCCATATTAAAGTCGTCCTGACGTTTGAAGAGGGGTCATCCTGGACGAGGCGAGTCCAGGGTTGTGTGTTTAGTGTGTGTGTAAGGACAGGTGTCTTCCCTGCGACCCCGATCCAGTATGTCGCCACTGCTCCTGCTGACAGTCCGATCTGGTCCCCGGTCACTTGAAGAGCAGCAGCTGTTCACAGACAGCGTCCAGTGTACGTTTTCGAGCGCAATTCCCTGCACTGTTGACTTATTGCGTCCTTCTCGGGATCGCACGTGTGACTTTACTCAGCGCTGCAGATGCAACACAAGCTCGTGGAGCAGTTTATCTGGTGGTCTAAAGAACAGAAGCTTGCATTCTTTCTTTCTTTCTTTTTTTCTTTCTTGATCCAAAAATCGATGTGGAAGTTCGGGGTGTTTTCTACGAGCAAGGGAGGATGGTAAAAACATACACTGGGGCTTATTTGGCTGAGGTGAGGTCTTGGTTTGCTGCAGCTGCATATTACTGCAGATAATTATAACTTGTATTAATAGCAGAGTAAGGTCCGAGCCTGGGAGGAGGAAGTGCTCCAGTTTTCCGAAACTTATTTTCTTTATTTTATTTTAGCACTTTAGCAGCTGACATGTTAATGTTACTTGCAAGTACAATGGCAGACACTACACACACACACACTTCTGTTACTGCTAGCTTCAGAGTTAACTAGGGATCAGCGGTCAGACTTGTCCTTCTGTCCACAATGGGTCATTTATTATTCCGATAATAATCGGACATTTTCTTGCGGAAATCTGGATACGTTTTCTTGGGCAAGTCAGTGTGAATGTGAAGATCAAACACACACACACCTACACCAAGACACACACACCAATACCAGCAGACACATACATACCAACACACACACCCCAACGTCAAAACACACACACACACACACACACACCCCAACACACACAACAAAACACCAACACCAAAATACACACACCCCAACATAAACTGACCAACACACACACAAACACCAAAACACAACCACACACCAATACCAACACACACAGCCTCCAACAAATGATGCAACACACACACACCCACACACACCCCAACATGCACAAAAACCAACACATACAAACACGCACATACACACCAACACGCACAAAAACCAACACACCAACACACACGCCAACACACACAAACAAAAACCAACACATACACTAACCGTTGGATGGATCAGGGCCGTATTTCTGCTTTGATGGAAATAAAAGCTAATAAAACAGAGAGATGAAAGCTTTCTAGCAGAAGGAGGAAAGTACTGGAGGCGGAGGTGAAGCTAGAAATCATCCCAATGACAATTTTGGAAAGATTTTTTAAAAAAAAAAAAAAAAAAAAAAAAAGGGGAAAGGGAGGTTTAACAAGGACGGATGCAAAGAACCTGGGACAGACGTGGCGCTTTCTTCTCGGTTGAGGAAGAGGTTGATCTCAGACGTTCGAGCTCTAAACTGGTCGATCAGCTTGTTCTCTGAAGCGCAGAGACGAGGAGATTCTTCTCTCCTGCTGTTCCTGATCGTAGATGTCCTGCTGTAACGTTAGCCGTGTGACCGGTCTGCTTCTGGTCACGTCTGGTGACGTCGTTAAACGGATCTTCTCAGGAGCTCCTATGTTTACTTCACAACTCGAGATCTGACTTTCCTTCCTTCAGGATGGAGTGAGGAGATTATCCCTGAGGTGGAGGAACTAGACTCAAAAGGGAGCCTTCTTCTTCGAAACATTCGCGTGACGTCTCCTTCCTTCAGGAGTGACGTCTCCTTCCTTCAGGAGTCGAGGCCTAGGACAGCGGAGTGAGGAGAACAACCCTGAGGTGGGGGAACGACACCCAAAAGGGAACCTTCTTCTTCTGAGGAACATTCGAGAATTGTAAATGAGTAAAAAAAAATCTTATTTTATTTTATTTATTTAATCCTGCCTTTAAGGACAATCTAAAAATGACGGTGAAGTCGAAGCTTCTCCAATTCGCTTCACTAGAGCTGAGAAGGATAAATCAATTTAACTGCGACTCTGCTGGGTTTCTTCGCTCGGCCTTTCTGTCCGTCTCCTCCTGAGCTGCTTGGATTTGGGTATTACTTTCCGAATGGAACCAGGCACCCGACTTGTTCCTGCAGTGTGTGTGTGTGTGTGTGTGTGTGTAAGCAAGATCGATACACTCTTCACGTCTTGGTGGAAGGAGGAAGCGTGAGGGTCGTTTTACAGGGCGCATGGTTTTTCATGAGACAAAACGACTCCAATAGTAGACCCAACTTTTTCCCTGTGGACTGAAGCCAGATGCTTGGGTTTCACTGGCATTCCACACACACACCAGAAATTAGAAATGGTACAACCCACCAGACGGTGTACAGTTCCATCAAAAATGTTAGACAAACTTCTGTTCCAGAAGGAAATGCTTCCTTGTCTGAAGAGGAACAGGAGATGACATCATCAAAAACACGTGACGTGTGTCAGATAGCATGAAAAGCCTCGTCAAGGCCAAGCTGCACAACCAGAAGGACACGGAGAAGCGTAACCCGAAGCAGTAAGGGGTTCCGCCCGTGTTTAACCCCTGAGCTGATCTTTCCACCTGAGTTCCCACGATGCGCATCCACTCTCGGAACGAGAAGAAAGGCTTGGCGTGGAGAAGGAGTGAAGAGTCACTCGTTTCTGTCTCTGCTCTCACAAAGACACGCTTGTTCTCCAGTCTCAACTCCGACATGTTTCTGATTCTTCCCAGTATACGTACAGTCAGAGTTGGAGCACGCTCCCCATATTCAACAGGAACCTGTGGCTTTGGGATCGGTAAACAACATTCCCATCAGGAAAAGCTTCGAAAAGAGATCTAACGCTACAGCAGACAGAAGAAGTTGGTAGGAGTCAGTGGATTTCCGGACAGCTTTCACTTGTCAAGCTCTAGAAACCCTCAATGAGACTGGAATTGAGTTTTGGGAGCTCTTTCTTTGGAGATATGTGCTCACTTCCTTCCTGAAAAGAAAGCCAAAAAAAACAAAAAAAAAAAAACCCCAACCTTCATTCCGTTCTTCATCGTTGGCACCGAAGCCAAAGTTGCGACTTATTTACCAGGCCTTTATGGGAGAAACCCAGCAGGAATCCCTCCATCGCCGTGTGAAAGCACAAGATGAACAATAGCGCCTGCCATGCGCCTACCCCTAAACAATTCACCCCTCACTTACTCTCCTGCTCTCTCTCTTTCCATTTCACTGACCCCCAGTCAGTCCATCTCCTTCCATCTGCACTTCCACACGCATCTAAAGCAACACAAATAAACTGAGAAATAAAGAAAATTGCTGGGGAAGGGTTATGAAACAACACACATTTGTGGAAGTTCTCAGGACCCGAGGTGACCCGCCCCCAAAAACCTGCCCCCGCCCCCCCAACAAAAACTTACCCCCCTCCTCATCATTGCAGTCTTACCAAGTTTTTCAACAAACCCGACGATATCCGAACCTCCCTATGCGAGCGCATGTTGCGTCGTTGCCGACCCGAGGTTGTGGTGAAGTCTGGATAATTACAGACCAAAACGCCGCGTCTCAACCCTTCATAGCAGAACGTTCGTGCTGCCGTTTTCCGATCTACTGGGCCAAACGAAGAGCGATAAACTCGACAAAGAGTGCTCCAAAAATCACTCTTCGCCTTTGTATACCTTTACATCACAGGCAGGAATCCTGCAGAGCTCAAAAACCTAAAGACTTTGTGATCTGTGCTAATAGAGTCAGCTGTTAACCCTTAAGAGACTAAAGCCTCCAAATGAATTTGGAACAGATATAGGGCATCACAATTCTGCCCAATGATGTAAGCAAGAATTACACATTCCATCTAGCCATAAATCCTCCATTTAAGCCATTGTAGTGCTTCAACCTAAGCACTCGAAGTACTCACAATACACACAAGGTTCATCTTTCTTTTTTTGTGATCTACACAACCCTTTCACTGACATGGCTTTCAGACCCCCCAAACCCACAGGTTCTTATAAAAATAAACCTGAGCTCTATTCATGACGGGTCTGCCAGGAGCGGCTGGCTGTGGGGTCATTTTCTTTCTGCTCTAATTTACATGGAGTCTAGAAAAGAAGAGCGATGAGCATGGAGGTAGTTTGTTGGGGAGATGCTGACAGTGAGGCTTGTCTGTTCTGCAAAGAGAACTGGAGTGCAAGGAAATGGAATATTAATGTTGTTGAACCGCTCACACTAGACGAGAGGTCAGACACGGTTTCGGTCAAACGTGATCGGATACGATATTGTACGATTTTTCTTGCCTGCGTGTGGAAAGAAAAGAGCAGCGGCAAACCCGACAGCGTAACGGATAAACCTGATGGATGACGTTCGTTCAGGTCGTCATGGCTACGCAAGATATTTAGTTCGTTAATCACATAGAGAAAAGCTGTCCCGAATTTTCTCGTCCTAGTTTTCTTTTTCCCCCAAAACCCATATTTACATATGTATATAGATCCAGTGCTGAAACTTCCCAAAATCCATCTCATCAAAAAGCTTCCCTCGCTCTTTATTTGCGCCTCGTCATTATTGATGGATCGAGTCTTCCACCTCAGCCAAGCGTAAAGACTTTGTGACAAACAGCAGAGCTGATGTTCGCCGTGACTGCTACTTCCTGCTGGGCGGGTATTGTGCATCTCTATGCTTGGACAAAAGCGCAATAAAAAAATTTTTTTTTAAAGAGACAGAGAGAGAGAACTGAAGGAAAACCCCTCGGTAGAGTTCCCACCGTATTTCACCTGTCAGGAAGTAACACAACACGGAGGGGAAAAATGGTTTCCAGCTCAGTGGTGGTTGCGGACTGACGTCACCTCCTGCTAGGACACAGACCCGACCAGTAATTGTCTTCCTTTTGTCTCTTCCCTGTGCCTCGTCTCTACTGGACTTCTTTCAACCAAACAATCCAACCCCCCCAAAAAAGGACAAATGTCCTTAAGTGTGCAGTGAAGCACAGACACCAGAGCTAGAGAACCAAAAACCTAGTGATGATTAACTCTCGAGTCTCCTGTCAATCAAGAGGAAACCAGCCAATCTGAGCTCATGTATGTGGAAGAGAGCAGACAGCGCTTTCCTCAGTGTGTGTGTAGGGACACATGAACAACTACACAGTCCACTTGTGTCCTCTATACAAGCTTCTTCTAGGAATGCATTAATACAAACATACTGCGATTTCTCTGAGCTGCTGTTACACCAAACACTTTCCGACCAATCAGATTTGAGCGTTCAGCAGCGCTGAGGTGGGATTCACAATAAAGCAGAAGGGACACTTGTGATGTTTTGTGAAGTGTTTGAGTTCGTCTGCAGGTTTCAGAAAATGAATCCACATTGAGTGAAGATTGGAGAAGAAAAACAAAAACAAAAAACAAACCTCTGCTGCCCTGCACAATGTGACCACCTCGGTAAACATCTCAGCGAGCGGCACACTCGAGCTCCACAGGAACGAGCACAGTCAGTTTAGTCACTTACCCACAACCTGCCCACACCAGAGCGACCGCAGTTGCTCCAATTTTACGCAGAACGTAAAGTGTTTCTCGCAGATGAGCCCTCGAGTTAACGAGAACCAGAGCAAGGCTTGGTGCTAACGGTTCGAGCTGCTTAACACTTCAAAAGCTTCCCAGAATCTCCCTAAACCTTCCCTCACAGTTTGCTCCCGATACTCCTCCGAACCTTCTCAGATTTTGGTTCCATCCCAACACTTCGGCAGCTTCTCCAGCACTTTCTCCAAATCTCTGTGACTCTGTCCCAAGATCTCTCCGAGATCCTAATCCTCCATCGCAAATTCTTTATCTTCTACTACGCTTGTGCTCTCTTGTAGACCATCGATAAAGCCTCCAACGTCAGAGATGATTGCGTCGTGTCAGTCTGTGGCGGTGAAACGCAAGCAGGAAGTTGAAGACTTGAGAAAGGAAAGCGAGGAGGATTTGCACCTGAAAGAGTCACAGCTAACAGAGAGTGAAATTAGAAGTGCTTAAGGCTCATTCTCCACAAAGATTAAACCCAATTTTTTTTTTTTTGGGCGGGGGGGGTTCCCAAGCGAAAAGAAAATAAAAAAAAACCATCACGCGAGTTTTCGTATAAGTGACGATCGCTTTTTTATTTTAATGTCATGCCTTGGGTGGCAATAAGGGTGAGGGGAAAAAAAACAAAACAAAATGGCGCAAAGAATTGGTACATTTTTGGTTGTCTATGCATCAAAGACAAGCTCACTTGTCCCTCACCTCAGAGGCTGGGAAATTAAATCCTCACCTTCTTCACCTCAGATTTGGAGAACTGGAGCTGTTTTGCTTCACTTTAAGGGGACACAGCTTTACCTGCGATACTGGAGACTCCTTCCAGGAAACATCACCGTGTTAGCAAACCTGAGGATGTGTAGGCTAGCAACTTTAATGTCCTACTCCTCCCCTAACTAAAAATAACAAGAAAAAACAAAGAAAGCCACTTTTCAGCATTGTAAACTGCAACAACTGTGCAAAACCAAAACAAATTAGGAATCAGAAATAAGGTTTGGAAGAGTAACTCTGCAGAACTGACACATAAAGAGCAAGCAGAAGAGCTGAATTTAGAGCGTTCTTGAAGAGGCTCATTGGAACGCTTTGCCAAAAAACCACGAGCCTCGTCCTCCCACGGGCCATCGGGCCGAGAGCGCTCTTCAAACAAATCCACAAAAACACACGAAGGGATGGAGAGCGCGAGGAAGGGAGGGAAGGATTGAGGGAGGAGGTTCTGCTGTACGCCAGTAGCTCTATTGTACTGTACGTGTGTATATGCTGCGTTTCCTACATAAATGTTTGGACGTGATTAATTAGGCAGTTATTAGCACACTGCAGCTCGAACAGCTCGCCCCCTCCATTCTCTCCCCTTGGCCTTCTCCTCTTACAGCCTCAAAGGCCCAATTTGCTTGTTCCAGCAGGGATTAGAGGGCGGAGTTTAAAGACGGGGGGATGAAATCCATCTAACAGGGAGAGGGCCCCTTCGCTCAAGGGTCTTTAATTACCATCGGATCCTTCTCGCCCCCCCCCCCACACCACCCCCACCCCCTTTCTGTTCTCCTGATGATGAACTTGAGACAGAGTTGGCTCACGGCAGCGTTCGTACGCACTACTAGCAGGAGCTACGTTTCCATCACATTCCGGGATGCCAAGTTTTCAAAATTTGGACCGGAAAAAAAAGTCAACCGATGAAACAAAACAGCCATATTTCAGACGTCATCATCACCGGGCCAGAAATACTGTCCCTCACTCACAAACACACACACACACAGAGTACCAACAAGGACAGAGCACACTCGACCTTTTGGTTTCTGAACTGGCTTTGATATCTGGCGTTAGAAACTTGTCCTTTTCACCCACAATGACTGCTCTGTGACTCCATCAAGCAGTTGATTAGATCTGGATCTGATCTCAAACTTTGGAAAGAGGTTTCATTAACACAAATCTTTGTTAAATTGCAAATATTAAGGCTTTAGAATATGATCACAATGGATATGGAGCAAAAAAAAAAAAAAAAAGAAAGAAAAATGATCTAATGAAAGCATAGGGCTTAAATAACTCCAGGGAGAAAGGGCATTTTTCTGACCAATTACCACATTTGCACCAACCAGAACATTTTGAAGATCTTTAGAGGAAAGACTAGAGAGAGCCTTTTCATGTCTCTAGCCTCTCTCTAACTGGCGTTTAGCTTAAAGAATCTCTAACCCCACCTAAAGCTACAGTATTAGCACTAAGTTAAGCAGCCTTTGTCACAAATACATTACTGCACAATGAAATTCTTTCTTCACATATCCTATTACTTTAGGGTTGGGGTCAGAGCACAGGGTCAGCCATGATACAGCACTCCTGGAGCGCGCGAGGGGGTTGGGGGCCTTGCTCAAGGGCCCAACGGTGGCAGCTTGGACCACGATCTTCTGATCAACAACTCAGAGCCTTAACCACAAGAGCCCCTCGTTGATGGGGCCGCTGTGGAGAAGAGCTTCTGCTAAAAGCCGTCATTTCAAACTAACCTGGAATCCTGACCGCACTACATTTGGAGCCTTCCCCTGCCCTGAGTGCACACTTTATTCTCCTTTTCTGCCCTGAAGCCAGTCGGATTCCTGGGGTCTCTATTTGTGCACCACTCCATTGATTTTGTCAGCCTTGATGAGTGAGTCCACGGCCTTTCCCACAAGCCCCCACTGAGGAGGACTTCTCCCACAATGCCCGGCAGGGGTGCTGGGGCCCAACAAAAGAAGCGCTGCTAGAAAAGTAGTGCAGTGAAATGTGCTGGAAAAGTAATGGAACTTTCTCCTTATTTATCCCTCCATGCAATTCACCTAAAAAAAAAAGGGGGGGGGGGAGCAAAGAACAGAGAGAGAGATGGACTGATTGGACGATGGAGACAGAAAAGGCCAGCGTCTCACGCCAAAACATTGACACGGGCACAGAATACATCAACTCTGAGCAACACCAAGATCGTATCACGAAGAAAGTTCAGGGATGTTCTGCTCTCGTAATTCGGATGCATGACCGACGCTGGGATTTGAAACATCCTTAAAACGTATTTCACAGCACAAGCAAAACAAAGGAAGAAAAGACTACACACCTTTTTTTTTTCAATATTAATCCTTAGTGATAGTGATCTAAGACTCAGATGTCTGCACATGAGGGATTTTACAGTTTTTCTTTAAACTCGTAACATTCCACCATTTTCCATGCCACTGCAGGCCTGAATCAAAGCCCTGGGAAAGCCCCTCTGTTTGAAGGCACAGGAATGTGAACAGGTGGAGTGCTGGCTCCAGTTTACAGGCTTGTGTGTAATCGTGAGGATTTACCCCATGGGCCTGACTCTTTCTAAGATGTGTCACACGATACCTCGCAAAGGGTCTGACGAGGGCAACAGATTGGGTTTCATTACTGACAAATCCTCAGGTTTACTGACTCCTCTCAGAGTGACACCACGCTGTCTGGGGGGCTACTGTAATGGTAAAAATACCAACATTAAAAATGCCATGTTTATATACGTATATCCAATCGGGGAGTCAGTCATGTGGCAGTAGCGCAAAGCATAACATCATGCAGAGACAGGTGAAACGCTTCACATCTAATATCAAACTGGGGGGAAAAAACAACCAGTGTAATCTCAGTGATGTGGCATGGCTGACGGTGCCAGACAGGTGCTGATCTTGTGGGAATTTCACACACAACAAAAAAAAAAAAAGAGCCATCTTGTTGAGAGAATTTAGAAAGATTGAGCAGACTAGTAAGGTGCTCTACCCCTGATTGGAGTCACGTGGTGGTCACTGCTGCTGGGGACCTGTGTCTAGATCTGCGTGGACAGCCTGTGACCCAGGGGACTGCTGTGGATAGAACCGCTTGGAGACTATCTTTCTTCAGGAAGGAATTAGTGCCAAGTCTATAATGAACTCGGAAGTTACACTGACCGATTAGTTCAAGAGCCCTTGATTGCTATCACAGAAAGGACAGTTATATTATTTAGTGTCCAGTGTCACCCAAATGAGGATGAGGTTCCCCTTTTGAGCCTGGTTCCTCACAAGGTTTCTTCCTCCCATCACAGGGAGTTTTTCCTCACCACTGTCGCCTCAGCCTTCCTCATAAGGGATAAACGTTAGAGACAAATAATTACATAACTTTAAACTTTATCATTTTCTTTACTTCTGTAAAGCTGCTTTGAGACACCGTCCATTGTTAAAAGCGCTAGCGAGTCAAATGAGCAATCTTTATAGCAGCGGTGAGGGGACAAGCATCTCAGAATGCTCAAATGTTTAAAGGGGTACACTAACCCTAAAAGCCAGGAACTGGAAGTTCAGACAAGACGTCACCTGATCTTCTCCATCTCCGTGTGTCCAGTTTGTTTGGACCTATGTCCACTGTGTCCTCAGATTACTCAGGAGTAGAACCTGATGTGATCATCTGCTCCTGAGAATCTGATTCTCTAAATCAACATAAACCAGGCGATAAAACATTAGTTTCATTTGGTCAATAATTTACAGTTTCCTCTAAAATAAAAGAAACTTCAAAGAAGCAGGGAGTGTCGTCCTTCCTCCATCCGGATGAGCAGATTTTATGGCTGAAAGACTTTTACTGTTTTACCAATAAATGCTTATCAAAATTCACAAACACACCATATTTACACTTTAATGACATCTTTTATATAATACGCATGAGAACATGCCTGTGACAGATAACAGGAGCACTAAAGGATGAGGGGGAAAAAAAGCTTTAAAATGACTGATAATCATGTTTTATGGGGCAAAGTATGGCTTTCTTGCTCAAATCTCCTCCCACTAATCCCCATAAGATAACCTCCACGGTGCCTCCCTCTAATCAAGGAGAAGCTTTTACAGAGAGGATCGCTTTTCCCCCACAAAGCTGAAGATCGTCACCTGCCCGTTCATGCGGACAGGTAGTGTTGACGACATCTGGCCTTGAAGAATTGTTAAAGCAGAGCTTGTACCTTGAACTGAGACGCTCTGGAAATCCTTGAATGCGTTTCCGACAGTACGTCTAGACCACGGAGAAATAGCCGGGACAGCTTTTAACGTGAACTTAGCGAGATATTTTGAGCATCAGACGTTGCTCTGCTTTCGACGACGTCAAGGCAGGCTGGGTTTCTGCGTCGCAAGGGCACTGTGGAGAGGCAGGAGTGAGGCAGCTCGGTAAAAATAACAACTAAAGTCACCTTGTTTTATGAAACCATCTCGACAGCAAGCAGCCAGTGTGTTCCGTGTGGGACTGGTGGTGTGTGTGTGCATGAAAACTTACGGCTGTTCCGATGCCTACTTTTATGACAGCCATTTTGCTTCATCTGATAAGTCAAACTCAAAAAACAATCCTGGAATAGAAACAAAGAGACACAGTGAGGACCTCGAATTCAGACGGTTGGAGAAGCTTTCTGATCAGCTCCGTTCTTCTTATCTCCAATAATCCATAGACCAGTGAAAAGGGTTCACCACACTGTATGACCCCCAAACACC
The DNA here is from genome assembly GCA_033459395.1 of Hemibagrus guttatus. Classification (NCBI taxonomy): domain Eukaryota; kingdom Metazoa; phylum Chordata; class Actinopteri; order Siluriformes; family Bagridae; genus Hemibagrus; species Hemibagrus guttatus. The sequence continues at coordinate 3,012,364 of JAUCMX010000010.1, read as the reverse complement.
ATTATAAAGTTAAAAATAGAAGGAAATGTTGCCTGGCAGAGGCTCTGTCCCTCCACTGTTGCTGTGCAGGATAGAAAACAGACTAAACACAATCTAAAGAACCTTAAAGCAACTAGCCATGAGCCGTTTGTCATCTAAGCTAGTGACGCAAACGGCCGACAGAAATACGTCTAGTCTGTATGTGACATCCACACTTTTGTGATTGAAAGCTTGTTAGTGTGCCTCGGGCAGTACGTGTGTGCGCAGTCGTAAAAAGCACTTCCTATAGAAAACACTCAATTAAACATTTTAATAATTACAGAGGCTTTCCAACGTAAACGAAAATAATTGGCCACGTCTTTGTAAAGGTCACGATTGTTGGCCAGTTGCTGATGTTGCCTGTTTGGCAGTGGATGGATTTCTAACAAGTTTTTGGGTTGGGTTTGTATCAAAAAGATGACTCAGCCTCACCCCCTTGAGACTTCTCTTCCAGAAATGAAATAACAAATGTACGAGTAAAGACAAGAAAGTTAAACTATTGCCATTGACATCTGCTTCTCCTACACATAGAGCTGGGCTGCAAGAAAATAATATGTGGACACCTGACCATCAAACCCATATGTGGTTCTTCTCCAAACTGCTGCCACAAAGTAGGAAGCACTGGTCCAAACCTGATCCAGCAGCTCCGTGAAACATAGTGTGTTCCTGCACAGAACCCTGACTCTACAAGGAAGTCAGTCAGAACCAGGAAAAAATGGGCAAGTGTAAAGACTCTATGTGACCAAACGTTTGATGTCACCTGACCACACTCAGCCCCACTGAGGACCTTTGGGATGAACTGGAATCTCCTCAACATCTCACTAATGCTCCTTGTAGCTGAATGAACACTAATCCCCACAACCGCAATCCAACATCTAGTGGAAAGCCAAGCAAACATGAACTAAACCTGAACCGGTATGTTCAACAAGCACATGTGGGTGTGATGGTCAGGGGTCCACAAACAAAACGCTTATCATGTTCATTGTGTTAAAACCACATCACACATGAGTTATCTAGATCAGCTCTAGATGACCTAAACCCTAATCTCATACTATACCAAAAGCGTTTGATTTTCAGTGGGTCATCCCCAGAATTAGCTGCTACAGTTAATAAGGGAGTGGCTAACAGTGTTTTTGTCCTTTAATATCCACTTCACAAAGACTCCAAAGGCCACTAAACCTTCCACCCTTTTAAGAGTCATTTGGGTCACTACAAAGCCTGCCTTCAATCTGCTGCCTTTGACAAAAGTGTAAAACAGCTTCTGGTGTCAGGTTGGGGCAGTGATCGATAGTCCTGCCAAGCCCCATTACTCCCCTGAGGAGAATTTCTCTGTACACAAGAGAAGAGGGAATAAAACTCTGATCTTATTTACCGGGGAACAAAAGAGGGAGCGTCCCTAGAGTCCCCCAGGCATGCAGTGTTCCAACAGAGGTCCGGTGCAAGGAGGTCCCCAAAGAGCAGTCCCCTATGGGCTGTTCGAGAGCAGCTGACAGGTCAGTAGAGTGAAAAATAGGAGTGGCCATGTTGTTGTTTTTTTTTTTGGACAGGTCCCCAGGAGACCCTAGAACACAATGTGGTCAAAGCAGCTCGAGCTGAGCCTGTCTCTATAACCAGCTGTCCTACCAGCACAGATGAACGTGTGGAAATTCACCCCCGGGAAGCCCCTTCCCCACCCCCTTTCTGACCAAACACCCCCCATCTGGGGACAAACGGATTTCGAGATGATGGCACTGACAGAAGGCCTTTAAGAGAAAGTGGTTGACAAGAAAAACATCCAAAAATACAAACCGCAAAAATGTGCATGCTTTAAAAACACACTTCACTACACTAGAGGAAAGGGAGGGTCTACAAACAAACTAACCGTCAAAGACGGTTTAGTGCTTCACTGGAAGAACAGGGAAGCAAAGAGTCAAACAATTTATGGCCTGACCGACCCAGAAGTGACCCTTCACCTCACATTCACTGACCTGGAAGTTATTTTTTTTTGTAGCCATTTTCTAACTCCATAAAGCCTTTAAAGCAGAAACAGAGACACTGCAAGAGGAAGAGAGGGATTTGATCATCAGGCAAGTACAATGGGCGCAACTGTGTACCAAGATCACAGGGGGATTTCTAGAGGTCACTCTCTCTCAACCTCGTCGTAGGGGACCAATTCAGAGGAGAGAACAGTATGACTTTTAAACTAGTGAGTACAAAATTGGTCCCCGAAAACAAAGATAACTCAGAAGGCATGGTTATTCTCGAAGTAATGACTGATGGACGTGTCGTAAAGGGCAAATCCTGTTAATTAGCTAGGCTGAGGGGCCCAATCCCTCTATAATAGCATGCTGTTGGTAATGAATGTGTTAGTTTTTCATGAGATCAGAGAAACCTTCAGGACCCAGAGAGATCAAGCTCAGCTGACCAGTCCTGTATTCTGTGCAAGGTTCTGTGCAGACAGGGAACAACGTCCAAGCCATACTCCGAATTATCTCTCCAGTCTCTCAGTAGAAAACTATGTCTGAAGGAGCAGAGAGCATTTATATCTCTATATCAGCCATGTCCTACTCTACATCCCCTTAGATCCAGTCACCATGCTGATAAAATGTTAACAAGGTAATGATGTGATGCACAAATAGTCCCAAGATTAGGAATTAGCTAGGAAGGGGTGAGCTTATGAGCGGTTAATGGCAGTTAGCATTTGTTTAGATGAGCTTATTAACGCTCAGAACGATAACAGCTCTCAGGCATCAGTGGCATGAAACCTGACCTGATATCACTAACAAAAGGGCAAAAATAGTTAAAAGATAAGACTTTGATTTTTGATAACTGAGATCAAACCTGCTTCAAAACAGAAACCCGAGGAGCAAAACCTTCATGAATGACTGCAAAGGTTAAATCTGGCCCTGCAAGAAAGCCTAGGCCCTTAGTCAAAGCTACAGTTCTCATTAGATAACAACCTCTTAGAAAATAACTACATGTAAACGATAAAAAAAATTTTTCAAAAACCACCATCCAAGTGGCGGATCAGTGGCAGGTCATGAGACGTCGAGCTCTGACTGGAAGCTGGCCAGAGATAGTCGGCTTTTGTTATCACTACTGAGATGTTTTTTCAATCTTGCATGCGAAAGACGTCGAGCCCACGGAACTCTGAAAGCTTTCAGTGTGCAGAAGCCAAAGGGTTTGTTTGATCTTTAGCTCTTCTCTCCGTAGCCATGTGACGGCTAACACGAGGCCTTTATCTGCTCACGATCCCTCGGTTACAACAGTAAAAGTCGTGGGGACGATAATAAGACTAACAGTAGGGAGAAAAAGGGCAAGAAATAAAAAATAATAAAAAAAAGTTTCCCGTCTATATGAAACATTGTCTTGCAGATTTTTATCCAGGAAGTCCAAGCTCAAGAGCGAGGTGCAAAAGTGCAGTTCTAGGATAAATGTAACATTTTGGCTAATATAACACGTGAGCACGGGGTGACGAGACGGCAGCTTGTGTGTACAAACCCTGCGTTTCAGCCTGTAATGCGATTCTTTCTGCAACATTATAACATGATTATACACGATACAGAAATGTCACGTCCCTAAATAGATGCGCTGTTGTGTTTCCGAGTATCGCTTTCTTTTGGGAAGCGGTGATGCTGCTATGAATAGATTAAAGACTTTAGGGAACAGGCGGCGACAGGCTGATGGGCGATTCAGGACACGGCGGTGAGCGACAGTACGTTTTAATACCTGCTATCCCGATCACGCTGTGTATTGCAGCATTTGCGCTGTCAAAGCACCGGGCTCCTGTTATTAGGAATGCTGTGCATGCAGTGAACCATGAGCACACGCTATCGTGTGTGTGTGTTTTCCATGTCTCAGAACAGCAGGCATTCATTACAAGCCCAAAAAGTAAACATTTGTGCGATTGAAAAGCAATTGTGACGTGTGTAGCTAGGAACACAGCAAGCTCAGGAAGGAGGATGTGTTTAAGAAGTCAGACGTATCAGTCACCTTGAAGCTGCCGTTACATTTTTCTCTCCCGTACATACGTAGCACGAAGCCGGTCACGGAAACAGGATCTAACTGCACCGAGCTGAGCTCAGCCTGGACAAACATGTGTCCTTCAAGTTTCCAACTGTGTGTGATGAGTTTACAGAAGCTACAAGTCAATGTCAATAGGAGCTATGGAATGGGAGGTCATGTGGAACCAGGCCAAGGGGAAATATCTGACCACAGGCGCCAGTGACGGAACTGAGCCAAGCACCTGTTACACACACATGCACAAAAGTGAAGATCTGAGCAACAAAGTCATACCAAGAGGGATGAAAGTGCGCAAATGTGCGGCCCCACACACACACACACACACACACGTACGCACAAACATACATCTCCAGACCCCGAAGACCCTGACAGCTGTCGCGGCGGTGCTTTTTGGGTTTTCTGACGTGTGTGTGTGTGTGTAGACACATTCATAGCATTCCAACCCAAATCCTCCATCTCGCTTTCAAACCCACAATCAAAATCGCCTGGTGTGTAAATACTCTACACACCAGTCGTCTCTGGGAGCTGGACTTCAGCGTGGCAGGATCTGTAACTAACCTACTGTACAGGACACACAACAGTTACACATTAAACTGCACACACACACACACATTCCTGAGACCCAAGTTAGTGTAAAGCTCTTCATATCTACAAGATATTTAGTCAGTGTTCTGTAACTCATTTATCCCCACGTCCGACCAAAACTACTCGGGAATTCAGCAAGCGACGTCAAACCAACATGGCCGCTCACACGGACACTTCTTACCGTTAATTGACATACTGTTTACACAAATACAGCAGAACCTCGGCATTCCAATTGAACTCGTTCTGGAGGAGGGTTCTTAAGGTGAAAATTTGTATTGCGAGATGAATTCTCCCATAAGAAGTAACGTAAATACAGATAATCCGTTCCAGCCGCCCAAAGATATTAGCAATGTGACCAATACGAAGCGTATGTAAACTGTATGGCTGCTTACAAAGAACTGACCCGAGCCAAGCACTTTCCCACAGGAAGTCGTGCCACCAAGCTTGGGCTAAAAATAGAACAGACCACTCACACCACCGATCTGTCAACAAAAAAAACGCCTGAAAAATCACATAGCTTTTGAACGCATGGTATCGTGGTTTGACTCTTTCGAAACAGCTTTCGCTGACTGGAAAAAAATTCGTAAAGTCGTTTCAGTTGGCTTCGCTTGGCTTTCCACTGACGCAAAGAAGTTCTGAACAGCTCCCAGACATACGCGCGACTTAACCGGCATTCGATTCGGTTCGTTTATATGCCAAAATCTTAAGGTGAAGATTCGTAAGCCGAGGATCCACTGTACTCTAACGCTGTCTCTACAGCTCACTGTATCGAGGAGCTCAAACACCCAAAAACCGGGCTTTTATGTGCGCACACATTTAATGTGGAATTACTCGAGGGTTCTGAAGGTGTTCTGAGCGTCTGTGTTTGAACTGGATCGTCTCGGTGTGGCTTGGCATTTAGAGCGAACGTGACTGTGAGCAGTAAGCGCCAGAGCTTCAGTAGATCCGCCTACTGTGCAGGACACCGCCCGGGCTAACGGTACTTGTGTACAGTTTGTAATCAGTGAGTCTTGCGATCTTAAGAGATCTTGTTAAGGAACTGGATTTAGTGGGATGTAGGTTTAATTCCGCGAGCTTCTGAGGTTTAAAAAGCAGCATAAAACCAGACAACAGACTGTGGAACTAGAACGCTTGCTAATTTTTTTAAAACCCTAAATCTTTCATTCTAAATCACAAGCATCCCTTCCTGTATTGCGTACTAACAATCCGGAGAGTAAACAACAAAGCAAGAGGAGCATGTGTGGCCTATTAATTTCTCGGAGTGTGTGTGTGAGACGGCGTGTGTGCTCTTTCTAATTTAATGCTGCAGACAGCCCCGGCTCATGCATGTGCAAGTCTTTGTTATATTTGTGGGTGCTGGTCACCCCATGACCCCAGATCCCAGGAGCCAGACTCTTTCTAATGAGGAAGCAGGCAGCTGGCATGCAATTCGGCTGATTACTAAAATCGCACGCGCTCCTCGGCCCGCAGCGGCGCCACTTAACTACATCATCGCTCCAATGGAGGTGTGAGAGAGCGAGGGAGGAAGTGATAAAACACACAAAAGCCAGGCTGACTGCCTGCCTCCCACACACACACACAAATCCCACAATCGATCACCGCCGAGCTGATTCTGGTAATCAGTTCTAAAACACACCATGGCTTTTAACAGGATGCTGTGTGCTCGTCAGATCAGCTCGGGTTGGTTGTGTAGCACGGGTTCTAAACTATTTCAGCATCAAGGCATTGATTCAATTGTTCAGTATTTTGTTCTTGTTAATTAGCCTTCATTACATTCCTGGAGATATGACACGATCCAAATATTTGGAATATATTTTACGGAATTTAGCAGACACCCTTATGCAGAGCGACTTACGTTCATCTTATTTAAGGGGTCAAGGGTCTTGCTCAAGGGGCCGGCACTGGCAGCTTGGTGGTCCTGAGATCTGAACTCACAACCTTCTGATCAGTAGACCAACACCTTAACCACTGTGTGTGTAGGGAACGAGAGCCATGATGATAAAGAGAAGTCGAGTCTTAGTGGAGATCGCAGATCACTGGCAACAAGAAGCAGATCACGGTCAGGATTCCCTTCATCTCCTGGCTGTGATCATTTCGGTTAAAGCAGATGAGTCAGAGAGGGGAAAACAGTAAGCTCAGATCACTGAACACTAACCGAACATTACTACAGCAGAGCAGCATGAATTCCTGCTTTATGGGCAACTTTACAGTCCTGGAGATCAATCATTGAATTACTGTTTAAAATTGAAGGGTTATAAATTTAGGACTGAGAAAGGGGGGAAAAAATGGAGGCAAATGCTTCAGATGTCTGGAGACTAGACTTGTGGAGAAAATCTGCCCTAGTCTTCTTTTCAGCATCTCACCGGGGTTCCCAAAGGTGAGACTTTTAGACCATTTCGAGGTGGACTTTCTCGGAGCTTCAGCTCAGATGACAACCAGACGTACTCTATTGGGATGTTCATGCAGAAAGTTCCACCACCACCATGTTTCACTGTCATGCTAAGTACAGAAATTATCTTTTTTTTACCGAGTTAGCTTTACACTAAATCTAACAGGAGCCTTCTTCCTAAAAAGTTCCTCTTTCGACTCCTCAGTCCACAAAAATGATCTCATCAAGAGGTTTTAATCTTCTGAGTCTTTATGGTCCTCTCTGGCCTTGAAACTCTGGCATGCGTATCGGCTTCACCCCGTCTCTCTCTCTCTCTCTCTCTCTCTCTCTCTAACGGTGGAAACTCTGACCTTCTCTGAAGTGAGCGAGGTCTGCAGTCCCTTAGATGTTCATCTGGGTTTTGTTGCGACTTCCTGGATGAGTCGTGGATGTGTTCTTTGGAGGAATGTTGTAGACTAGCCACTTCTGCGAAGATTCACCACCGCTCCAAATTTTCTCCATTTGGAGATAATGGCCCTCGCTGCGGTTCGCCTTAGAAGTGGCTTTCCAACGCCTCCTCTCTCATGTTTTCTGGAATTTCTTTCGATTGCCACATAGTGAGCTTTTCTTAAGACCTTCAAGTTGAAAAAGTTCAGATTTAAGTGATGAGGGTTGAGTTTGTGTAGCCTAATGAGATAGCATTGAGTGAATGTGGGTTGTTTGTTGATTGCATAACAAACCCTTGGCGGGGGGGGGGCGGCTAAATACTTTTTCACAGCACTGGAAATCTATACCTAGATTTTACGCTCTGTGAAAATGTCCATTGTTTAGAGCTCAGAGTTTAGAGAATAAAATAGAATTCGAACAGTCAGAATTCATCAGAAAAATCACATCAAAACCGGAGTTGGGCTTTAAAGTGCTAAGCAAACACCGCGTTTGCTCACAATCTCGCCACGAGTAAGACGTGATAATCCATTTTTATTGTTATTATGGAGAGGAATCCAGAGCAAGGGCATGCCCAAGCATGTGAGCACTCTCTAATGAACGGGATGAAGGCTGCCTCAGTTCTCCAAAATGCCTACAAAGCGTCCTCCATTTAAAACAGGCCATAACCACACACACGAAACACACTCGACCCTGCACCAACGGAGATATGCAGGCCTTTTCTGTGTGCTTGTGTTGGGAAGAGCTGGAGGAGGACGTCAGTGAGATTTACTGCGTCCTCCTTGTGTCGTCAGATGGATTGTGGACGAGTGGAGTGATAAAGAGTCCCTGGGGTGCTCGGGGCAGACACACTCCAACCTACACAAAAGCAAAGAGTCAAGCAGCTTTCCAAGAGCTTGGAGAGTGGAGAGAGTCATTAACGGAAGCGGGAACAGCAGGCCTGGACGATATCGGGGACATGGCATTGGAGTGTGTTTACTGGGGATGGAGAGGTACATGAGGGTCTGGGTAAGAGCTCATATATAAACAAAACAGCTCCTGATCATGTGTGTGTGTGTGTGTGTGTTATAGGTGCCCTATCTGCACTATAGAGGGTAAATGAAGTAAATGTAATGGCGTGAGGTATTTAGTAATAATTACGAGACGTTTTCTCCTAAAAAACTTTATCAAGTCGAACCCATCTATCCAGCACTGACGAGGAGGATGAAGAGGAGGAGGAGGATGATTAGCGTATCATCACAATGCACTGGGTGACGTCAACAGGCTGTCGGACTCGGACGCTGTGGCGTCTCCCAACGTGACCGCCCGGGTGTTCCAGCTCAAGCTTATCAGAGAACCGGACCTCAGTGTGTGTGTCGGAGCCGCTCTGGAGTTTCGGGTGGGGGAGGGTTTTTTTTTGTTTGTTTGGTTTTTGTTTGTTTTGTTCTTTTGTGCTTCGTTCAACTCGTAATCAAAGCCAAAGAAAGCGGCTCGAAGGTCCTAGTTGAAGTTGACTTGAAACTTCTCGACTACGAGTTCCTTTCCATTTCCATTGTGGTGTTTTGTTTTTATTTACTTTTATTCAAAGTTTACGACGCGAGTTCGAATGCAGTCCGAGATCCTAGAGTATGATTAGATATTAGAATATTATTTATGGCTTCAAAGCGTATTATTCGCATCGTCCTGCGTTGGATATACTCCGCATAACCTTCTTATCGTAAATAGAAGACATCGGAAAGGTAATAATCACGCTGTCGACTATTAGTTTCCACTCATCTGGGAATTCTAATGAGCACAACGCGCTAAAACCCAAGCTTTAATGAGGAAAACGAAAACAAAAAAATTATCCATGCATTAAAAATCCAGGTATTTTCGGATGCTGTTCCTCATGACGCTCCTGAAATGAGATCAGACTTTGGCCTCGTGTGCATCACGTCCTAACGAGAGGAAAGCGGACACACAGCAGTCAGGACTGTTTACACCGCAGCCTGATACAAACAGCTATGTTTTCAGATCCTCGTACAAACTGCTCTGGAAGCGAGTGGGACTAATTAGCACCATTGCATCGCGTCTCCTTATTGCGGGTGTGTTAAGGACGAGGGCAAAAGGCATTATTTGCGCACATATGCTACAGCCAGACCAAAAGGCTGGACTTGTTTTGACACTTTGTACCTCCTGGCACCCTTCAAAGGAGGCAGCCAAAAAATAGGGTACTTGAGTTTTCCGACTTCATTAGAGGAGGAAAAAAACAAAAAAAAACAAGCCCAGGATCTGAAGGGCCTATTGGACCTTTGTACTGTTTTCTTAATGGAGCTTGTTGCTGGGGCCTCAGGGTTGGTTTAGTGTATGAATGTGTGTGTGTGTGTGTCGGTGATGGGAGAAGTGGAATGTGCAACGTGACGTGGATGAGTGAGAGACGGATTTCCAGGCCAAGGCTGAGGCAAGCCTTTGATAATGTGTGTGTGTGCGTGTGTGTGTGTATATATGAGAGGGGAGAGAGAGAGAGAGAGAGAGAGAGAGAGAGAGAGAGCGCGAGAGGGACGAGAGTCAATTGTGAACAATGAGAGCAGTAAATATAAATGCCTTCCACTCATTATAGAGCATCCAAGCAACTGGCTTCGTTTGCTAATGAATGCTAATGCTAGCTCTGAGACACCTCAGAGCAGTTAGTGTTTTTGTTTCATCACGAATCCACTGAGCATCATGGGTAAGACGAGCAAAGCTTCCTGATTTTTCCCGTTGTGGTAACATGATGGTTGGGTTTATAGAGGGGCTTGTATAATTTGTTACCCCATGTATCGATGGTGTGACGGTGCGGAGCCGGTGTTTGTGCACCGGGGTGTGAGAGATGCCACGAAACGTTCAGGCTCACTGTGAGCGTGTGGAGGTGCGACCTGAGGGGTAGTCGGGAGATGCCGGGTGGCCGTGGCAACTGGATGTGGTGTGAATCTACACAGCCATCGCTTTATTATCGTCACAGGTCTTTTTTCCACGTATCCCAGCTGAGGGAGTTGGGGTCAGAGCACAGGGGCAGTTATGATGCAGCGCCCCTAGAGCAGAGAGGGTTAAGAGTCTTGCTCAGCAGTGGCAGCATGGCAGAGCTGGGGCTTGAACCCGGATCCTCCGATCAACAACCCAGAGCCTGCACCAACAATGCTGCTATGGTGCGTGTAACTGAAACCCGCCATAAACAGACTTCCCTTCGGCACGTGCACGTGGCGGCTTCTACGCTAGCGGCATTGCTAACATACACACTCGTGTGCCTTATGTAAATCTGAAGGATTAAAAGGATTGAAAGTGGCATCGCAGACAGAGACGCCTTGTCAGAGTGAAACATCTCGTCTGTCAGGTTTCCACGCCGAGCCGTACTGTTCAGCCGCAGTAACGGTAAACACACACGCGAGCTCCGACTCGGTACATCTGTCCGCGGTGGGCGTGTCACGTCTCGTCCACATGACTGTATCTCAAAGCCAAACTTACCTTTAAAAAAAAAATCCAGGACATTCTTATTATATCCACGTTACTGTGGAGCATGACTACTGACATCACACACACACACACACACACACTCACTCATTCACTCTCACACACAGCACTCTCATTCACTCTCTCTCTCACACACACATACATACATTCTCTCTCTCACACACACACACACACACACACACACTCATTCACTCTCACACACAGCACTCTCATTCACTCTCTCTCTCACACACACACACACATACATACATTCTCTCTCTCTCACACACACACACACTCTCACCCTGTCTCATATACTCTCTCACACACATGCACACATTCTCTCTCTCACAAACACTCTCTCACACACACTCACACACTCTCACTGCCTCACTCTCACTCACACACCCACACAGCCTCCCTCTCTCTCACACACAGCCTCCCTCTCTCTCACACACAGCCTCCCTCTCTCAAACACACAGCCTCCCTCTCTCTCACACACAGCCTCCCTCTCTCTCACACACAGCCTCCCTCTCTCAAACACACAGCCTCCCTCTCTCTCACACACAGCCTCCCTCTCTCTCACACACAGCCTCCCTCTCTCTCACACACAGCCTCCTCTCTCTCTCACACACAGCCTCCCTCTCTCTCACACACACTCATGCATACATTCTCTCTCACACACACAAACACCCTCTCCCACTCTCTCTCACACACACTCCCCCTCTCACACACACACACGCATACATACTAACACACTCACACACACGCACTCTCTCTCCCTCTCGCACACATACACACACTCTTTCACTCACACACACTCACTCACTCTTTTACACACATACATACTCCCTCTCTCTCTCACACTCTCTCTCTCTCACACATACGCACTCTCTCTCCCTCTCACACACACACACTTTCACTCTTTTACACACATACATACTCACACACACACTCTCTCTCTCTCGCTCTCTCACACACACTCCCCCCCTCTCTCACACACACACACTCCCTCCCTCTCTCCCTGTTTCTCACATACATTCCCTCTCTCTCTCTCACACACATACACTCCCTCTCTCACACACATACACTCCCTCTCTCTCTCACACACACATACACTCCCTCTCTCTCTCTCTCTCTCTCATATACACACACACTCCCCCTCTCTCTCTCATACACACACACTCCCCCCCCCCTCTCTCATATACACCCCCCCTCTCTCATACACACACACTCCCCCCCCTCTCTCATATACACACACTCCCCCCCTCTCTCATATACACCCCCCCCTCTCATACACACCCCCCCCTCTCTCATACACACACACTCTCTCGCTCTCTCTCTCTCTCATACACACACACACACACACACACTCCCCCTCTCTCTCTCTCATATACACACACACACACACTCCCCCTCTCTCTCTCTCTCTCTCTCATACACACACACACACTCCCCCTCTCTCTCTCTCATACACACACACTCCCCCTCTCTCTCTCTCATACACCCCCCCCTCATACACACATACTCCCCCTATCTCTCTCACACCTTGTACCTCTATTCAGTCCGGTAGTTTACGTCTCTGTGTGATGTCACATGCTGTGCCTCAGTGACACACTGCTGCATTAGACTGTTAATGTTTAAGATGTGACAGAAATAAAAGACCAGGTGACCGGTGGAACCTCACGGTTTACCGCAAACCGCATCCGGTGGCATGTGGCTCCATGACGTCGATCCGAGCTACACGGGGAGCTCTGTGCGAACATCAGCACAGCTGTCCAGATGTTCTAGTTTCTACAGGAGCTCAGCTGTGGTATTCATCTCACAGGACTTTAAATCAGAGAGCACGGGATTCCTAAGAGTTTCCACTGGACAAACGTCACTGCCTTCCTTTTTTTTCTTTTCTTCGCTCCACAAAATCTTACAAATGTTTGAGGCATCGGAGAGATCTCGTAGCTGGAGGGGAAACAAGTCGGATCCAGAGTTTCTGAAGATCCTGTAGATCCGAAAAATCTGCCATTTTGGATTAACAGGTTGTAAGGGAGCTGGCGCTTTGCTCCAGAGTCACTCGATAATGATTAGCTGCCAAACCAGCTTTACAAGCTACACACACACACACACACACACACACACACACCAGTAGAACATCAAAGCTTTCTGAGATTGGGAATTACACGAATATAAACGACTTCTTTGAGAAGATCGAGATCTGTAGACTTAAGGAAGCACAATAGATACATCATACACCTGGTCACACACGTCTCTAGCCAACACACACACCCACACACACCTGTCTTTTTCCCCCCTAGCAGTGCATCTGTTCAGCATGTAAAGCCTAATCAGAAAAGAACGGCTCAGGATCAGAAGTGTTCAGAATTTCCCGATATTGACACCAGGAACAGGAACCGGACCACAAGCGCACGCTTTGTCTATGAACGTGCGGATCATCCTACGGAAATCCTGTGCCGAGTGAACCTCAGAAGACCGGTATGTCAAACTGACCGCAGGACGTGAACCGGACTGAGAACCAGTGCACCTGATATACACAACAGCTCAAAGCGGTCATCTCCAACCTGCTGCTCGGTCCTGACCGGTGGAATCATCGGCCCTCTGTGCTTGCTAATTAACACGCCTCAGTTGGTGGGATTCGGAGCCATTTAACACGTCCTGCAGATACCACCCACATGCCCTCCAGTCCACTAGCAATGGTTTACCATGACACGACTCGTCACACACTCCGAGAGACGTGACATAACGCTATGAGACGGGCCAAGACGGTGCTTCTGTCGCGAAAATCTCACTGCTGTCAAAAGATTAGGACCAATTAGTGCTTTAATTGCTATGATTGTGACGTCACGCATGCTGATCCTCTTCCACGTGGACGTTCCGAAAGGCGGAAGTCAAACGCTCAAATACACAACCTCTTCAATGGCATCATTTTAATAATAATAATAATAATAATAATAATAATAAATAATCAGATAATAATAAAGTGATGGAATTCTAATCCTAAACAGGTTTATTATGGGGTCTGAAACACAAAGGAGAGCCCGAGAAAGCAAAGACGACGTGATCCTCAAACGACAGAGTAAATGCAGCTCTGGAGCTGCTTTCGGGAATACCGAATACGGCATCACGGGAATACGACCGGAATACCCCGGTTCGATACGGCTTCTAATTTAATACAGCGTTTGACCTTCAACAACCCGAGCAAAAACTCACATATCAGCATCATTCCGAAAGTTTCTCCGTTTCTGCTTCGGCGACTCCGCACAAACCTCTGACGATCCGTTTTCGGATCCGGATCGCCCGGAACGTCGTCTGAACGCGGCAGGAATTTCCGATATCGTGCACACGTTTACTTGCAGGCGTAAGAACGGTTCTTATCAAAAACAAACCGTAAAAACTTCTAGGCTTTTAACTGAACACTTAGTAACGCCGCCCAGGAAAGCTGCGTTTGGTCCAGCAGCAAGTCGCTGGAGGATGTGAGCGGTGGAAGTGTCTGCGCTGATGTTTTCATGCACAAGAAACCACCATCTCCTTGAGGTTCTCTAAACGAGAAGAAGAAACTTCACACGCTTTCAAACAGCCTGCGTATAAAGAAAAAGAATGGGTGAAAAGAGTGTATTAGAGGTTTATAGGAGAGCCTGCTCAGGAGCTCCTGCAATGATGGATGGATGGATGGATGGATGGATGGAGATGACTGTCTAGGGTTTTTTGGGACGTGCAGCTGCACAACTGCGTTCAAAACCAACACTCCGTGGTGTTTATCCCCTAAAAAGAGCTAAACATCATTAAAGAGAGAGAGAAAGAGAAGAAGAAAACACACTTACTCTGAGCGCAAAGCCACAAAGTTAGGAGAAACCCAGGCACCAGTGCAAGCTTCATGGTCAGCAACGCTCCACGATCTCACACCGCTTTCCCCGCGAGTTTAACCTTAGAAAGTTACGCTTCTACACATGTACGGCTAACAAACGCGTTAATCCTCTAAACGGGATATAAAACAGACGCAGAAGTCATTTCGAATGGCGGTGTTTCGGGTTAAACGTCCCCCCACGGTGGAGTTGGTGTAATGGACACCGCTGAGGAGTTGCGCTGAACTGAAGCAACGCGGGGAGGAAAAAAGTGTAGCAGCTGCAGCGAGAGCGCCGGGCCGTACCAACTCGTTCAAAAAGCGCGGGGGTGCGTTCTTCATGCGAAAGAGTTCAGAAACGTCGTATTTCCTCACCACTACGCGACGTCACCTACAGCAGTAGATTCAAATAAAATGAAAACGAAACGTTTTATTTTTTATTGTATTATTATTATTATTTTTTAAATATTCTATATATTAAATGAACTATCTCCAAAATAACACGCACCTACCGCAACTATGGTAACGCCCATGGCGTAGACAACTAAAATCCACATTGTTAATAACTAAGTATTAACACTAAATATTACGTCAGAGTGTCTTAAAATATAAATAATGGTTAACTAATAATCATATAAAAACTAGTAGTTGTTATAATAAATATAAACAAATAAACACTTTCCAGCACAAGGCTGAATAATAACACTGGATCAGTTCCTCTGGCTCCGAATAACACGGATGTTTGATTAATAATTATTGATTATTTAATTATTAAATATTAAATCGTATCAAAGAACAAAAAAATAAAGGAGCAAAAGTTGTTGTAAATTAGATATATAATGTGCGGAGTTTGTTATTTTGCATTCTTAATTGATTCTTAAAGAAAACTGATGATCTGATCTGATAAGATCAATTATTGTGTAATGTCTGTCTTTTTTTTTTTTCACTTAAACATTTATTAATGCACTGAAAGCAGAGTCCAGGGTTTAAATGTAAAGCTTACCTGCTAGCAAAAGCCAAAAATCTGCAAAGAGTTTTATTATTTGAAGCTAAAAATGTAAAACAATATAGAAAAGCCAAAAAAAATAATAAATGACCTCAAGGAAGCTACAAGAACCCGGACACGTCCGAGCTAAACATGCCTGTAAGTGTGAATGGGATAGTTAGTGAGTCTAACACAATGAGGCGATGGTACGCTTAACGCTGCACAAAATCTTTCATCCCCCGTCCCAGGAGCGTTATGAAGTCCAGTCGAGATAATGAGGGCTGAAACAGAACGTGGACGAATCTAATCAACTCTAATCTATACTACTAGCCATTTTAAGCTGACCTAAAGACAAAAAACAGTGTCTTAATAAGGTCACCAGTGTGCAGTGAGGTGTCTGGAAGTCAACTGGAGAGATGTTCCAAAAGGTCATCCGTCCACACTACACTAAAATAATACGCACCTACAGTAACGTCCATTGCACAGACAACTAAAATCCACATTATTAATTACTCAAATATATTTTAATACTAAATACTAGCTGGTTGTTTTTCCAGCACAAGGTTTCAGTTCCTCCGTCTCCTAATAACACGATGTTTCAGAAGTCTGATATTATTATATTATTAAATATATAAAACAAAAATGTGCCCAAGGTCATGTAATAAATTGAGTTATAATGTACTCTATAGTGTTCTTTTGATTAAGTTATTTTGCTAAGTTTTGATCGCAGGTGAAAACTGATGATCTGGCAACGTCGAGCAACCAGAAGTGCTTCAGCGTGCAGTGAGACTCTACATATGTCTAGAAGTCATCCGGAAAGATGGACAGCATTGTTCCGAAAGGTCATCCGTCCACCGCTGGTGTACTAGAGGTGCTGACTAACACCATACACTGATCAGGCATAACATGGTGAGCAGTGAGAGGTGAAGTGAATAAGACTGATGATCTCCTCATCATGGCACCTGTTAGTGGGTGGGATATATTAGGCAGCAAGTGAACATTTTGTCCTCAGAGTTGATGTGTTAGAAGCAGGAAAAATGGACAAGTGTAAGGATTTGAGCGAGTTTGACGAAAGGCCAAATTGTGTTGGTTAGACCACTGGATCAGAACATCTCCAAAACTGCAGCTCTTGTGGGGTCCGCAGCTCCTGGACCGCAGTGGTCAGTATCTATTAAAAGTGGTCAAGGAAGGAACAGTGGTGCACCGGCGACCGGGTCATGTGCAGCCAAGGCTCTTTTTTTTAATTCCCTGATGGCTGTGGCCTCTTTCAGCAGGATAATGCACCGTGCCACAAAGCAGAAATGGTTCAGGAATGGTTTGATGAGCACAACAACCAGTTTGAGGTGTTGACTCCGCCTCCAAATTCCCCAGACCTCAATCCAATCCAGCATCTGTGGAACGTGCTGGACAAACTAGTCTGATCCATGGATGCCCCACCTCACAACTTAGAGAACTTAAAGGATCTGCTGCTAACATCTTGGTGCCAGATACCACAGCACACCTTCAGGGATCTTGTGGAGTCCGTGCCTCAACGTGTCAGGGCTGTTTTGGCAGCAAAAGGGGGACCAACACAATATTAAGCATGTGGTCATAATATTATGCCTGATCGGTGTATCTCCCATGGGTCGAGATCTAGTAGGTGTGATATTAATGATAAACAAACCTGAACCTTGCTAGAAACTCCATGAAGAACTTCATAAAGAACCATGCCTGGCCCTCCAGGAGAAGTGTGG
This sequence comes from Hemibagrus guttatus, assembly GCA_033459395.1. Lineage (NCBI taxonomy): Eukaryota > Metazoa > Chordata > Actinopteri > Siluriformes > Bagridae > Hemibagrus > Hemibagrus guttatus. The sequence continues at coordinate 2,994,932 of JAUCMX010000010.1, read as the reverse complement.
TTGAATTTAGGATCTTTGTGGTTCAGCTATTTTAAATGGAACCACATCACACGTTCTCTACTGCAGCGTTACGCTCTCAGACTGTAAGTTCTGCTCGCTATCGTGATTGAGATACAGTCTCATTAAGGCTGAGTTGCTCCTCAGTTCTGGCAGCCCGATTCGGACGAATTCATCTCCGTCGCTGCTCGCCTGCGTGTGGGCCAGATGAAAGTGGAAACCTGGCACCGTGCCATCACTCCTTTGTTATCTGAGCCGAACTCACTAGCAATTAAAGTTAGAAATATTACACATCAAAAAGATTTACCTGTCTAATTTAAACAGAGTAACGCAATAAGCCTTGGCTCTTCGCTCATTTGTTTATTGCTTTCAAAATCTCTTGTGTGTGTGTGTGTGTGTGTGTGTGTGTGTTTGTTCTAATGTATATGATTTTACACCCTGCTTTATGATGCATTGTCTGGGTTTTACTGCATCTTGCTAAGTTTTTTTTTTTTTTTTTTGACCAGGCCGCTCTTAAAAGTTTTAGTTTTAACCCTAGTCATGTTCACATGAAAATAAATGCGAAAGAACTCTCTATAAAACAATCCAGTAAAGGAAGAAACACCCCAAAAAAGCACGATACACCACAATGCAGAATGAGATGCGGAATCTGCGAACAGGCATCGACGAGGCAAGACTGAGTCAGTACATGCACACACACACACACACACACACACAAAGAGGGAGATGACAAAAGCTTGGAATCATCACAGACACAATGCTGGAGCGAGATGTGACGAAGAGTCAGGGTTATTTATGGAGTGTGATTAGGTGTTCACACACACACACACACACACACACACACACACACACACGCACACACACACACTCACACACACTATTCCATTTTAAGCATAGTGTGTTATTTCAGTGCTCAGGCTCCAGGTGAGTTTATTTGGATCAGGACCATAGTTTGGATTTAAAGATCATTTCTGAAAGACTGCAGTTCAGCTTCTCTCTTCATTTATTATCATTTCAGATGATTTATGAATGCTGTCTAAAGTATTTTAAATAAGCTGAAACTGCATGAGTAGCAAGAGCGGCGCTGTAGACCTCAGAGGAACGAAATGTAAGAAAAACCTTCTGCTTGGTCCATTTCTAGTTCATTTCATCACGACTTGGAGTGGCATGCAGCTCAGGAAGCGCATGAAGAGAAAAATGGTGATCTGCATGCCATTTATTTTCTCCCTATCCGCTCAATAGGCTGTTATTATGTTGTTCCTAGCTTCGGAGTGCCATGTCTTCTGGGTAAACGGTATACGGACATCAGCTTAACGGACAGAATCTTACACGGTGGTGATGGAAATCGACATGACGTGCTGACAAGAGAGACGCCGAAATACCTTCGTATGGCCTGAGATGGGATTCATTTAAGATAAAAAAAAACAACAACGTTAAAAACCATTACTTGGTCACTAAATCCTGACCTGAAATAAAATATATCTTAACTTCGGAAAAATCCACATTGACAAACAAACCAGTGTGTAGGTCTCTTTAATCTGCCTCAGGTTTTAAATAGAAATGAGAACAGCTGGTAACTGAGCTCTCTCTCTCTCTCTCTCTCTCTCTCTCTCTCTCTCTCTGCAGTGAGATACAGATTTAGAACAGAAACAGACACGTAAATACAAATATACAAACAACAAAAAGGTTGTTTTTTTGTTTTTTTTTATCAAATATGGAATCTAACACAACCGAGAGCTTTTCTTAACCACCTTCAGCTTGACCAAAATCCAAAATCCAGTACAAGCTTCTGGGTTTTTCCTTTAATTTGTCACTCATCTGTACGGCCCCCTGGACCTAATCCGTAGCATGATCTTTGCTCCCGCTCTGTCATGTAAGCAAACTATAACGCTACAGCGTGCTTTCAACCCCCGTAGACCTTCCGCTTGCTGTGCCGAAGCGACGTCCTGGCATGGAATGTGGGACGTTTTGAAAACCGCCGTGACCTCTGAAAGCTTCGCCGCTCGGGCTATTCTGAGCAGGCCGCCGTATCCGAGCGCAAAATCCGCCTGTTGTTCCAGAGAGAAGGTCAGAGCAGTTCTACTTCATCACACAGGCAACAATCAGCATTTTTTTGGGGGGGGGTTGAGCGTCAACACAAAAACATACAGCGTGTCATTGAGAACAAAAGCGCTATAAAAAACAAAAAAACACAATGAGTTTAAATAGACAGAATGAAGCGTGAAGGCTGGTTGCTGATGTATTAGCCGGAGCCGGAGCCGGAGCCGGTCGTGTCCAGTGATTATGCTTAACACTCCTAGATTTGGACGAATCGATTTAATCCTGCTTCACCGACACATCCGTAGCACGTCACATGATCGTCACCAGCGGCCGAGTAAACACGCAAAACAGGAAACCAGACGAAGTAAACATGATCTGATCAAACGGCATGAAGGAACAAAAATCACAGATTGAGTTTAGTGGTTTGACCAAAAAAAAAAAGAGATCTGTTTATCATTCCTGCTATTCAGAAACGACACACAGACTCGGTTCAGGAGGGTGTCAGAGTGATACACCGTATGGCGTTTTGTGAGGTTTATTAAACGATTAGCGCAGTCGTGTTAATTACTGCAAAACGGCTCCAGATGAAGAGGGACGACTGATTATCATTTAGAAAACCGCTTCTTTTTAGTTCATTATAATGTGAACGGAAAGCAGCAGAGGACGTGGGAGGAAGTTGGACCATCCTACGTAGCCTTTGTCTCAAAATGCCTGCTTCTCTGTTTGTTCTTGCCTGTATCATTATATTACTAAGAATATCATTGATCATCAGGTTAAGTAGTCTTTATTTGTCACATATATATTACTGCACAGTGAAATTCTTTCTTCACATATCCCATCCTTGGGGGTTGGGGTCAGAGCACAGGGTCAGTCATGATGCAGCGCCCCTGGAGCAGGGTGGGGTTGTGGACCTTGCTCCAGGGCCCAACGGTGTCAGCTTGGTGGTGCTGGGGCTTGAACCCCGATCTTCCAGTCAACAATCCAGAGCCTTAACCACTTGAGCTACCACTGCCCCAGTTACATTTACAGTGTCACCTGTCAGAGGGTGCGGTTTATTAAACAGCAAGTTCCTGGAACCAGGAAAAAAAAAATGGATGTGACTCTCTGTGACCAAACGTGTGACGTCACCTGACCACAAAGCCCTGACTGAATCCCTTTGCAATGAACTGGAACTGGAGCTTCCTCAACATCTCAACATCAGTGTCTGATCTCACTAATGCTCTTGTAGCTGAATAAGCACTAACCCACTCCAACAGCTAGTTTTCCAGATGAGAAAAATGGAGCTCACTATAACAGGAAATGTTGGACTAACTCTGTTGTTTTGGAACGGTCACATATAGGTGTGATGGTCAGGGGTGCGCATACTTTAGACTCTGTACAGTAACCTGTGTATCTAAGAAGTAGGTGAAGCTAACAGTTAGCAGTTTAGTCGCAATGTCTTTAGAGCAGGCTGGGTTAGGTATATCCTGACAAGGTGATTTGATATTAAATGAAATATTGCATGAGATTAAAAACAAATAGCGTAGTGGTGGTGTGTGTGTGTGTGTGTGTGTGTGTGTGTGTGTGTGTGTGTGTGTGTGTGTGTGTGTGTGTGTGTGTGTGTGTGTGTTGGTCTCCACTCTGTATCAAGGCTAAAGGTGAAAAATTCTTCCATGTTTGTCCTTTAAGCCCGAAGGTAAAGCTCAGGTGTCTCATTGAGGATCTGATACATTTCTCTCATCGGTTTCTTTTTATATTGTAAAGTTCAAAGATTCCAGGTGTAGGACTTTTCGCTCTCTCTCTCTCTCTCTCTCTCTCTCTCTTTCTCTCTCTCTCTCTCTCACACACACACACGCATACACACGCACACACACTGCGCGTTCATTTCATCAGGAGAAAAAATGTATTTCTCAGCTTTTGTGTCTCAGTTACACTATAAGTTCTTGTATAAATAAAGAAGAAGAAGAATCGCTGTTGTTGTAATGTCTCCAATGTGCTCGCTTTGACTATTCTATTCTAGTCCCGCTGACCAACACGTGCCCTCGACGACACAACAGCATCCAAGGATGATTCATCTGGCTCGGGCCGCGTTTCAGAAAGCAGCGAGGCCTCAAATTACGTTTGGACGCCGCACTCATTTGGGAACAGAAGTGGACCGAGGTTAAGGATCGAGCCTGAAAGAACAATGTTTTTTTATACTGATGGCTGTGTATCTTGGTTAAAAGCCTGTTATTTTTACATTTTTTTATTCTTTTTTTTTTGCAGGACGGACCAGCAGTGGAGGTCTATGACCACAAAAAAAAAAAAAAAGGCTTTAACTATTTATCTACGTAAAAAAAATAAATAAATAAAGGATGGCTACATACATGCGGTATAGATCGCTTGCATTTTTGACATTTAACTGTATTGAGTTATCGAGCGCTGCAGGAGGGAGACAGACGCTCTGATAGTCAAAGTGGACTCATCGTACATCTGAATTCACTTTCTTATCGACGCTATTGATTTTTGTAAACTCAATTACTGCACAAGAAGAGACAAGCCGGGATCTATGACGAGTGAAATCCCTTTTAAGCGGCTGGGGCTTTGTTTCCGTCCACCTGTAGTGTCTCGTGCTCTTCTGTCTTCACTCATTACCACGGATAGATATTAGATTGTAAATATAATATGCAAGGAATTCACACGGAATTGTCTGAACCCGCGCACTTAAATAATGTCTGAATGAGTGCTTTCCCTAGGGGCACGGTGGCTTAGTGGTTAGCACGTTTGCCTCACACTTCCAGGATTAGGGGTTCAATTCCCGCCTCCGCCGTGTGTGTGGAGTTTGCATGTTCTCCCCGTGTTTCGGGGGTTTTCTCCGGGTACTCCGGTTTCCTCCCCCGGTCCAAAGACATGCATTGTAGGTTGATTGTCATCTCTAAATTGTCTGTAGTGAATGAGTGTGTGTGTGTGTGCCCTGTGATGGGTTGGCACTCCGTCGAGGGTGTGTCCTGCCTTGATGCCCATTGATGCCTGAGTGTAGATCGGATAAGCGGTAGACAATGAATGAGTGCTTTCCCTTTAATTGTCATGGCTCTAGGTAATTTCCTGTTTTGGCTCCACCTTTTCCCTTTCCATCATATGATTGTATGGGAGAGTCTGGGAATTGGAGCACATGGTCAATCAAGGCTGCGGAGTAAAAGGTTCGGATGACCGAATGCCTTTAGTGCTGTATCTGTCCGTCCGCAGAAGAAATAGTTATTAACTGATGGTCCTACAATTATGTGACCGCATAATGCCCAGTTCACACCAATTATCAAAGACGCGATCTGGGACAATCGCCGATGCCCGTGAGAAATGAGTTCTGACTGCAAAATACATCAGCAATGACCTACAGCCAATGAGAGAGAGCAAGATACAGGGAACGATGACGTTCGGGGAGGAGTTATAGACCACGATATCGGCAAACATGGCTTCGGTTCCGAGAAAGGCTCCTTCTCGGTCTATTGGGACCCTAGAAATGGAGGAAATTTGAGTCGAACTTTGGTAGGAGCACCTCCAACTCTCTTTGCAGAAAGCGCAATCCTCTTCCCAACCGTTTCCTCCTCCATAATCTTTTTAAATGAAATAATCCGTGCACAGACCATTCGGATCGCGATCTTCTCGCGGGGTACCATTCCCAGTCTCGCGCGAGAACTCGCTTCTCGCATGAGTTCGGTTGCGAGACGTAGTTAGCGGACCAGACGGAGTCGTCGCCGATTCTTCCCGTCGTGAAGTCGTGAAACCTCCTGTCGCAGATCCATCGTGCAGTGTGAACATTCAAGTCTTTCAGCATCATTAACGCTGTACGGTTCTCACTGCTTTTTAAATATTGTTTCTTTATTTTTAAATGGTTTATCAGGACCGTTTCGGAGGGGTTGACTTGACAACAAAGAACCAGAACACAAAGAAAGGCGAAAGAATGATGGAGGTCACGGTCTGGCAGTGAAGAGTGCACCCTTCATATTCAGCCATCATTGATTCGAAGATCAATACGTGAGCGAGTTACGTCGTCGTCTCTGATAGATGTGGTTCTTCGCCTTTTCTCCAGGCTGGGTGTTACTTCTCCGGGCTTTTGAACCGACGCTGAATTGTAGCGTTTATAGAAAGTCAAAATGACAAGCCTCGGCACTAACACAAGCCAATTATGGGGAATTTTCTGCAGTACCGTACAGTTTTTTTGTCATCAGAAACACAAAGCGACTCATCTAAAGCTTAAGAGCTACATAAATAGAGAGCCACTTTCCCATAGTGCACACACACACACACACACACACACACACACACACACACACACACACTCAAATATTGCATGCATTTTTCCATTCATTGGAACTCTCACAAAGACGCACATATATTGTGGTGTGTGTGTGTGTGTGTGTGTGTGTGTGTGTGTGTGTGTGTGTGTGTGTACAGATGTGATTTCTGCTAAATGAAATGGCCGGTTCAATGTAAGTGGTACTGCACTGCTTTTAAGCTCTTACAGATGATTGATGTGTAGTGCACACACACACACACACACACACACACACGCACACGCACACGCACACGCACGCACGCACGCTTTGGAGGGTGGAGTTTTGCAGCTGTGTCAATATGCTACCATGCAATCAAAAAGATTTTCCCTTTTCAGTCCTACCGTTGGCATCTTCACAAGAGGCCTTGGCTTTTGTGTGCACGCGCACGCGCATGTGTGTGTGTGTGTGTGTGTGTACAGTACATGCAGTATTTGCTCTCGCCACGCCTAATGATCACACGAGGTTCCTAGCTTGTGCAGATTTACTGCGATAAAAGCAAGCAACAAAGACGCTGATTGCTTTTGTGAGCTGTTTCGGCAGTCAGTTGAATCACTTTAAAGATGAAAAGAACCGGGTCAAGAAAAGATCTAAGCGGCTCGGTGACATGGGTGGGCTTAGCTGCTCACGACTCACCTGATAGCTTGCAATCCTTTACCCCCTAACACCGAACCGATCTTTTTTTTTAACGCTGTACTTTTTCATTTTTTTAGTTTTATCCTTGCTTCAGGTCACAGGCGTCTCTCTATACTCGATCACATAACATTAGCTGGAAAACCGCAGGAAGGAAAAAGTGCTGTGGGGTTTCTGTAAGTTAATGCACCTGCTATTTCAGAGTCTGTTTTAATCATTATAATCATGAGTGGCAGCGAGGATGTGGTCAAGCGACGGCTGTGAAAGTAGCAGAGAGCGTGTAGGTATCCGGTGATCGTCAGGGCTTACGGCAGCCTGTTTATGTATGCGCTTCAGTTCCTCTTCAGTAGACGTCCAGACACCAGAGAGAGAGAGAGAGAGAGAGAGAGAGAGAGAGAGAGAGAGAGAGAGAGAGAGAGAGAGAGAGAGAGAGAAAAGGGAGATGGAGCTGACCTTACCTGGTCTGACCTGGCTGAGCTGGAATTGAGCCAAGCAGCAGGAAGCTGCTACTGATGTTCCTTAATTTTGATTTATTTCATGTGTGTGTGTGTGTGTGTGTGTGTGTGTGTGTGTGTGTGCGCGTGTGTGTGTGTGTGTGTGTGTGTGTGTATTTAGGAGCACTAAAAAAAGCCAGAGTGATATTTAATAAACAGAGGAACAGCCTCACACTCTGTCCAGTCTCTTCCTTTGTCCTGATTCCTCTCCCCATCTACATGTCCCTGCTGGTTACTGATCACAGTGGTTAAGGCGCTGGGCTACTAATCAGAAGGTTATGAGGTTGAATCCCAGATCCCGGGTGGCACTGTGATGTTTTTCAAAACAATTTTAAGTTGATGATTCACGTGCAGAAATTATAAATAAAAAATACAACGATCAGGCATAACATTATGACCACCTGCCTAATATTGTATTAGTCCCTCTCTTACTGCCAAAACAGCCCTGACCCACCGAGGCATGGACTCCACTAGGACCCTGAAGGTGTGCTGTGGTATCTGGCACCAGGATGTTAGCAGCATATCCTTGAAGTCCTGTAAGTTGTGAGGTGGGACCTCCATGGATACTTACAGGATACTTTTGATAGATAGATAGACCACTGCAGACCGGGAACACCCCACAAGAGCTGCAGTTTTGGAGATGCTCTGATCCAGTGGTCTAGCCGTCACAATCTGAGTTCGTCAAACTCGCTCGAGTCCTTACGCTCGTCCATTTTTCCTGCTTCTAACACATCAACTTTGAGGACAAAATGTTCACTTGCTGCCTAATATATCCCACCCACTAACAGGTGCCATGATGAGGAGATCATCATCGTGAAGTTATTCACTTCACCTCTCACTGCTCACAATGCTATGCCTGCTTTTTATATATTCACCGCTATACTTTTCCTTTAACACTATAATTTTGTCCGAGACTTAAAGAGACAGGATGTTTGATACTAGCCAGTCTAACAGATTCAGGATTACGACTGTTTTAAATTGTAGAGGAATGTATTTGTATTAAGCATGACGTGGGAAATGCGGTCATTAATATGCATGCTTTTGTCAGAGCACTCGCAGGAAACGAGGCCGAATGCTTTCCATAAGTGCTTTCTATTAGAGGGATGTCACTTCTTTTCTTTTTTCTTTAATACTTTAAATACTTTTGTACTGAAATACTAAACTCTTCAAGCTTGTAACAGTTAGCCTTCCCATGGATAGAATAAACATGAAATTACAACAACTAAAATGTAAAAGCAGTACAGAATTAACATCCTGTAACCTTTCCCTTATTCTCATTTGTCTTTGAATCAAGCTCCCCAAAGCACGTACCCCATTTATGTGAAACGTGCTCCCTGAAACGGTGTAGAATTTCCATAACGAGGCCAAACGTTTTTGTGCTGTAAGAACATTACTTTCAATCAAAATTCATTTACTGCGACGTATATCCATCTTTATGATGGTGTGAGTCTCATACTGATAGACCTTTAAGCCATCTACAGATGGGGGGCAAAAACCACTTTACCCAGTAAGAGACTTGGTTTCCCACAGACACCTTGGCAGTCAATTTCAACCTTGACCCAGTTTACGCTAAACTTTTCAAAGCACAACCAATACGATTAGGCCTCGTATGATGCAGCAACGATGCAAATCAGCTTCTTCAATCAGTTGTGGTTGAACTCCTAGTGAGTCTCATTTCCTTGTCCTCCATGATTTCTCTCCTCATCTTCCCTAAAGGACCGATCCCCCCCCCCACACACACCTAGATTTAGATTTAGATACATGCAGAAAGTTTTAGCTCTTTGAATATTCTATAGCTTTAAATGTCTTTTGACGGCAGGAAAAATGCTTAATATTCATATAGTGCACCAGCTCTCACTGATCGTCATTAGGCACTCTTATTAAGAGCTACAGTTCAGTAGCTGCTCCTCTCACATCACTGGCCAATGAGATTACATCTCGGGTCTTTCGAATGCAGACGATTATCATGAAAACACTACCCCAACAATGGGTTTTAAAACCTTATAGAATTTCTCATGAGCAACTGGGATCAAAAACAAACAGCCAAAAATAAAAATGATTATGATTGCTGTGATTGGTTATCGGTCTTTCATGCATGACATTTAAATTCCGTGTAAGACAGCTGGCATGCTCCCACAGTACAGGATATTGAGTTATAAAGGTCAAGCATTTTGAAACCAGGGAAGCAGAGGGGTTAAGATTAGATTACACATGCCCCACGTCACAGGATCCACTAGCTAATCGGGGTATATGTGAGCTGCTTAAAGTAGTTAGAGCTCTTCTCCAAGCGCTTTCGTCTGTCTGGCTTTAACGCTTCGGCTCCAGCCCGAGAAGTCGTTCTGTGTCTCAGAGGAAGCGCTATCGGCAATGTAGTAAAAATAACGATTCAGTTAGTAAATCGATTAATTAATCATCCATCACAAAGCAGAAAAAAGCAGGAACTAGCACAACCATTCCCAAAAGAACATCATCTACTCCATATTACTCCATCCACCTTTTCAGGTTGGTGGTAGATCAAGTGGTTAAGGGTCTGGGTTGTTGATCAGAAGATCAGGGTTCAAGGCCCTTAACCCTCTCTGCTCCAGGGGAGCTGCATCATAACTGCCCCTGCGCTCTGACCCCAACTTCCTTAGCTGGGATATGTGAAGAAAAGTATTCCACTCATCTTCTTGTAACGCAAATAGACCACAAACAGTTCAGCCTTACACAGGAAGAGCTATTTGCCGCATGGTCAGAGTAGCACAATCGTAGTCAGACAGAAATAACATTACAGCAACTATGTTTTACTGATAGTACGGAAACATCTCTTCATGCATTTCCAAGGTCCTCCTCATCCCCTAAACCAACTGATGCCCACCCATCATGTCAGGCAGCTCTGCAATCAGACACTGATGCTGGGGGAGGAAATCTGGGGTTCTGGTTCATCCCAGTGGGGTTGAGTGAGAGTGCAGGACGCTTGAGTTCTTCCACTCCAAGCTTAACCTCCACACCATTGTCACAGAGACATTGACATGCTGGAACAGGTCTGGACTTTGGAGTTCCAAAGGAAAAATTGCATACAAGCAATTGCATACAAATCCATTCTATACAATTGTGTGCTTCCAACTTTGTGGCAGCAGTCTGAGTAACGCATTCACTTCCAGTAACGCCGCATGTGCTACATTCACAGGAAATGTACAAATCAACCATAACATTATGACCACTGACAGGTGACGTGAATAAGACGATGATATCCTCATCATGGCACCTGTTAGTGGGTGGGATATATTCGGCAGCAAGTCAACATTTTGTCCTCAAAGTTGATGTGTTAGAAGCAGGAAAAATGGACAAGCGTGAGGATTTGAACGAGTTTGATGAAGGGGGGGGGGGGATTGGGGTTGTTCCGGTCTGCAGTGGTCAGTATCTATCCAAAGTATCCTTTAAGTCCTGTAAGTATCCATGAAAGCCCCACCTCGCAACTTACAGGACTTAAAGGATCTGCTGCTAACATCTTGGTGCCTGTGGAGTCTCGACGGATCAGGGCTGTTTTCCAGCAAAAGGGGGACTAACACAATATTAGGCAGGTGGTCATAATATTATGACTGATCGGTGTACCTATTGCTCTGTTCCTATGATTATGGCGCAAAGTTTGGTACTGTATTATTATATGTATTTCTATGAGCACTGGTACAGCACATGACCGAGGGTAAAGCTCCTTTCGGTCCCAACAAGAACTCAGTGAATATAGTGGCATATATATACAATAGATTTTAATTATAGATGATATATGATGTGGTATTTTGTACTTAGCTGGTTTACAACAAATATGTTTTCTATCAATTCAGTATTTTAGAGCCTTGGATACAGAAGCAAGTGATTTTTATTTGAAAAGCTTACAATCCACAGCCAGGCAGAAGGTGAAAAGCTGATATAGAGATCTAGAGGCAGAAATGAGAAGAGAGAAAATGGACAAAAGGTCAGCAGATCAGATCAAACACAAAGACAAGATTCTCTGAAAATGAGGCGCAAATTGCTATCTAACGCAAATGCCAACTTTAATGCTACCTGCAATTATCTAAAATCTGTCATTAACGAGGTTTTGAACACAAAAAGCACCATTATTGCAAACAATACACTTATCATGCTCCGAAATAATAGCTGCCCTTCTCTCTTCTGTTCTTCTCCCTTTTCTTTATTTAATGCATTTTTAATTAATCCTGGCGGTGAATACTGACGAAAAGCCCGGAGCGATTTCACACTCTAGTGCATATAGGGTACAGAAAGAGCTGCAAAAACAACTGGATGTAACACGATTGTATTATGGGTTGTGTTTATTTATCCAGTTTAAAATTGATTGTAGAAGATAGACAGTCATGTCCAATCACACGGCAATTATCACTCTATTAAAGGAAGTGTGCAGGAAATAGGTAGTGACAATCGTGTACGTTCATGCGGCGATAGTGGCTCGCCATTGGTGGTGTTAATTGCGCACCGGCTGTAACTAATGCGTTCACTCATGCAGCTTTCAGCATGACAGTTATCATTCTGGCTCTAATGGAGAAAACTAGGCATAAAATGGTGTTTATTGACACACCAGAAAGCAGCTGTGTTTGGTCTGTTATCTCACCATAACAGGACCAGAAGCAGAAAAGTGGAGCATTTAGAGAATAACAGTGAGGCTGTCAGTCTGAGCACTGAAGGGTAAGAGGCATACAGCAAAACGCTCACATGTTGGTCCTTGCTTTACTTCACATTAAGGCTCCATTCGCGATAGAGTTTAAGAAATAAACCTAGTGTTAAAAGCGTGACAAGAAAGCAATCCCTTTATAATTACTGGATGTGCACTTCTATAAATAACACCATAAGAGAAGATGAGACTTTCACAAATCTCACAATAATTACATAATACCATGTGCAATATCATATCATGTGCATCTTAGTTCCCTAGCACTAGCATATATTTTGTATATATAGAATATTTCATTTATATTTATTTCTCTTGCAATCTCTGGCAAAAGAATTTCCTTCGGGATTAACAAAGTTCTATCTTATCTTTCTCTCCGCTGTCACTCAGAGGGACACTAGCCGATCCACAGTGTATGTATAGAGCAGAAGAAGAAGTCTGTTTATTATACATACAATGAAATGCTTCTATTTGCATATCACAGCTTGTTCTGAACCTGAGATCAGAGCAGAGGGTCAGCCATGATACAGTCCCCTGCTGCAGTGACAGGGTTAAAGGCCATGCTCAAAAGGGCCCAACAGCAGCAGCTTGACAGTGCTGGGGTGAACACCAAGACCTTCTGCTCAGTAACCCAGAGACTAACGTCTACATCGACAACATATACGTTACTCCACTTCTGAGCAAGCTTTGATTCAATTTATTTGTCTAGCACTTTTAACAATGGACATTGTCTCAAAGAAGCTTTACAGAAGTATAGAAACATAGGGAAAAAATGATTGTGGTTTAAAATTAAGTTACTATTTATCTCTGATGAACAAACCTGTGGTGAGGCGACGGTGGTGAGGAAAAACTCCCGGAGATGATATGAGGAAGAAACCTTGAGAGGAACCAGGCTCAGAAGGGAACCTCATCCTCCACCCATTTTGGGTGATGCTGGGCAGTAAATAATGTCAATGTTGATAATGTCCTTTCTGCAACAGCAGCCAAGGAACTAATAGGTCAGGGTAGTTTCTGAGTTCATTATAGACTTAGCTCTGCTGAAAGCTGACCGATGCAATGGCGGTTCAGGGACGGTGTGATAGTCTCCATGTGGTTCTATCCACAGTAGTCACCTGGGTCACAGTCATCGTACTCCTCTTAATCCTGTATCCAAAAAGCTTTTAATGGTAGGAAGCTTAACCCAGCCAAAGGAAATGATCTCCAAAGATTTTCTCTACCAATCTGTTCATAATTGCCTGGTTTCAAAGGCATGTCTGCTGATGCCCCTCCAAAAAATTACCCACAGGCATGAAGACTGCAGAAAATGGGCCTTTAGATATTACCGTAGCCTTGACTCTGACAGAGGGTCCAATTCGCGTCAATTTCACATCTCATGACGAGAAAGCTTTCTGCCGGCAGCTGAATATTAATGTTCGCCTTTCCTCTGCTTATCATCCCTGAAGCAATAGACAAGTGAAGCATTTACATATGAAATAGAGAGATTTCATATTTATTCTTACTGGGTTCAAGTTGCCAAGAACATCTTGCACAAGAACACACCCAAAAACCTCTGAAACCATGTATTTATAATGTTTACCAATCTCGATCTTGGAATATCAAGCCAGAATTTTCGATATTTGAAGCTTGCGATTTTTCAATAGCACAAAAGGTAATACAGCATAACATCATGACCACCTGCCTAATATTGTGTATTATTAATTAATTATTAATACCCCTTTTGATGCCAAAACAGCCCTGAACCATCCAGGCATGGACCCCTGAAGGTGTGCTGTGGTATCTGGCACCAAGATGTTAGCAGCAGATCCTTTAAGTCCTCTAAGTTGCAAGGTGGGGCCTCCATGGATCGGACTTGTTTGTCCAGTACATCCCACAGATGCTGGGCTGGATTGAGGTCTGGGGAATTTGGAGGCCAAGTCAACTCAAACTGGTTGGTGTGCTCATCAAACCATTCCTGAACCATTTCTGCTTTGTGGCACGGCGCATTATCCTGCTGAAAGAGGCCACAGCCATCAGGAAACACAGTTTCCATGAAAGGGTGTACATGGTCTGTAACAATGCTTAGGTAGGTGCTACGTGTCAAAGTAACATCCCCATGGATGGCAGGACCCAAGGTTTCCCAGCAGAACATTGCCCAAAGCATGAGACTGCCTCCACCGGCTCGCCTTCTTCCCATAGTGCATGCTGGTGCCATGTGTTTCCCAGGTAAGAGATGCACACACACCCGGCCAGCCACGTGATTCATCAGACCAGGCCTCCTTCTTCCATTTCTCCGTGGTCCAGTTCTGATGCTCACGTGCCCATTGTTGGTGCTTTTGCAGTGCACAGGGGTCAGCTTGGGCACCCTGACTGGTCTGCGACTATGTAGCCCCATACGCAGCAAATTGTGATGCACTGTGTATTCTGAGACCTTTCTATCAGAACCAGCATTAACTTCTTCAGCAATTTGAGCAACAGTAGCTCGGGACCACACGGGCCAGCCTTCGCACATGCATCAATGAGCCTTGGCCACCCATGACCCTGTCGCCGGGTCACCACTGTTCCTTCCTTTTAACCACTTTTGATAGATACTGACCACTGCAGACCGTGAACACCCTACAAGAGCTACAGTTTTGGAGATGCTCTGATCCAGTGGTCTAGTCATCACAATTTGGTAATTGTCACAATTATCACACACACTTCACCTGGCACTGCTCACAATGATATAGCTGATGGGTGTACATTACACATGGAGCACAAACTCTTTATTTTGATGTTCACTTTACTCAGTGAAATTAACCCCAGAATAAAGCAGTTCAGCTGTAGGGACATGGACACACAGCAGCACTGTACTGCAGGTCAGCGCTGGACTCGTAACTGAACATTTCATAAAGGTTTCTTTGTTAAAGAGAGTTCTTAAAACTGAATCGTGTCTTTAATAAACAGTATAATGTTATGCCTGATCGGTGTATATATATCTTGTATGAACACAGGGTTTGGTATCTGATATTTCCATATAGAGCACAAATTTAGATAAATTTAACAGCAGTTTAAAAAAACTCAGTGGGGATACAACACTAATAATAAAAGTGCATTTCCCTGAAGTCATAATACAACTAAACGATCAGTGAATGGTTTTATTTGGAAGGCAGAGGTCAGGTCTCAGCAGAATACTGTAATATCTGTAGCTCTAATAAAAGTGTTTTTGTTAGTAAGAGAAAATCATACAGCAGTAACCATAACCGCATGTATAAAATACATAATATGCGTCAGGGTGACTTCAGTCCATCAGGCTTTTTAGGTAAAATCGCAGTGGTCAGCATCCAGTGTCTGTCCAGTAAAAGGACATCT
This sequence comes from Hemibagrus guttatus, assembly GCA_033459395.1. Taxonomy (NCBI): domain Eukaryota; kingdom Metazoa; phylum Chordata; class Actinopteri; order Siluriformes; family Bagridae; genus Hemibagrus; species Hemibagrus guttatus. The sequence goes on along the minus strand of JAUCMX010000010.1, from coordinate 2,979,489 downwards.
TAACCGTATACTTTATTTCTATACTGTATTAGAACAGCCTGTGCTTGCAAGGTTTTCTTTAATCCACTAGTTTGATTTTGTTTGCTAGTTTGCTCAGATGGAAAGAAGCAGCTCAACTGGGAACTGATTGTTTTGATGAAAGCAGCGTGGGAGGAATAAGCAACATCGTGATTGAAGCATACGCAGACTTTATCCAAGATTAGGACAATGAACAGAGACAAAAAATGGACACATTGGAAACGAGTTATTTAAATTTTGCAAAGCAATCAGAGGTTTATAACATCAACATGAATGAATCGACATGACATCAATAAATGAATGTTACTGAGTGATGATTTATTCATATGTTTGAATAACTGAGTGAATAAAGGACATCTACGTTTAGGAAAGAAGAACAAAACAAAGCCGAAAAAGCCAGTAAAGAGAGACTTTAACACGCTTTCACAATCTGAGTGTTTGAGTTCTACATCATGTTAATGAGCAGCCTTGTTCCCAGATGATGAGCATAAAAACGATCACAATTACCTGAAGATTATCATCTCTGTAACTCTATGATTATAAATATGATTTTCTTCATTTTTCGTAAACAAAACTCCTGTTAGACGAATAATCTGGCGCTCATTCACCCTCTAAACGTCCCGCTGGGAGAAACTGCAAAACAACAAAATTTAATTTGGAAACATCTGATCCTCTTTATTGAATTTCCTGGCTGAATCACCGAGTCTGAAGGTGCCATCGGTGAATAACGTGGTGCTAACATTGTCTCAGACTCACAGTCTCACGTATCACAGCTAGCTTTTGGTCATGGTTGTGGAGCGGAATGTCCAGAACGTCCAGATTTGTACCAGACATTCTGACTTTAATCAATACACTGTTTTACATATGACACGAATGTAGTCAGATTCCTGTCTGTAAAGCTGAACAAACTGCTAAGCCTGAATTTGGAATAAATGAGCAAGTTAGCTACAGATAATTAATTTATCCGCTATTTCACCTATGCTTTGTGCTCTTTGTGCTTAATAACCTCCACATTTTTTTAAGCAGTTGGTGCTGAGTGAAGGCTATAAGAATTCATTTAACCCTCCTGTTAGGTCCAAGGCATTGGTGTTAAAATTTTTTAAAGTAGCTTATCACCAAGACAAGACATGATTTTATGCTCTGCACTGCTGCCTCATGATTGGTTGCTTGAAGTATTATGTGAATGAGCAGGTGATTAGGTGTCAACAATTACTCTAGAAACATAATTCCACTGTCTGTGTCCAAGATTATACACTCTACACCTCTGAAATGTTGATTTTTCACATCCAAATTTGCTTTAGGTCATGTAGACTGTGTGCTGGTTAATGTCACATGTCATAAAAAAAAATCTGAACGATCAAAATGAAAGAAGAAACCTTGAGGGGAATCAGACTCGAAAGGGAACCTGTTTTCTTCTGTCATAAAGGATAGTCAGGAAACTCACAACCTTCCTTTCAGTATTCTAATCAGTAGTCTTATTCACAAAGCCACTAAGCTTAGATACCCCCATAGAGATGGTACCAACGTGGTACTGTCCCCTGCAATCTTACTGCAAACATTAGGCTCTCTATGTGGGGGCCATCTTCAGCAATGACTCGCAGGTGAAGGAATCTCAAGAACAGCATCCCGGGTCACCAAAAACACATTATGCCCATGATCCTCAACATCCGCAACTATTCTTGAGAGAAAATCTGAGTTTCATATGTACAGACACAGTCTCAGTCCCAAAACTAATTGTAAGAAAAAGCTCCATCCCTTACTCTAGTTTTCATTGTTCTAGGTACCAACAATAGCCCTGCACCTTTTTATCGAAGCAGGCATGGCAGATCCATCAAATGATTGCCCTTGGAGCAGAGAGGGTTAAGGACCTTGCTCAATTGCCCAACAGTGGCAGCTTGGCAGTGCTGGGGATTGAACCCAGACCTTCTAATCGACAACCCATAGAAAAAGGATTTTCACATATCTCAGCTTATAAGGAAGCTGGGGTCAGAGCACAGGGTCAGCCATTGTGTGGCACCTTGCTCAGTGGGCCAGCAACAGTAGCTTGGCAATTCAGGAGTTTGAAATCCCTTTTAATCAGTGACGCAGCACCTTAACCGCTGAGCCACCACTTCTCAACTGGAAAAAGGACATGACTTGAACCTTCTGATCTGGAGTCAGAAGCACTACTGTTGCGCCACAAGGTCACAACATGCAAGGGTTCCTACATAGAAACCTATACTTGTCTAAGACCATAAGACCTCCTCCATTGTCTGTAAGTTTTGAAATTGTGTTAATTATTGAGTCATCAACCAAAAATCAGCAGGCATTTACCCCTTCAGTACTACTGGAACCAGGCCCAGACTGGCCATCGGGCCATCGGGAGGATTACCAGTGGCCTGGCAAATGATTTGGCCTGCAGCCAGCAATTAACAAAATTAATATATTAATTAATCTGAATCTTTTAGTCTTGACTGGCAACGTTACGCTATGGCAAGGGCCTTGCTCAATTGTCCAACAGTGGCAGCTTGGCAGTGCTAGGGCTTGAACCCAGACTTTCCAATCAACAACCCAGAGAATAAAGAGTTTCATGTATACTTTTTACTTAGTTAGGATGCAGGGGTCAGAACACAGTCACCCATGGAGCAAGTCAGGCCTTGCTTAGGAGCCTAGCTATGGTAGCTTGGCAATTCAGGAGCTTGAAATCCCTTTTAATCAGTGACCCAGCACCTTAACCGCTGAGCCACCACTTCCCGACTAGAAAAAGGACAGAGCCATGACCCCGACGTGATTTGAACACACAACCTTCTGATCTGGAGTCAGACGCGCTACCGTTGCGCCACAAGGTCACAGCACACAAAGGGTCCTACATAGAAACCTATACTTGTCTAAGACCATAAGACCTCCTCCATTGTCTGTAAGTTTTGAAATTGTGTTAATTATTGAGTCATCAACCAAAAATCAGCAGGCATTTAACCCTTCAATACTACTAGAACCAGGCCCAGACTGGCCATCGGGCCATCGGGAGGATTCCCAGTGGCCTGGCAAATGATTTGGCCTGCAGCCAGCAATTAACAAAATTAATAAGTTAATTAATCTGAATCTTTTGGTCTTGACTGGCAATGTTACGCTATTGCAAGGGCCTTTCTCAATTGCCCAACAGTGGCAGCTTTGCAGTGCTGGGGCTTGAACCCAGACTTTCCGATCAACAACCCAGAGAAAAAAGATTTTCACATATACTTTTTTAGGATGCTGGGGTCAGAACGCAGCCACCCATGGAACAAGTCAGGCCTTGCTCAGGGGCCCAGCTATGGCAGCTTGGCAATTCAGGAGCTTGAAATCCCTTTTAATCAGTGACCCAGTGCATTAACCGCTGAGCCACCACTTCCCGACTGCAAAAAGGACAGAGCCATGATCCCAACGTGATTTGAACACACAACCTTCTGATCAGGAGTCAAACACACTACCATTGGACCACAAGGTCACAACATGCAAGGGATCCTACAAAGAAACCTATACTTGCCTAAGTCCATAAGCGGTCCTGCATTATCTGGCAGCCTGGTTCCAGTATACGGCTGACTAAAGCTGCTGATGCTCCCAAAGACCTAGTTAAATATACATCCATGCCTTAGCATAGATTCTCCTATAACCAAAGGCTATTCAGCAGCTTTACTGAGGCCCGGACTGGAACAATCAGTTAGTCACATGCAGGACAGGCGACGTGGCCTTATTCAAATATGACATCCATAGGCAAGTAAAGGTTCATTCGTTCATTCTTTCTATCTCCAGTAATCCCTGATTCTCCCCAGGTGATGAATGAATTTCCTAAAAATTCATTCATCCAATTTATCCAATTTACATTTTATTGTATGCTAACAATTATAGATGTTACAGTTATATAAGGAGTTATGAAATGTACCAGAGACGGATAATAACAACAAAGCAATCATTCTGGAGGCTCTGTACTTTTTCTTCCTCTCTCTCAGATACATCAGAGACTTTCCTCACATGCCCAGTGGGGAGTGGATTAAGTTTTCCCCTGCTCATGTCTGAGTCTGAAAACGCACCGACGGCCTGCAGGCAGCTACGGCTTTTTATCTCGCGATGTGACAGAGGCGTTAAAAAAATAGAAGAAGAGTCTATTGAAGCTCATTAAACATGCTCTCATACAGGAGTATCGAGTGTTAAACGGTCAGATCCAGTTTCACTACTGGAGCTGCAATTACTCTCAATCCAGTCAGTCAAAAAAGGGGGTTTAAGTTTTATAAAAAGACTGAGAATGGACACAAACGTTAGCGTAAGTGGGTATACAGAGTGCACAGATCTGTAGATAGACAGTTCTAGAATAAGAAGAAATGTTAAAATGATGTTTAAAAAAAATACTCAAAAAGTCTAAACTGTAGATATTGTGAATTTTCAGCATGGTGTTGCATTAAATAGCCTCGTTTAAAAAAAACAAAAACAATTTTTTCTCTCTAAACCAGCAAGAACTAGCACTTTTTACATTTATTTATTTATTTATTTATTTATTTATTTAAAATACTCCTTCTTAATTTCTTTTTCTTTACAAGAACGATTTCTGTCTACTGAAATATGTATTTGTGTCCCACTTACTCGGATAAAAGGTAAAGTTTGTGTTTGAGTTCCTGGATAATTCATCAAAGCAAAAACAACAACAACAACAACAAAAAATATGAATAAAATATTTGTGTACTCCTCCTCAGAAGTAATAGCGTAACTCATAAAATTATCCCTCCTCATTTCCCAGTGCACACAATACCTAGCTTTGTAATGCACTGAAATATGGAATGTATGCAGTATTAATGCAGTATTTAGAATTCATAATGGAGTAATATGATGCAACATTCTCTGCAGCCTCCAGATATTATTTGGATATTATTTGCCTGAACACTCTTAATTCTCGGCACTGTAACTGCATTATCCAGTGTTCCTCTGGAGTTCCTCTGGCACTGATTTCTGTACGTCGGATTTGTGCACGAGGCACGGAGAGAAATCTGCGTCTCGGTGTATGATAAGCGGCGCAACGAAAACAGTTCTCAGACTTCTGGACCCAGGCCCAAGTGTTTTTTTATCATAATAACTATTTTCCTAAGCACGATTTGTCCTCTAACAACGATGAGCTCTTTTTAAGTAGATTGCAGTGAATCAAATGCATGTAAATACATGTTTTAATGACCAGCTGCATGTTGTGCAGCATGACGCGGTTTCATCAGATCTGCAGGTGATGCTTTATAACATCCGACGGATGATGACGGATCTGTGTGCCTGCAGCATTCACTGTACTATAGGATAATCTTCCGTGGCTCCTTTTTTCTTTTCTTTGCCTTTTGTATGTGTAAAGGGGAGGATTTATGTAACATTTCGCTGTTTTTCTAACCCTGTGTGACTGAACCTATTGCCAGGTGTTCACTCTAAACACACACACACAGGCTATTGACCCAACATGTTACTTACATGAAAGAATTAAAGCCTATGCTATGCTACTTAGTCGTGTCCCATTGCCACAAGCTGCCTCTTTAGAGCTTCACCTCTGTGCTGATCAGTGGACACACCCCTGATGGAGGCGGAGCTCCGTGCCCATGCTCAGGACTCCACCTGATGGCTGGATTGTGTGCACAGGTCACAGTGGAGACACTACTTTTCTACTAGTTTTCTCGGCCCACTTTTAGTAACGTTCACATTGAACTTGGACCTGGAACAGAGCGTAAGGGTTAAACGTGTGCAGATGATCCTAGGAGAAAGATCGTGTGTGATGATTTAAAGCTACCAGCCAGTGCAAACTTGGGAAATGTTTTTACAAGGCAGAGTTTTACACTCATCCAGGTTTAAGCAAGCAAACACACCTGCCTCCCCAGAGGCACGTGAACCGCAAGTAAAACTCACTCACTCACACACACACACACACACACACACACACACACTTCAGAGGCTGGGCTGTCAGTGACTAAAAACATTTCTTACTGTAACTCGCAGACAGGATCAGGAACATTTATGAGCTACGGTGTGTAATGACTCAGCAATTCAGCAAATGACTCAGCTATTGATAGCTGACTAAAAAAAAGAAAAAATACAGTGGATCAGATCAGACACAGATCACACACACACACACACATACATACATACATACAGGACAGAGCTACAGAGTCTCTGCATGTTCAGCTGCTTTCTTTAGGTGTTTCATGAAGATTACGAAGCTCTCTGGAAGAGTGTGAAGAGTACTACGTGGTGCTGACGGCTCAGAGATCAGGGACGAGTTATTTCGGAAAAAAAAAACGTTCACATTCTCCAACTTCAATTTTCAATTCAGCTTTAATTGTGTGGTGGTGGCGGCAACTCAAGTGGTTTGGGCTCTATATTGTTGATAAGATTGTTGATAAGATCAGGGTTTAAACCCCAGCACTGCCAAGCTGCCACTGTTGGGCCCTTGAGCAAGGCCCCCAACCCACCCTGCTCCAGAGACACTGCATAATGGCTGACCCTGTGCTCTGACCCCAACCCTCCAAGGATGGGATAAACTTCAGCCTCAGAAAGTTCAGAAAGTGAAGTTTCAAGGCTTTCCACTGCTGTCTGTATTCCACCAGATTAGGCTGAGGTGAGGCAGGTGAGGTCTCTTCCCATACTGTGTCCTCAGTGAGCTACCACATCATCCCAGCTATGGAGTTTATTTATGGACAGCTTAGGAGAACTGGTGAACATCACTTCAGGAGATCACAATCAAGCTAATGGCCTTAGAATGAGCAGGTAACCAGGATTCCTCCAGACCTGTAGCACAGATAATCAGGAGGATTGTAGGGATATATCTAACCTCTGTGTGTAATGAAGAGCTGCCTGTCATTCTGGTTGAAATTTTTAGCTCATTTTATAAAACTGAGCAATTGAGGGTTAAGGGCCTTGCACAGGGGCCCAGCTTGTTGGACTTAGGATTCAAACTCACAACCCTCTGACCAGTACTCCAACACCATAACCTCTAAGCTACCACATCTCAACAACAATAGAATTGTAAAATGTTCTGGTGCTGGTTTTCCAAGGAGCCTGACCCACATCCTAACCAGCAAGCATGCTGCTTTCCTGAGCCGTTTCCTGCCCGGCTGCTGGTTTCGTCCACCTCCTGGAGTTGCCAAAGCCGTCGTTCTACCTCCCATCTACATTGAGGTCATCACTCCATCTCTTTTATCTGTTTCCACCAGGGACTCTACTTCACCTCGCTTCACCTGACTCTACTGAGGACATCATCATCATCATCATCATCAACATCATCAATGCTCCACTTCCTCCTAAGGATGCTGTCATTGTGCCGGCTCCTGTTTCCACAGCTGCAGGGCCTGATCCAGGTTCTGCACTTTCCCCCCACTGTTCAAGAGTATGAAAGAACCTGTGTGTGTGTGTGTTGTTCCATCCAGGGTCCTCAGTGTTCCTGGGACAAGATTTGGATCCACCTCTATCAGGATCAAACAATGACTGAAAGTGAATGAAGCCATTTTATATGCGTTGTTAGAAATGTGACCGAAATGTAAACAGGGTATTTTATAAGAATATCGCTCGCAGGGAGAAAACACAGTCAGCTGCTGGATCGGATCATCTCGGGTTTGCAAAAACACACACTTTCTTCCGAGTCACTGTATTATTTAGAAAGAAAATAATGCACACGGATAATCCGGAGTCTGCTTTCATTAATAATCTATGTTTGGGGTTTCCTCACACCCATTAACACTGCCTCAGTCTCACTGCCTCGGGGTAACACCAGGGACACATGGGGCGCTCTAGCTTGTGATTGGCTGATGGTGGCAGGAGCACAGGGGCAGAAATGATGCTCGAACAAAGAAAGTCATTCTAGAGAATGTATGATTTATTCGCATTCATTCCTTTGGGTGGAAGTGCACTTAAAATAAGTGTGTAGGGTGTAAAGCCTTTTGAGATTTATTTATTTATTTATTTTTAACATTGCAGGAATGATTTATGGATTTCTGAGTAGAAGTGCACTTAAATACGTGAGTAATAAGCCGCATGTCATGTGTATCTGCTGACAAAGCACAAAAAAAAAAAAAATCACTTGATCAGTGATCAAGCTCTGTGTGATTTTGTGATTTATCGATTAATTATCATTGATTAATCCGATCCTTTCTTTATTAAACCCTGTGAAATTTCTAAATGCTGCTGATTGACATCTCTGTTGTGTTTCATTGTCACTCAAGTGTTTAGTCTAGAACACCCCCCTCCCAATCGAGCCTTTAATGGGTAGACCTCTTAGAAAAATATTTTTATAGGTTTCCTTCTCCGTTTATATCCCATAAGACGGAGAGCCGCTGCAGAAACGCTGAAGGATCTCGACTCTATTTTAATGTCTGACTAACACACATAATATCGCTCATGACAGAGCAAATCATTTCACACCGCTGAAACGGAACCAATCCCACGTAATTGAGTCGACACACCTGCCTGCAGCTAGAACGATGTAATCAGACTTCAAATGGTGCTTTCCTGGGATCCGCTTCCAGAAAACAAATTATTATTCGGGATATATTTATCCAGGGAAGGCTACATGCCATGCTTGGGTGATAGAAACGCAGAGAAAATAGAAGAAGTGCAAAACCAAACCGAAATAACAAATCTGAAAAAAAGGTAGGTACAGTTTGCGAATGGAATTCTTTCCTCTGATTGGACGAGACACCTGCCACTCAGGATATACAGGAAGTCCAGCAGGCTGCAGCAGTAGAAAGTGGATTGGTGTGTGTATGAACGCAGCTCTGCTCTTACAGCGCTCCGCTCTTACAGCGCTCCTTACATCCTTTAATCTGGAATAGTTTGGTCTTCCGAACATTCCTGGTGTGTTTTTAGAGATCGCAAACTCATCTTTACGCCATGATACGCTATCATTCATTCATTCAATCATTCATTGTCTACCGCTTATCCGATCTATTCTCGGGTCACGGGGAGCCTGTGCCTATCTCAGGCGTCATTGGGCATCAAGGCAGGATACACCCTGGACGGAGTGCCAACCCATCGCAGGGCACACACACACTCTCATTCACTCACGCAATCACACACTACGGACAATTTAGAGACGCCAATCAACCTACAATGCATGTCTTTGGACCGGGGGAGGAAACCGGAGTACCCGGAGGAAACCCCTGAGGCACGGGAAGAACATGCAAACTCCAGACACACATGGCGGAGGCGTGATACGCTATCACTATAGCCAAAATCATATAAACGTCCATATAAACATCCTTCCTCAAAGTAGCGCTGAATGAACTCCATTTTCTTATAAATATAAATATACACCGATCAGGCATAACATTATGCCTAATATTATGTTGGTCCCCCTTTTGCTGCCAAAACAGCCCTGACCCACCATGCACTGTGTATTCTGACCTCTTTCTATCAGAACCAGCTCCTTCAGCAGTTTGAGCAACAGTAGCTCGTCTGTTGGATCGGACCACACGGGCCAGCCTTCGCTCCCCATGTGCATCAATGAGCCTCGGCCGTCCATGACCCTGTCGCCGGTTCACCACTGTTCCTTCTTTGGGGCACTTTTGATAGATACTGACCACTGCAGACCGGGAACACCGCACAAGAGCTGCTGTTTTGGAGATGTTCTGATCCAGTGGTCTAGCCATCACAATTTGTCTTTTCTCAAACTCACTCACAATTCTTACACTTACCCATTTTCCCACCTCATCCACCTTAA
>JAUCMX010000010.1:2897283-2962283 GCA_033459395.1 Hemibagrus guttatus | reverse complement strand
CCAATAGCGTCAGTTATGATGCAGTGTTGAGTTCCCTCGAAAGGGAACTACATCAGGTTATGTATGCAACCTGGTTCTCTGAGAAGGGAACAATATGCTGGATTGCTTGCCACACTTCAGCCATCTGCTCATGCTTCCTTTAGACAAGTAGAAGCTGGAGTAATGTGATGTAGATGCCCTTTTATGGTCCTGATGGTGCGCTTCACTTCATCACATAACGTACCCAAGCCGATAAATTGGTGTTATTTCACACAGAGCTTTAGACACAACTTCCACAAAGAAGTGTTCCCAAAGCATCAGCCATGATGCATGGAACCAGGTTACATATGTAACCTTGTGTAGTTTTGCAGAGTATGCTTGCAACCTTGGCGTAACCATGGACAATCAACTGTCCTTTTCCTCCAATGTTGCTAATGTCACACGCTCATGTCGTTTTCTTCTGTACAACATCAGAAGGGTTCTGCCATTTTTTATCCACACAGGCTGCTCAGGTGCTTGTTCAGTCTCTTGTCTTTTTGAGACTGGACTACTGCAGTTCTCTACTGATTGGTCTACCTCTGAATGCAATGCATCCTCTGCAAATGATCCAAAATGCAGCTGCGTGACTTGTTTACAACCTGTCTAAGTTCTCCCACACCACCCCACTGCTGCGTTCCCTCCACTGGCTTCCGGTAGCTGCACGCATCAGATTCAAAACACTGATGCTTGCCTACAAAGCCAAGAATGGACCAGCGCCATCTTACCTCAAAGCTCTTATTACTCCTCACACTGCACCTCTGTCCCTAGCACTGCTCGACTGGTCCCACCGTCTCTCAGGGTAAGAGGCAGGTATGCATCTAGACTCTTCTCTGTCCTGGCACCGAGGTGGCAGAAAGAACTTTCCCTAGATGTCCGTACAGCCGAGTTACTAGCTGTCTTCAAACGACGGATGAAGACCTACCTCTTCCTGAAACACAATAAAAACTAGCTCTTATTTTCCCCTGTTTGTTTTATGTATTGTTGTATGTAGCACATTTTTTAAGCTGATGGTATCCTAAGTCTGTGACCTGTATTCATTGATAGAGACGTCAAAGCACTTTTGTACTCTGCCAGAAATGTAAATTTATAAGAGCGATAAAATAAATGCATGCAAAAAAAATGTGAGTGCAAAATAAAAATAATCTAGATCGTATTAGCGTATGTTCTGATGTACAGACACATGAGTTGGTGAATATCTAATACAAAACCGAGGAAAGTTTCTCATTATCTTGCTATATACAGTAATATCAGAGCAAATAAATAAAGGTTTTTGTTGTTGTTGTTTCTCTTAATGGCTTTGTATATCCCAGATATGAATTTTTCCCACGTAATCATCATGCCTTTCAGGCTGCACTAAATCACACTGTGGGGGTTAATTTGATCTGTTTGCAGAGACACCATGCTTTATTCTGTACTTTTTGGTAAAAAGCCCCTAAACACACTCATACATATTCATTAAACCAGACAAACACATGCTCTCTCGCTCATGTGACTCAATGCTCCAGAAGAGCCTGCTAGTAAATATTGCATTTACACACACACACACACACACACACACACGAGTAAATCAGCTTGAGGATTTCAGCATGCGGTTTACATGATGCTCCACAGAGGAAGCCTAGAACCTTCCGTTACTTCCGAGCCGATTTAGCCGAAGGCTAATTTCTCCTCCTCTTTAAAACAGGTTTAATTGCGTCGCTTTCCGACCTTCTTTCTTCATCACAGCCTTTTTTCCTCATTTCCTCCAACCTCTTTTCACTTCTCTCTCCTGACGAATCCATAGTGTTGCAGCTGGAAATCCAACATGTTTACTTCATCTGATGCAGAACAGCATCTCAGCTTTCTCCTTTCATATTTCTATCGCAGGGATATTACAGGAGTTAAATTCATGGTTTGGATTTGGATTTTGGATTTGGATTTTGGAAAGACATCACGTCTCTGTATTTCTGTACATGCCATAAACAGGATCCAGCTGCAAACAATTATCGGTTATTGATTAGAATCCAAGCCACACAGGCAGACTTGGTCTAGGGCATGAATACAGCTAGAAAAAAAAAGAAAAACTGAACTTTTATTCCATCATCAAGTAGTCAGTGTTTATGTGAGTTCAGTAACGGGTCATGTGCATAACGCAATCTATTGTGTTACTAAAGTTACTAAAAATAGGATTAATAAAAAGAAATTTGAGAGAAATCTTAGAGTTTAGAGTCACATGTAGAACTTAATTAAGTCACGCTGAAGCTCACTAGCTTGGGGAAAAAAAATATTGGGTCATTTTAAACACTGTACTGTATTTTAGCCATGTTTTTAGTCACTAGATCGGTTTCTTTTTTCGCTGTTTTTTTCCTTATGAGTTATCTATCAGGCATACAGGCGAGGACACAGGCGAGTTCAGCTTGACAGGTTTTTATTAATTCAGCCAATCAAAACGAGAACGAGATTCGAGGTCAGGGTCGAGTTGCAGGTCAGACGATCGATAAACAACATAAACAAGACAAGACAAGAGCAAGACCAGACACAACGTCAACACCAGAATAACAATAAATAATCGAATGCAGGGTAACGACTGAAAAACAACTCACTGTAGGCGTGTGTGTGAGTGTGAGTGTGTGTGAACATGGCTTTGGAGGTTACTGAGTCCTGCTGGGTGCAAATCTGAGAGAGTAGAGCTGTCTTGTAGTCCCTGGTTGCCATGTTTGTAGGCCATGCTGTATTCTGGGAGTTCACAGTGGATGCTGAGCCTATCCTGGGAGCACTGGGCAGGACTACACCTGGATCACAGCTTACCTTTCAGCAGGACAGTCTTCCTACTGAAGCACAACTCTAGGTATGATCAAACTCATGTAACAGGTTGAAAAATAAATCACATAACGTGAGATTACACCGGAGTGCTGTCGGCCATCTTGGAAATGTTTTCTCAATCATCATCAGTACCTGGTAGCTCCGCCCCTCTTCCATTATATAAGCAAATCTGCGAGTGTTGCGTGCATGAACTGTTCAACATTCGCACTTTGTTTGAATCGGTTGAATAAGTGTGCAATTTGGGCTGCACCTCATGCAGAACATGGTCCTAATGTCCACCCTGTTAGTGCAGACCTTATCAATGACAAATACTTTAAAAAAAAAAAATTAGGATTTTTCAAATTAATTGTATGGATTAACATGTTAATTTTGCAACTTCCTTTTGCAAAATGATCACTGAACAGTGTATGTTCCCTAACCTTCGGCTGTGTAGAACTGATTAGCACTGTGAAGTCTACATTCTGTCTAATGAGCCAATGCTAGTTGCCAATGCTAGTTCTGAGCAAGAAAACGACATGCTCAGATCATTTAGACAGATGTCAATAGGAGTGAGACGCGACCTGAAAGCACGAGGCATCAGAGAAAGCACCAATGGTTGTTTTAGCCCATTCTGTATCTTTACAATAAACAGCGGGCTAATTAGCTCATTAGCGGTTTATATAAGAGATAAGAGATTTAACCAAATCAATACAGTCAGCTATGAAGCCGGACAGAGGACACAGATGTGAGCACAAAAGCTGTAGTTAACGCTATGCTTTATTTTACTATTTGCAGCCATTTCCTCACACTCACAGTGCCTTCTAGGTGGTACATAGCATCTCTCTCCTCACTTCTTCTTCTGTGTGTTTCCTAAAATGGCTGACACTCTGGTGAGACCAGATGCATATGTTTGGGACAGAGTGCTTGTAGAGAGCAGACTGGTGTACTCTAGTGTGATCTCGGAAACATCGCCGGTGTCGGTCTTTACTCTCATGATCACAATAAAACGCTAACAGCACAGCGTATACGCTTTAAATCTCGTCTGGTTAATCAGAGCCACATGGGCCTCGGGGCGTAGCAGAGAATAACGTAAAGGAGATTTTCCTCAGAACTCTTCTGAGAGTGCACTTGTTTAAAACAGGGTAAATATTTAAGTTTCACTCAGCAGTGCCATGGAGAGGAGATTTCTCCCTCCCTCACACACATATACACACACACCCCCCGCGCGCGCCGTCACATATCCGTTGTTTGCTCGATGCTGCCTATCGTTTCATTAAACAGTGACCCGAGCTCTTAATCCTGAATAAACACGGGCTACGGATTCTATTTCTGCCGTTCAAACTTAATTAGCTGGTTAATGCATGCAGAGAGAATTTCATGCTAAAATACGATTCATCCTGAAGCCTATTAACACCCTGGGGCATCAAGGAAATATTATAATTAGAGGCTTTTTCGAAATAGCGGTGTTATTAAGTATGTTTTAGCTGTATTCATGTAGATAGACAAACACACACACACACACACACTTCCGTATAGAAAGTCAATTTATAGTGATGCTAATAAATCCTAAAGAGTTTCCCCCACTGAGAGCAGGGTGAACCGAAACGGTTCTAAGATGAAAAGTCTCTTCGTATCGTAAGAAGCACCAAGCAGCCGGATATACCGTGTGTGTGTATCTAGAGAGCCATTTCATTCAGACTGAGAATCATTTCCCAGAATAAACACAGGTAACGTTTAAAGAGATAGATGGTGAAAAATTGCACGGATGCAATGCCACTTTTAACAAAGCCGATTTTAGTGACAGTTTTGCTAACGATAAATAATAACACTCTGAATAGACTGTCTGACTCCAAAAAAAAACCATGCCCACACACTCGCCTCAAAATTGCATCCAGTTCATAATAAAGCCAAAGCATGCGGTTGAAGTCATAACCCGACTTACTGTAAATGTGCAACTAATGTGATGCGGCCAGCCGTCATGGGCAACTGGAACTGCTTTTTTAATTAGTTTTCAGACGTTTCAAGATGAAGTTGTTGTTGTTAGAAAAATCCTGTGTGCACAAGATATGTTAAAAAATATATTCCCTAAAAAATACCTGTAAATAAAGAACAAAAAAACGTGCATGTAGTTTTACACGTCACTGTGCATTAGGTTTAAAGCTTCATATAAACAGAAGGAAAGTTCTGACAGGAAACACATCTGGGCTGGTTGACTACAATAATAGTGAAACATTAAAAGTCATGTCCTATGCCATGTGGCTGATGTTTCTGCATGAGAAACACCAGAAAGTGATGTGACTGCCTTCACCATCCACATAAAAATCACTCTATTTAATCTAATCCTGCTCCTAGTGACCAGTGCAGAAGAAATAAGAATTACAGCAGCACAAGCTGGAGGTTAGTGAGTCTGTACTTGTGCTCTGTGATGTTTGAAATGTAAAAAAAAAAAAAAAAGTTTAATTGCCCCTAGGGTGTGCTACAGTGGACTGGCATCCTATCCTGGGTGATTTCCTGTGCTTTACACCCAGTGTTCCTGTGATAGTCTCCTTTGCCATACCAGCAGTGTATGAATAAATACTTCAACGTACAAGTCGACCTCAGACCTGCTCCTCATAGCAATGGGTCAAACTGACTGCTGTGATGGGAAATTTTACATGGAGATGTTGTTTGTAAGGTTCTGACCTTCTGTATGCATGCCTAGCAGTTGTTTTTGACCAGAGATGGACAAAATGTTATAGGGACAGAACTGCGAAGGAGAGTAGATGGCAGGACTCAAGGCTAAGACTATCTGGATCAGGCGATGATCATTGTAGCCAATGACTGACAATGTTTTCATTTCCTTAATCCTGTTTTGTGTTTTAATCCTGATTATTAATACTCAGTGTTAAGTACTTGGGGTCAACAGTCCAGAGTAATGGAGAGTGTGGGAAAGAGGTAAAGAAGCGAGTGCAGGCAGGTTGGAATGGGTGGAGAAAGGTGTGGGGAGTTCTGTGTGATCAGAAAATATCAGTGAGAATCAAGGGGAAGGTGTACAGGACAGTGGTGAGACAGGCCATGCTGTATGGTTTAGAGACAGTGTCACTGAGGAAGAGACAGGAGTCAGAGCTAGAGGTAGCAGAGCTGAAGATGTTGAGGTTCTCTTTGGGAGTGACAAGATTGGACAGGATTAGGAACGAGTACATCAGAGGGACAGCTCATGTTGGATGTTTGGGGACAGAGTTAGAGAGGCCAGATTAAGATGGTTTGGACATGTTCAGAGGAGGGAGAGTGAGTATATTGGTAGGAGAATGTTGGACATGAAGCTGCCAGGCAGGAGGCAAAGAGGAAGGCCAAAGAGGAGGTATATGGATGGAATAAATGAGGATATGAAGCTAGTGGGTGCAAGTGTTGAGGATGCAGAAGATAGGGATAGGTGGACAGAGATGATTCGCTGTGCGACCCCTGGGAAAAGCCGAAAGAAGCAGATAGAAGAATACTCAATGTAACAAATGACCGAGGCCATTTGCGTGGAGAGCTTTGGGTCCTGTTGTGCAAAAGCACAAATAAATTGTGTACCTTTTTACTCTTGCCCGTGCCTACCAGTGTGCTATTTTTCTTAAAAATTCCCACAGCAAGCCGGTTTAGTCGGCAGGATTCCGCGTTTGAGAGCCGACTTCAGGGGTTCCCGGGAAGGCGTATGTGCGCGGACACTTTGAAAGCTGTTAACTTCACCTTGACCCCACGATTGGCTACGAGCGTGAGAGGACCCAGGAGTTCACCTTGAGCCACCTCAATGGTGGAATGGGAACAATCTGATGTGAGGAAGATGAGATAATGTGATTTAAGAAAATAAAATCATTGCTCACTCAGATGCAGTAAATTAGCCATTCAACAGAATTTTCAGTGTATAGAGCTGATGTATTGTATGTTGAGGATTTGCCCCACCTGCCTCCATGAACACCCCACCACTGCCAAAACTGCACATTTGTATGGAAGTCATACCTCACTAACTCACCTGAACCATAACCGAACAATTTTTATATTTGTCTACCTCACTCTGCCTCTTCATACTACAGAATAACAACTAGTCACTCATTTAAAGTGTAAAACATCAGAGCTTTAAAGATAAAAAAGCTCCTGATGATTACTGACTTTTATTAAAGACTTCTGTGATGTGGTTTCCTCGCGTTTAGGTTCTCCGTCTCTTCTGATCCTCGCCCTCACTTTATGTTTGTTAATGAATTTATTTTTGTCCTGGCTCTACAGGATTTCATTGCCATATGCTAATGTTGCCCCATCCTTTAGATCACCGTTGCTTTCTCGAAGACTTTCATGAAGGTTGTTGCTTTTGACAACAACAGCCGCCTCCTGTCAAATTAGGCATTTCCAATTAGCGCCTTCACATAAGTAAGAGGCAGGAGCAGAGTCGCTGATCAGAGCCATATGTAGGGATGAATATTCATGATTCTTACTGTGACTTTTTTCAGCTCAGTGATCTGACTCCAGCGTCCTCATTATGCTGATCCACTACACAAAGAGACACAAAGTTACACAGGAGAGAAAGGGACAACGTGACTCAGCTTTGGTCAAAAGTTACATTATCTTAAAGTTAGTGGTGGTGAAAACCGCCCCAAGCATCATCGGCATCCAGCTAACTGCCATTGAGTCTCTTCACCACAGATGTCTGTGCAGAGCATACAAAATCATCAAGGACTCCTCTCACCTTAGTCACAAACTATTCAACCTCCTTCCATCCAGGAAGAGATACATGGCCATCTGCACCAGAACCAGCAGGTTTTTTCCCCACAGCCATAAACCTACTGAACTCTGCACTACACTAACACTTCACTGCTTGTAATCACCTTGCAGTTCTACCACATCTTCTCCATATAATATAATTATAAATGAACATAATTGTTAATTCATAGATTACCTTAGTTTATCTAACTGTCTACTATAACACTGATGGTCTCCTCATCATGGCACCTGTTAGTGGGGGGGATATATTAGGCAGCTTTTTGTCCTCAAAGTTGATGTGTTAGAAGCAGGAAAAACGGGCAAGCGTAAGAATTTGAGCGAGTTTGACAAGGGCCAAATTGTGATGGCTAGACCAATGGATCAGAGCATCTCCAAAACTGCAGCTCTTGTGAGGTATTCCCGGTCTGCAGTGGTCAGTATCTATCAAAAGTCATCCAAGGAAGGAACAGTGGTGAACCGGCCACAGGGTCATGGGCGGTCTGCATGGGCATGTGGGGTAAGTGCCAACAATGGGCACGTGAGCATCAGAACTGGACCACGGAGCAATGGAAGAAGGTGGCCTGGTCTGATGAATCACGTTTTCTTTTACATCACGTGGATGGCCGGGTGCGTGTGTGTCTCTTACCTGAGGAACACATGGCACCAGGATGCACTATGAGAAGAAGGCGAGCCGGCGGAGGCAGTGTCATGCTTTGGGCAATGTTCTGCTGGGAAACCTTGGGTCCTGCATCCATGTGGATGTTACTTTGACACGTACCATCTACCTAAGCATTGTTACAGACCATGTACACCCTTTCATGGAAACGGTATTCCCTGATGGCTGTGGCCTCTTTCAGCAGGATAATGCACCGGGCCACAAAGCAAAAATGGTTCAGGAATGGTTTGATGAGCACAACAATGAGTTTGAGGTGTTGAGTCGGCCTCCAAATTCCCCAGACCTCAATCCAATCCAGCATCTATGGGATGTGCTGGACAAACAAGTCCGATCCACCTCGCAACTTACAGGACTTAAAGGCTCTACTGCAAATATCATCTATTTGTCTATCTTTCAGCTGTGCTAAGACAAACCGTGCCTTGTTGTGTATTAAAACATTGCTTTATCTGATACAGTAGGCAGTAGTTATAAACTAGACAGATGTTCTCAGTGACTCATTAGTTCATTACTAAGCAGTTCATGAGTATTATACTCGTTATTTTGGTGAGTGAGAACTTCACTTGATGGTGGCAAGGACATAAGGCAGAAACCTTGAAAGGAACCGTTTTGTTTTTTTTAATTGGTTAACTATCAAAGGTATACAACTAAAAGATATATTAGCTAATTAAAGCACATTATATACCATGAAACAAACTCCACATGACTCACTCTAACCATGTCTGAGCCTCAGCGTGTAACAGCGGATAATGTTTGGGAGGAAACCTGGGACTTTATAGCTGTGAAGCAGCAGTGCAACCTGTTACACCACCATCTACAGCCAAAAATCATCATCATCATCATCATCATCATCATCATCATCATCATCATCATCATCATCAGGGATTATGTTGCAATCTGCAGACATCTCGGCCATCATTTCCTTCCAAACGTTATTTTATTGTACTGAAGACTGACTACTGATACATATCTGGACCTGAAAAGTCTCTTTTACTTTCCAAAAATGAGGAAATTTCCACCTTCATGTTGTAGCATGTTCACCTTTACAATCTGAGAGACAAGAGATAATGTTATATAGTAAAACTGATGGCGACAAGCCCCGAAACCTGAGTGTAATGGCATGTTACAGATCCAAACATAACTATAAAAACGTGTTAGAAGCTGTGTCGTGTATTTCACTGTATGGTTTCATGCTCACTTTAAACAACACGTGGGAATCAATTTAACCGTATAGTAAATACAATAAATAGAGTATGAGATAAAATTACCGATAATGACACAAATCCTTCTAAAACATCACTAAACTTTACCTAGTAGGCTTTTTGTTAGATGTTGATTATATAATACTGATTAAAAGTTGATAAATCTTTATTACATAGACATCGGTCTCATAGCCCTAAACTAAAGAGACAAAAAACAGAGAAAGAGAGAGATAGAGAGAGAGACAGAAGAAAAGGCTTGCATACAGCAACCAACAATATACAAGTGAACAACAAAGAGAAAAGTTTTAAAGGAAAGAATGTAGCTCTTGTAGGTCTATGGTGTGTAGTTCTTCTACGGTGGCCGAGAAGTGCAAAACAAAATTAATCCAAAAACACAAGGACGATTCAGACAAACCGGAAAAGGTAGGTGTAGTTTGCGCATGGAATTCTTACTGCAGATTGGACGAGACATCTGTCAGGATATACAGGAAGTATGAAATTGTGTATCTAACTCTATTTTTTGTACATGTGTGGAGTTCTGCCTTCACTTTAAACCATTTTTTTTGTGCGACTCAGAGCTCATTCAGTGCTACTTTGAGGAAGGACGTCCATACGGCGTGATTTTGGATATACTGATAGCATATCATGGCGTAAAGATTAGTTTGCGATCTCTAAAAACACACCAGGTATGTTTGGAAGACCAAACTATTCCAGATTAAAGGATGTAAGGAGCGCTATAAGAGCAGAGCTGCGTTCATACACACACCAATCCACTTTCTACTGCTGCAGCCTGCTGGACTTCCTGTATATCCTGAGTGACATATGTCTCGTCCAATCAGAGGGAAGTATTCCATTCGCAAACTATACCTACCTGTTCCGCTTTGTCTGAATCGTCCTTGTGTATTTTGGATTTATTATTGTGTTTTCAGATTTGTTCAGACAGTGTTTTGTACTTCTCGGCCACCATAGGCTTTGGATAATCTCCAAATAAATGGCCACTGTTCTTGTAGGATCCTTCTGCCATCTTCATGGTTGCAACCTATTGAAGAGTCATGGGCCACAACGAGCTCATAAAGAATCAACAGGATCTTGTTGTCCGAAGGAAGAGGGCTACATAACTATTTCCGAGGCATTAGATATACCGTGGGGCTCATCAACCTGTGGAGAAAATATGGCACAAGTGTGACATCATCAAGAACAGGATGTTTGGCACAAAATCAACACAGTTCATCAGCAAAAGAGCAGCACAGACACAGTAAAGCATGGTGATGGCAGCATCATGCTAAATTTAGTGCTGCTTTTCTTTAGCTGAAACTGGGGATTCAGTGAATCATGAATAGCTCCAAAGACCGACAACTTACGTAATTAGGGTATTTTCTCTGGTTTTCAGGCTGATGTTTAAATATGATTTATGACTTCATGCTTTGATAGAATTTATCTTTGTTTGATTTTTTCACATCACAAAACCCTGCTACTTTAACGGGGTGTGTAAACTTTTATATATATATATATCTGTTGGGCATACTGAGTGGCCCAAACAGGGAGATTAAGTGATTAAGCGTACTTTATGCTTAAAGCGAGTGTCATTACTGCGTGTCTCGCCATGCCACGTTGCCCTCATGAGACTCATCAATTATGCCCTCAATTAGCTGTAGACTTTTTCAAACAGACATCCAGAATAAAAAAGCCTCTAATGCCGGTTTAAGCCGTCGTACAGACAAAGAAAGCCATTACATTAAGCCGAGTCAGGAGGAATGACAAGTCTCGAGCTGTGGAGGGAATCTGCAGACAGATCACTTTCACGATTACTGAGAAACACCCTCACTGTGAGTTTTATTCATATGCAAACACAAATACGAGGATTAGCAGGAGCAGGAGTGGCTCATAGCTTACAATTTGCTCCAGGATTTTTTAAAAACCACTTTTTAAAGGTGTAAACTGTAGAACGTTGTGTTGTTGTCGTCTTTTATTTAACGGTGTCTTTGTAAGAAAAAAAATGCTGGATAAGATGCATCATTTTCATCTTCAGTGAAATTCCAGTGTTCAGATAGATAGTTTTTACTATCTGAATCTTTTTTTTTTACTGTTATGACGGGTTTGATCACTGTCACGCGTCTCAAATCTTCTAAATATAACAGATTTCCTGATCCACACTTTTCAAATTTCTTACATTTTATTTGAATTTTACTCAATTCATTCATTCATTCATTGTCTACCGCTTATCTGATCTACTCTCGGGTCACGGGGAGCCTGTGCCTATCTCAGGCGTCATTGGGCATCAAGGCAGGATACACCCTGGACGGAGTGGCAACCCATCGCAGGGCACACACACACCTCATTCACTCACGCAATCACACACTACGGACAATTTAGAGATGCCACTCAGCCTACAATGCATGTCTTTGGACCGGGGGAGGAAGCCGGAGTACCCGGAGGAAGCCCCCGAGGCACGGGGAGAACATGCAAACTCCTCACACACATGGCGGAGGCGGGAATCGAACCCCCAACCCTGGAGGTGTGAGGCAAACGTGCAAACGTACCACCAAGCCACCATTTTTTTTTGCTGCTCTTCATTATCATCAGCTTCATTTCCTCCGGTGTTTTGTTCCTCCATTTCTGTGTTTTGAAATAATTGCAAACAAGTTTGTTTTTCAGTGGCAGTGTAATTGGCCCACATTTATGACAGGACTTATAATTTATTTTGGCCTTTACAGACATAGAAACTACAAAGTCGAGTTCATGCATGCAATTAAAATGTTTCGCTTCAGCAGTGCTTCTGCTAAATAAACAATCTTTGGCAGGTGGAATGTACAAGGTGAGGAATCTTCTGGAATAATTAGACCCAGAAGTGCCTTAGTGTGGGTTTGGATAAAGAAATCCCCAATGCACACACAAAAATATAAAGAAACACACACACACACACACACACACACACACACACACACACACACGTCTGTGGAAAGTCTCATTATGGAGTAAAAATGTAAATAATCCCAGATACCTGTTGAGAATTTTTATGCTTGTTGAAGAGAAAGTTGCAAACTGAACATTATTATTCTAACCTGTCATCAAAAAGCATGTAATAACAGCCCATGGGAGGCTCCAATGTCAACCTGACACACATACGCACTGTGAGGACCGTCCACAGTGCAGCTAATTAACCCTATGTCTGTATCGAGACCCAACCTTTTTATTTTAATGAAAAGCCGTAGAGCAGCTACATGATGCCCCAAGATCAACATCTGCCAGATATTCCTAACCTCGTGAGGACATTTAGAATAAAAATCCAGCTCAGCAGCAGCTGTCACGGCTATAATCAGGTATCCCGCTGTAACTCTAATCAGCTAATTGTTATTAGCTTGTCTGCTAATCACATGGTCGATTAAATCTGTTAATT
Organism: Hemibagrus guttatus; assembly: GCA_033459395.1. NCBI lineage: Eukaryota > Metazoa > Chordata > Actinopteri > Siluriformes > Bagridae > Hemibagrus > Hemibagrus guttatus. The sequence goes on along the minus strand of JAUCMX010000010.1, from coordinate 2,949,496 downwards.
ATCTGTGATCCTCTATGTGTAAACACATCAGCATTATCAGTGAGGTTAATGCTGGCCTTGTGGCTACGATACACAGCAGAAAGGGTGAATAATCTGAGAAGTAGTGTTCATGCAGCTCTCTGACCTCTGACCTCTGGCCTCTTAAACCGGTAGATGTGATGTGGTTAACATTAAGCTGTGTTTATCCATCTGGGAGACTTTTTCCACAGATGGGCTTCAATCGAACGAGCTCTTAATTCGGTCCTGCTGCTCGCGTCTGTTCATGATCACTATCGCTGTTAGACACTTCATATACAGAGTGTCACAGTAATGTCCATAAACTGTCTGTAATTATGACATTCATCCTGACTGACTAGTCCAGCTATAGAACAAGTGTGCTTACAGTCCAACTAGACCAGAAGCACACGTTTAACACGCTTCCTTTGATGAAGGCCTTTAAACAAAAGTTACCTGAATATAATTTGGGTTTCCATTTAATGCACTTCGCCTTTATCCAGAGAGACTTGCAGAAGTGCTGTGTAAACTCCATCATCATCATAGTTCCATACTGCATACGGGTTCTGTAGAGAACGTAATGGTTCTATATGGAACTCCTTCTTTATATAGAACTGATGTGAAGGGTTCTTTAAGAAGAGCACTCGGAAGCCAACATTGTGTTATAAAAATAGTCTATAGTTCTGATCAGAGTGAATCGCTTTAGATGAAACTCCGAAACAGTTCGACTTACGAATTCTGTCCATTTTTGAACCGTTTTAATAGAAAAGCTTCATCGATCTCAATGGTTTCTACATAGAACCAATTTATATGGGGGTAGGTTCTATTGGCCAAGTACAGAATCCAAGGGTTCTGTTTAAAACCCCAAGGACTTTATTTTAAAAGTGTAGTAGAAATAAATCAGAGTGGAAGAATGTGGTTTAACAAAAACCCACTTGTACATGGTGAGATCTAATCTAATCTGATCTAATCTAATAACACACTTTCTCTCACTAATTAATGGCTTGGAGCTTTGTGGAGGCACCATAGGTTAAAGTCATGCGGCATTTAGCAAGCAGTGAAATGTGTTACGCTTCCAAAATCACGATGAGAAGCTTTCATTAGGAATGGACTGAATCTCATTCATCAGCAATGAAGAGCTCCGAACAATAACATTGTGACGAGCGGCGCTCGGTACTCCACCTCCCTGCTCCGAGTCCAGAATAAACTTTCAATTTCAATTCAATCCATTTCTATAGCGCTTTAACGTTTAAAGTTAAGTTACTATTATCTCTTATGAACAAGCCTGAGGCGATGGTGGTGAGGAAAAACTCCCTGAGATGATATGAGGAAGAAACCTTGAGAGGAACCAGGCTCAGAAGGGAACCTCATCCTCATTTGGGTGACACTGGACAGTAAATAATGTAAATGTTGATAATGTCCTTCGTACAACAGCAACCAAGAGCTCTTGAGGAACTAATAGGTTAGTGTAGTTTCTGAGTTCATTATAGACTTAGCTCTAATTCCTTCAAAGACGGTTTGATAGTCTCCAAGTGGTTCTATCCACGGCAGTCCCCTGGGTCGCAGGCTGTTCACTCAGCAGTAAGCACCACCAAGCTACGAGACTCCAACCAGGGGTAGACAGCGTCTGGACGGATCAGACAGGTCTGGAAAGAAGAAGTGGTCACACTGGAAACACTGTGAGCTTGGGAGTTGGATGTATAGCTCTACAGAGAGAGAGAGAGAGAGAAAGATATTAAGTATGCTTGTGATCATGTGATGTTTAAAGACAATGTAGATTATGTGCAAAGTGCAGGCAGGGACTCCGGCAAGATTAGTTATGACAGCATAAGAAAGTGACAGACATGAAGGCTTCCCAGGACATACAGCGTCCAACCACTTCACAGTCAGCAAACCTGAGTGATTGCGAGTGTGGTAAGGCGACAGCATTCAGACCTATTCAGATCACAGTCGTCAATAGACACAGTGTTTGTAAGATAAATATGCCTTGTAGCAGATGACCAAAACTATGGACACAAATGCTGGAATGGAATGGACTTCTAAATAATAAGGATAAGTGCTCATCTCTCTCTCTATCTCTCTCTCTCTCTCTCTCTCTCTCTCCCTCTCTCTCCGTTTCTTTCTATATACGCACACACTTTATACGTGTGATAATATTTGTGTTGGTCTGCTGGAGAAATGGACCGTTTCTCATTTGTGCAGATGCTCCATAAATTAGGTTCCGCGTCTATATATTACCTCCACACAGCAACCATGGAAAATAATGAGACATTCCCAAGACATTTGTCTTTTTGTGTCTCCTCCTCCATTTCTGTTTCGTATAAAGCATGCAGTTTTGATTTTCAGGCCACCGAGGAGTGCCAATTAAAAAGTGCCCCGGAGCAAAAAAAGCGTCACCCGGAGACTGGTGTTCGCTGTGGAGCTGGAGATTCTTTCTGTCATGACACCAATAGGTAGAGTTCCATCAAGTCAGCAGAAGAACAGATGTTTCCCTGAGCTAATGTTCTGCGGAATATTCTCCACACACGATGTGGGATGAGATGATGATCCATTAACAGGAAGCTAGAAGAATACTCGTGCAGTCATCCTGTCATGTCTCAAACTGTGTATTCATTAGCATTCTTACTCCACAATCTAATAGCTGAATTTCTGTGGAACAGCTTCTGTTCATTACCTTATTGAGATTCCTCAGGAGCAACTATAAATTACTAATACATCAGGAACTGATCCTGGACCCAAGCTTGAATATTTGGGTCAAAGGTTAAAACGAGGTTTTGGCTCACAAAAGTACACAATCCGAGATCCAGCTAAAGAGACAGACACATGACAAGTACACACAATTCCACGCTGCACACATCTGTAGACCATCAGTACGCACGGATATCAGACGTCTAGGCTCAGCGGATGTCCAGTTTTATTCATTTTGAGGCTGAACGTATGGGTCTGGGGTGGGATTCTGTTGTCACGTTCATATCGGTCGCAAATAAAGGCGTGGTGGTTCATGTTTGCGCTCTTAAGGGAGAGGAAATGTGAAGTGTTTTAGAGTTTCAGACAGACACAAGGAGGAATGTTGAAGCTAACTGGGGGATGTGGTAGCTTAGTGATTAAGGTGCTGGACTACTGACTTTGAGAAGGTTGTGAGATTGAATCCCAGATCCACCAAGTTGCCACTGCTGGGCCCCTGAGCAAGGCCCTTTATGCTCAGTTGTATAAAATGGAAGTCGCTCTGGATAAGGGTGTCTTCCAAATGCCAGAAATTGAAATGTAAACACTTCCTAATAATAGTATCTCTAGTATCTTTAGCAACAACCAAAAATCTCAGGATTTCTAGTTTACGCTGCAATCTGTGTATAAAACTCCTCTTATGTCTTAAATACCCATAATTCTTCTTTTATACCTCAGCAAGTCCAAGTCACGTGCTTGGCTTTGATTCGAGCCGTTTCAGATCGATTCAGAGAACGTGTTTGCAGCCTTAGCAGACCATGTTTGGATCAAATCCAGAACATGAAACTTTGCCAAAACCAGTGATGTAGCGTGCTTTTAAGCACAGAAATAAACACATCTAACCAACAAAGAGCCCAAAGGAGACAAGATCTCAGGATCCAGGCTGCAGAACCGTTCTGGGAAAGTCAGAGACTGTGGCTGGACTTTTTCATAGTAATAAAAAGCGATTACGTAAAGTCCATTTCTGTTCTGTTGAATTATTAATATTATTATTAGTACTAGTATTAGTATTAATACCCATTATTCAACCTATTTAGCACCCACTCCTAAGTTTGCTTTGTTTTTGTCCCGTCAGTGTCCAGCCACTGGGGGCATGGTGGCTTAGTGGTTAGCACGTTTACCTCACACCTCCAGGGTTGGGGGGTTTGATTCCCGCCTCCGCCATGTGTGTGTGGAGTTTGCATGTTTTCTCCTTGCCTCGGGGTTTCCTCCGGGTACTCCGGTTTCCTCCCCCGGTCCAAAGACATGCATTGTAGGTTGATTGGCATCTCTAAATTGTCTGTAGTGTGTGATTGCGTGAGTGAATGAGAGTGTGTGTGCCCTGTGATGGGTTGGCACTCCGTCCAGGGTGTATCCTGCCTTGATGCCCAATGACGCCTGAGATAGGCACAGGCTCCCCGTGACCCGAGAGTAGATCGGATAAGCGGTAGACAATGTATGTATCAGTATCCAGCCACTATGAAGATGCTCTTCACAATGAAGGATGGTCAGTATAAATTATATATATGAAGTTTAGATTGCTACGGTATAGGGAGACGTTCTACATAAACCAAGGAAGGTTCTCGTATCGTCCTTTGCTCCGTAGATGTATGTGCTCCATTTACCAGTTGCCATGGTAACGTGTTCTCAGTGGGTGGAGCAACTAGCATTCCAAATCAGTTTTCTCGCCGCCAAAATGGGACATTCCGGAGGGAGATTTAAGGTGTGTGTATAAAATTCAGCAGTGTTTATCCGCATCATATCATATGAGATAAAGGAGGAGCAGTGTGTGCTCTTTACCACAGCTCACTCTTTCGACAAGTGCAAAGTGTTCACTGATAACATTACTGACAGAACGTGTCGGTTAATCAAAGACTATGATCATTCACATCTATGTCAAACGTGATGGAGGAGATGATTCACAAAAATAAAGACACCATAAGTTTTAAAAAATATTCAAATACAATGTAAAATTCACGGCACCCACGTGTTTCCCAGTGAGAATCTTTTCACACTTCGGATAGAAAAGCTATATACTGTAACTGAGTTGATGTGCCAAAGTGAGATAATCAGACTTTCCAGGACTCATCTGGTGTGTGGACACATCTTCCAGGGATGAGAGACATCCTGGTCTGTGGTGTGAGTTAGTGATACGTACTAACTGAGGAGGAATCTGATCTTACCTGTTGTTGGTGTTAGACCCTGTATATGTATTGATCCTGTGTGTGTGTGTGTTGTGTATTTGTTGTGTGATAGGTGGATTTTGTAATCATGTCCAGATCAAAGAAAGACAGAATGTCCCTTACTATTAAAGCTAATCTGCTGGCAGTATTTGGACAGTATGGAGATGAATTACTGCAGGGTTTAGGAGGCTTTACACACAAGCTGACTTTGGCAGTGGAACATTTAGCGCTTGCCAACTGCAACAATGACAACAATGATAAACTGCGGGTTATTTGAACATCCGTGTTCTTGGGTGTCTTTGTGTCTGTGTGCATGTGTGTGAAGGGTTTGGATCCGAAATATCCAACGCACCCACATTTCCACACACGTTATTCCGATTCACGGACCGTGGATCAAAGGGAAATGTTGAAATGAAGGGGCGTGGCTTCATTCTATGTCAGTTTTAGTGAATGTGGTGCCTCGTTAAAGGAAGCGCTTATGAAGCCATGACCACTATTTGTCTGTGATAGAGAAAGGGGTGTGGCCTGTCTCAGTGAATGGGCGGGAACTGTGCTTATTGGTCCCTTCTGATGGAGGCTTGGCCTCTGTGCTTGAGAGGGACGTGGCTTCTGATATTTCAAAGGTAAGACTGCAGCTTGCACTTCAGAAGTTGTGTGAAGAAGAGGTTGATGGAAACAGAGGAGTCAATTTTACTGATCTAAAGCAGTAAGGAGAATAAAATATGTCTTACCACTTGAATTAAATATTCAATTTTATTCCTTTTCAGAGTCAGTGTCAGACGAACAGTTTGGTATGATCCAAGAGCAGGTTTATTGACAAGACCAGAGTAAACAAACACTTCAGAAGGACAAGTCAACAATTGGAAATGAGAATCAAGCTTAGGTCAGATGATCGGCAAACATCTAGACAAAGCTGACACCAGGATGTCGATACAAAGTCCTGACCCTTACAACTCACCTATGGAAGCAGACTGAAATTTTGTCTTGGTCTACCTCTTGTGCTGTGGTTGAGACTGACCTCAGCGTTAAAGTTGGGACAGAGATAAAGAGAAAGCAAAGCCTAGTCTTTAGTTGACACCCACATTTGATCCTCTGGTGTGCTGGATGATGGGGTCACCTCCCATAATCTCAGCACTTGTTCAGACATCTGTGAACGATCTTCCAAGCTTCCTCACCACTTATCAGCTGCAGGGACATTAATGATCCTCAACACACTCAGTGAAATAATGAATTCTGTGTGTGTTCAGTTCAGAGCAGAAATCAGGCTCTCCTCTTGTTAACCACTGCAAAAGGTTTTGTAGCTTGCTCGTTCCACCTGGCAATGATACCCTGAGATCAAGATCACAAAGATTTCTCCATGAAGGCTCTGCACTGCTATCTGAGCAAATCCCAGGCAATTTATGTCTGGGTGGGAATGGTGTGGACATGTCAAAGCACACAGAAAGTCTGTACATCCTATTAGAACACCTCACCTTCATTCAGCAACTCATATCAATGCTACTCAATCAGAACCATGGGACAGTGGAGAGCAGAGAACCCAGGCCTTCAGAAGAAACCTAACAGATCTGCTCAAGCCTTGTTCCTGCTCTCAGGGGACCAGATGCACAGGAGAGTGGAGTAGAGGGAAGAAAAGAAAAAGGTTAATAAAGTCAGGGGGACAAGGAAAGACATGAGGTGTTCTTCTGGTAGCGCTAGTGCCACTCCACTGTGCCAGCTGGAAGTCAGGTAATTTGCTGAGTTGCTCTAACTCTGGTGTCTTGAGGTCAGACCTCCTGCAGCACTGGAAGCCTGATCCACCTCCTCCAAAGTCAGGTCCTGGAAGGTCCTGCTTAGCTCCGGCATTCCTCATCTCATGACCACACACGCTCCCAGCTCACTGCTCAGAAAGAAAACATAAATAGAGCATCAGATGTTAAACACAGGTGCGCCACATCAACCTTCACCCTGTTGGCTCCTGCAGCAGACATTGACCAAACAGTCACCACACATGCTACAGATGGACTTACAGATATTCCTGTTAAAACTTTAAGCATAAAAATGACAAATCAAAATGAATATTGCGTTCATCAGGGACCTCAAACATCATGTTTTTAGCTGAGCATCTGATATTTGTTTATAACTAAACAACTTCTGCGGAACACAACTAGTTCCTGTGTGCACAGTAACAGAGCAACTAGTTAACTAGCAAGCTAGTTTTGTTATTTCTATAAAATCTAGAGTTTAGAAATCCTTGCAAATGGAACGCACTTCAGTATGAAAGCTAGTAGCTGAACGTCTGCTCCCACTTCCTTAACATTTTTTTTCCAGGTATTTAAATCTTTCCTGAATTGTGTGTGCACAATGAATTGACTTCAAAGTTCAGTGGTATATGGAACCATAATTGAGCTTTGTTGTGTGTGTGTGTGGTTGTGAGCTCTAAGAGTAGAAGGCTGTCTGCTCTTGCTTTCTGAACAAAAGGCCTGTTTTTTTTTTTTTTATGCTCTTTATAGCCCACCATAAATCTGCTGTCTAATCGTTCCCTTAAAACAGGAACAATAGGAACACTCACATACGGTTGTGTAAACCCTCACTGTGCATTAAAGTCCAAACTACCCCCCTATCTGTGTTCGGTGGCCATAGCAACATTAGTCAACATGCTGAGAGGGAAAAGACGTTATGAAATATCAGATAGAGAGCCAAGCTGGTTACAGTTCTGTACACAGGATTAACCCTATCCACTGTTGGCATGGTTACTGAAGACTTTCTGATTTTCCTTTCAAACTGTTTACTGAGCTTGTAATCACCAGATGGCAATTCTGAATTTTCGTGAAACCTCTGATGTTATAAAAAGTCGTGTTATAAAAAACAAACACGAGTGAAAGAACGTCAAAGCCTTTCATATTTGAAGGTGCAACAGTTTAACTACTAGCCTATACAAATAGCCTGGGAAATAATAGAAAAAAAGGAATACTTTAAGCCGTGGCCATGTGGCTGAGAAAACTCATTTCGGTGTGTAAATGCAACCTGTATAAAGCTTTGAATTGTTTGAATGGCGGCTTCACATATTGATCCATGGAAGCATGTTTTTATCCTTCACAGGATATCTAATACTTTGCATGAGCCACCTTCCTAGAAATGTATATAACGCTAGCTCACGATGCCTTTAGGGAAATGATCAACTTACTTGTTTGACCCAAATAAATAAAAACATCAGATGATGTGGTAATAGCTTGTATTGCATCTGTAACACTAGCTAGGTAGTTATCTAACGTGAGGTAATTTTTCATCTATATCTAAGTAACAAAGTAAGGCGACGTTATAGTTGTTACACTCGTTAGGACGCTAACTCTAGTGGAACTCTGCCGAAGAGCCGGGGCGGAGCTTTGTGTACGTGGGCGGGAATAGCTAAGGCTATTATGAAGGAGTAGAAAACAATTCAAAAGTTGTTGCACTCCGTCAACGTAACAGTTGAAGACGTAATCATGACTAATTCGTCGGCGTGAGACGACACGTGGCTGCCTCAGGTGAGTTCACCTTCAATATCAAACAGAGAAAAAAGACAGTGAGAGAAACCTAGAGAGCAAACAGAACAAATCAATAACCATCCATCAAGGCTGTTGAACTCTGCACAGGCTAGAGATGCAATTATTCATCTCTCTCTCTCGCTCTCTCTCTCTCTTTCTCTCTCTCTCTCTCTCTCTCTAACCTTAACCTTTATCATGCAAACAAGGGCAAGCAGCCTCCATTCAGGTCACTTCATTAATAAACAGTTAGCATTCTGTCCTCTTTTTTTTCTCTTTCCTTCGGTTAATCCTCCCCTTTAACCTTTCTGTCATGTTTATGACTTGGATCCTCATCTCCTCAGACATCACAGCAACACAGCTTCAACAGAAGGTCGCACGATGACTCGCTGACGCCAAACTCGATCTTTATATTACACATAAAGTGGCATGTACAGCAGAAGGATGCGAGATGTGATGAGACGGGACTTGTAGAGTTTTTCCACTGAGCAATTCAAGAAGCTGTCAAGCTAACTCTGACTTAAAGGTAATCTTTCGCTCAACAAATTAGTTCTTGACAGTTTGCATTAGCTTGCTAGCTTCCTTTTGTTCAGTAGTTTGCCTACATTCATTAGCTTAGCTTTCACTCGCTAGTTTTCTACTCTTAGCTTTACCTGCTAGTCCACAGTTTTAAGGAGAGAGAGATTTGTTCAGCTCTATTTCAAGGACTGCTTGAAAGTATACACAAGATTTAACTGAAGGCCTGATGTAGGACAAGTGAAGAAATTTCTAGAGAAGTGTGTGTGGAAGTTCTGAAGTGTCCTTCAGCTTTAATACTTAAAAAAAAAAAAAAAATCATGGATCTTTGACCTGAGGGTTAGAAATGTATCTGTGGTCAAACTCATTGATGTGTGTGTGTGTGTGTGTGTGTGTGTATGAGAGTGTGTGTGTGTGGGGCAGATGTTCCTCTTGCCATGAGTTAGATGGAAATCTGCACCCAGTCTTCAGCTTACTGACGCACATCTGGAGACAAGATACACTCTAACATGGGGTGTCAAAACTTTAGCAATGAATCAACCAGATGTTTCATTCAGATTCTATTAAGACTGCTGGCTATTGGCTATGGAAGTGTGTTACGTTATACAGTACATGGAGAATAAGGTAGTGTGTGTGAAAGATAGTGATGAGGAAGAGTGAGGAGTAGTCTGATGAGGAAGAAGTGTGAGGGTGACCATGTGAGGCTCAGGATGGTGGAGATCAGTGCATGGGGCTCTACAGGGATTGATCCCGTCTCCTTTTCTCTTCACTCTCTACACATCTGACATGGATTCTGTAAGGATCTAAGGATCCTGTTGAAAGTTGCAGTTTAGCTCGTGATGATTTAAGCTAGGCTTAGGGTTAGGGCTATATCGCTGATCTGCTGTGCCACGTCTCATCTCCCAGCTCTCTAAACTCTTCTGACCAGGCGATCTTCCATGATCTCAGCTAAATATTACAGGTGACCGTGTCCTTGTGTCCATACTCAGTTTTATGTCCTGGCCGGTGTTTTCTAAACTGCTGTGTGTCGCTGCAGGAGATGCCAAGATATTCAATAAACTGCACAGGAAGGTCAGCGCTCTCTCAGGATTGAGTGGAAACTCCACAGAGAAAAAGGATGAAAGCAGTTTTAGAGAGCATCCTGAAGAGTTCTGTCTGCCCCCTGCACCATGATATCAAAGAACCTGCACTTTATTACACCGAAGAGCTAAAAGAAGATTTAGTGAGGATTTTTTTCTGCCTGCTGCTCGCTATCCTTCTCTCTCTGTTCCTCAAAATGAAAAACACAGCAGGACCAAACTCACTCACTCACTCACTAACACACACACTCACTCATTAACACACACTCACTCACTAACACACACTCACTCACTAACTCACTCACTCACTCACTCACACACTCACTAACACACTCACTCACTCACTCACTCACTCACTCACTCACTAACACACACACTCACTCATTAACACACACTCACTCACTAACACACACACTCACTCATTAACACACACTCACTCACTAACACACACTCACTCACTAACTCACTGACTCACTAACACACACACTCACTCATTAACACACACTCACTCACAACACACACTCACTCACAAACTCACTGACTCACTAACACACACACTCACTCATTAACACACACTCACTCACTAACACACACACTCACTCATTAACACACACTCACTCACTAACTCACTGACTCACTAACACACACACTCACTCACTCACTCACACACACTTTCACTCATTCACTCACTCACTCACTAACACACACACTCACTCACTAACACACACACTCACTAACACACACACTCACTCATTCACTCGCACACACTTTCACTCATTCATTCACTCACTCCTAACACACTCACTCACTAACACACTCACTCATTCACTAACACACTCACTCACTCACTCACTCACTTACTAACACACTCATTCACTAACACACACACACACACACACACACACTCACTCAATCACTAACACACACACACACACACTCACTCACTCACTAACACACACACTCACTCACTCACTAACACACACACACTCACTCACTAACACACACTCACTCACTCACTAACACACACTCACTCACTCACTAACACTCACTCACTCACTCACAACACACACACACACACTCACTCACTAATACACACACTCACTCACTGACTAACACACACTCACTACACACACACACACACACACACTCACTCACTAACACACACACTCACTCACTCACTAACACACACTCACTCACTCACTAACACACACTCACTCATTCACTAACACACAGACTCACTAACACACACACTCACTCACTCACTCACTCACTAACACACACACACCACACACACACACACACACACACACACACACACACACACTCACTATCACACACACTCACTAACACACACTCACTCACTAACACACTTACTAAATCACTCACTAACAAACACATTCACTCACTCACTAACACACACTCCTAACACACACACACACACACACACACACTCACTAACACACACTCACTCACTCACTCACTAACACACACTCACTCACTAACACACACTCACTAACACACACACACACACACACACTCACTCACCACTAACACACACTAACTAACACACACACACACACACTCACTCACTCACTCAGTAACACACTCACTTACTAACACACTCATTCACTAACACACACACACACACACACTCACTCACTAACACACACTCACTCACTCACTAACACACACACACACTCACTCACTAACACACACACTCACTCACTAATACACACACTCACTCACTCACTAACACACACTCACTAACACACACACACCCCTCACTCACTAACACACACACTCACTCACTCACTAACACACACTCACTCACTCACTAACACACAGACTCACTAACACACACACTCACTCACTCACTAACACACACTCACTCACTCACTAACACTCACTCACTCACTAACACACAACTCACTAACACACCACTCACTCACTCACTAACACACACAACACACACACTCACTAACACACACTCACTCACTCACTAACACTCACTAACACACTCACTAACACACACTCACTCACTAACACACACTCACCCTCACTAACACACACACTCACTCACTATCACACTCACTCACCACTAACACACACTCACTAACACACACACACACACACACACACACCCCTCACTCACTCACTAACACACACACTCACTCACTCACTAACACACACACTCTCTCACTCACTAACACACACACTCACTCACTCACTAACACACACACACTCACTCACTCACTAACCACACTCACTAACACACACTCACTCACTAACACACTTACTCACTCACTCACTCACTCACTAACAAACACACTCACTCACTCACTCACTCACTCACTAACACACACTCTTTAACACACACACACACACACACTCACAAACACACACTCACTCACTCACTAACACTCACTCACTAATACACACACTCACTCACTCACTAACACACACTCACTAACACACACACACACACACACTCACTCACTCACTCACTCACTCAGTAACACACTCACTTACTAACACACTCATTCACTAACACACACACACACACACACACACACACCCCTCACTCACTCACTAACACACTCACTCACTCACTAACACTCACTCACTCACTAACACACAGACTCACTAACACACACACTCACTCACTCACTCAAACACACACACACACACACACACACTCACTAACACACACACTCACTAACACACACTCACTCACTAACACACTTACTCACTCACTCACTAAAAAACACATTCACTCACTCACTCACTCACTAACCCACACTCACTAACACACACACACCCCTCACTAACACACACTCACTCACTCACTCACTAACACACACTCACTAACACACACACACACACACTCACTCACTCACTCAGTAACACACTCACTTACTAACACACTCATTCACTAACACACACACACACACACACACTCACTCACTAACACACACTCACTCACTAATACACACACACACTCACTCACTAACACACACACACTCACTCACTAATACACACACTACACACTCACTAACACACCCCACACACACACACACTCACTCACTAACACACACACTCACTCACTCACTAACACACACTCACTCACTCACTAACACACAGACTCACTAACACACACACTCACTCACTCACTAACACACACTCACTCACTCACTAACACTCACTCACTCACAACACACAGACTCACTAACACACACACTCACTCACCACAAACCCACACACACACTCACTCCCTCACTAACACACACTCACTCACTCACTAACACACACACTCACTCACTAACACACTCACTCACTCACTCACTAACACACACTCACTCACTCACTAACACACACACTCACTCACTATCACATCACTCACTCACTAACACACACACACACTCACTTACTAACAAACACACTCACTCACTCACTAATACACACACTCTCTCACTCACTAACACACACACTCACTCACTCACTAACACACACACACTCACTCACTCACTAACACACACTCACTAAACACACACACACTCACTAACACACACTCATCACTAACACACTTACTACTCACTCACTCACTCACTAACAAACACACTCACTCACTCACTAAACACACACTCACTAACACACACACACACACACACACACACCACACACCACTAACACACACTCACTCACTCACTAACACTCACTCACTAATACACACACTCACTCACTCACTAACACACACTCACTAACACACACACACACACACACCCCACACACACTCACTCACTCACTCACTCAGTAACACACTCACTTACTAAACACTCTTTCACTAACACACAACACACACACACACACTCACTCACTCACTAACACACACACTCACTCACTCACTAACACACACTCACTCACTCACTCACTCACTCACTAACACTCACTAACACACACTCACTCACTCACAAACACACACTCACTCACTCACTAACACTCACTCACTCACTCACTAACACACACACACACACTCACTCACTAATACACACCTCACTCACTGACTAACACACACTCACTAACACACACACACACACACACACACACACACACTCAATCACTAACACACACTCACTCACTCACTAACACTCACTCACTAACACACAGACTCACAAACACACACACACACACTCACTCACTCACTAACACACACACTCACTAACACACACTCACTCACAACACACTTACTCACTCACTCACTCACTAACACACACTCACTAACACACACACACACACACACACACACACACACTAACACACACTCACTAACACACACTCACTAACACTCACTCACTAATACACACACTCACTCACTAACACACACTCACTAACACACACACACACACACACACACACACACACACTCACTCACTCACTCACTAAACACACTCACTAACACACACACACTCCTCACTCACTCACTAACACACACTCACTAACACAGACACACACTCACTAACACACACTCACCACTAACACACTTACTCACTCACTCACTAACAAACACACTCACTCACTCACTCACTAACACACACTCACTAACACACACACACACACACACACACTCACTAACACACACTCACTCACTCACTAACACTCACTCACTAATACACACACTCACTCACTCACTAACACACACTCACTAACAACACACACACACACACACACACACTCACTCACTCACTCACTCACTCAGTAACACACTCACTTACTAACCCCTCATTCACTAACAACACACACACACACACACACAAAACCCCCCACTCACTCACAACACACACACTCACTCACTCACTAACACACACTCACTCACTCACTCACTAACACTCACTAACACACACTCACTCACTCACAAACACACACTCATCACTCACTAACACCACTCACTCACTCACTAACACACACACACACTCACTCACTAATACACACACTCACTCACTGACTAACACACACTCACTAACACCACACACACACACCACACACACACTCAATCACTAACACACACTCATCACTCACTAACACTCACTCACTAATACACACACTCACTCACTAACACACACTCACTAACACACACACACACACCCCTCACTCACTCACTCAATAAACCACTCACTAACACACACACACTCACTCACTCACTCACTCACTAACACACACACTCACTAACACACACTCACTCACTAACACACTTACTCACTCACTCACTCACTAACACACACTCACTAACACACACACACACACACACACACACACTAACACACACTCACTAACACACACTCACTAACACTCACTCACTAAACACACACTCACTCACTAACACACACTCACTAACCACACACACACTCACTCACTCACAACACACACTCACTAACACACACACACACCTCACTCACTCACTCCCACTAACACACCCCTCACTAACACACACTCACTCACTAACACACTTACTCACTCACTCACTAAAAAACACACTCACTCACTCACTCACTAACACACACTCACTAACCACACACACACACACACACACTAACACACACTCACTAACACACACTCACTAACACTCACTCACAAATACAACACTCACTCACTAACACACACTCACTAACAAAACACACACACTCACTCACTCACTAACACACACTCACTAACACACACACACCCCTCACTCACTCACCACTCACTCACTCAGAACACACCATTTACTAACACACTCATTCACTAACACACACACACACACACACACACACACACACACACACACACACCCCCTCACCCAAAACACAACACACACACACACACACACACACTCACTCACTCACTAACACACACCACCACTCACTAACACACACTCACTCACTAACACACACACACTCACTCACTCACTAACACACACCACTCACTCACTAACACACAGACTCACAAACACACACACTCACTCACTCACTAACACACACTCACTCACTCACTAACACACACTCACTAACACACACACACACACCCCTAACACACACTCACTAACACACACTCACTAACACTCACTCACAAATACACACACTCACTCACAAACACACACTCACTAACACACACACACACACACACTCACTCACTCACTCACTAACACACACTCACTAACACACACACACACACTCACTCACTCACTCACTCACTCACTCAGTAACACACTCACTTACTAACACACTCATTCACTAACACACACACACACACACACACACACACACTCACTCACTAACACACACACACACACACACACACACACACACTCACTCACTCACTAACACACACTCACTCACTCACTAACACCCCTCACTCACTAACACACACCACTAACACACACACACACACACACACTCACTCACTCACTCACTAACACACACCACTAACACACACACACACACACTCACTCACTCACTCACTCACTCACTCAGTAACACACTCACTTACTAACACACTCATTCACTAACACACACACACACACACACACCCCTCACTCACTAACACACACACACACACACTCACTCACTCACTAACACACACTCACTCACTAACACACACACACACACTCACTCACTCACTAAGACACACTCACTCACTCACTAACACACAGACTCACTAACACACACACTCACTCACTCACTAACACACACTCACTCACTCACTAACACACACTCACTAACACACACACACAACACACTAACACACACTCACTAACACACCTCACTAACACTCACTCACTAATACACACACTCACTCACTAACACACACTCACTAACACACACACACACAACACACACACTCACTCACTCACTCACTAACACACACTCACTAACACACACACACACACACACTCACTCACTCACTCACTCACTCAGTAACACACTCACTTACTAACACACTCATTCACTAACACACACACACACACACACACACACTCACTCACTAACACACACTCACTCACTCACTCACTCACTCAGTAACACACTCACTTACTAACACACTCATTCACTAACACACACACACACACACACACTCACTCACTCACTAACACACACTCACTCACTCACTAACACACACTCACTCACTAACACACACTCACTAACACACACACACACACTCACTCACTCACTCACTAACACACACTCACTAACACACACACACACTCACTCACTCACTCACTCACTCAGTAACACATTCATTTACTAACACTCATTCACTAACACACACACACACACACACACACACACCCCTCACTCACTAACACACACACACACACACACACACACACCCCCTCACTCACTCACAAACACACACTCACTCACTCACTAACACACACTCACTCACTAACACACACACACTCACTCACTCACTAACACACACTCACTCACTCACTAACACACAGACTCACTAACCCACACACCCCTCACTCACTCACTCACTCACAAACACACACTCACTAACACACACACACACACACACTCACTCACTCACTCACTCAGTAACACACTCACTTACTAACACACTCATTCACTAACACACACACACACACTCACTCACTCACTCACTCACTCACTCACTCAGTAACACACTCACTTACTAACACACTCATTCACTAACACACACACACACACACACACACACACACACTCACTCACTAACACACACACACACACACACACTCACTCACTCACTAACACACACTCACTCACTCACTAACACACACTCACTCACTAACACACACTCACTAACACACACACACACACTCACTCACTCACTCACTAACACACACTCACTAACACACACACACACACACACACTCACTCACTCACTCACTCACTCACTCACTCAGTAACACACTCACTTACTAACACACTCATTCACTAACACACACACACACACACCACACACACACACACACACACTCACTCACTAACACACACACACACACACTCACTCACTCACTAACACACACTCACTCACTCACTAACACACACTCACTCACTAACACACACACACTCACTCACTCACTAACACACACTCACTCACTCACTAACACACAGACTCACTAACCCACACACTCACTCACTCACTAACACACACTCACTAACACACACACACACAGACACACACACACACACACACACACACACACACACACACACTCACTCACTCACTAACACACACTCACTCACTCACTAACACACACTCACTCATAACACACACACACTCACTCACTCACTAACACACACTCACTCACTCACTAACACACAGACTCACTAACCCACACACTCACTCACTACAACACACACACTCACTCCTCACTCACTCACTCACTCACTCACACACTCAGTCTCTCAATACACAGTCGCAAAACATATAATGAAGGGAAACAGAAGAGGACATATATATGAGAGAGAGAGAGAGAGAGAGAGAGAGAGAGAGAGAGAGAGAGAGAGAGATGGATGACGGAGGGATGGATGGAGGGAAGGGGAAATGTGGGTAAGGTCCCTCCAGATAGATGAGTTTTGCCCACAGATTGATTTGCTGCACTCTGTGATTCTCTTCACGCAGCTCGTGGTTATAAGACAATAAATCAGTGCTCTTTATTCATAAAACACAACAGCTCATGCTCGTGAGCCTGCATCTGTAGCTCATAGCTCATTCAGCTCAGCTCTGTGATGTTCAGATCTCTCTCTGTCTCTCTCTCTCACACACACACACACACACACACACACACATACACACACACACTTCCTCACCCAGACTTTCTGACACTGTGCTTTCTGACACATGGCTTCTATTCGACTGTTCCAAAGGCATGGCAGAGCTAAAAACAGACACAAACAAAATAAAACAAGACAACTCGAAGGAGAAGGACGTTCTTTCTCTTGTTCCTCGCCAAGCCACGCCGTGTGTGTGTGTGTGTGTGTGAGCGGGATGACAATGTGGTTCCAATCCGAGCTGCAGTTTCTCCTGAATGGTGTGTGTGTGTATGCTGGAAATTTGAGTTTCGAAAACAGACACTTCCACCAAAATTGCTGAGTAAACGCTCCTGACAAAGATGGACAAAGTTCATACACACAAAGGGATATGTTGTATAGCAAGGGACAGTGCTGGGGTAATATTACTGTACACACACTCTCACACACACACACACACACACACAATTACATCAGTCCTTCATATTAGCTCTACCACTAATAGCACCCTGGGCTGATGGTGGATATAAATAGAGCAAGTCTCTGACCTCACCGAGCAGCCAGGGGCAGAAAATATGAACAACTGGGCAAACGAAAGCTTGTAATTACAGAGTGCAGTTTACACACGCCATCACACACTAACGCAAATAAACCCTCACATTCCCCACTTTAGAGAGAGAGAGAGAGAGAGAGAGAGAGAGAGAGAGAGAGAGAGAGAGAGAGAGAGAGAGAGAGAAAGAAAGAACGAAAGAGAGTGAGAGAAAGAGAGAGAGAGAAAGAGAGAGAGAAAGAGAGAAAGTTGAGAGAGATAGAGAGAGAGAAAGAAAGAGAGAGAGAGGGAGAAAGAGAGAGAGAGAGAGAGAGAGAGAGAGAGAGAGAGAGATAACAAATGAAAGAATAGAGCAAGACATATAACATGAGGCGAACAGAGAGAGAAATGTGGAACAGAGAGGGCAGAAGAGAAAATGACATGAATAAAGAGCACAGATGGAGAGAGAGAGAGAGAGAGAGAGAGAGAGAGAGAAAGAACGAGAGAGAGAGAAAGAAAGAGAGTGAGAGAAAGAGAGAGAGAGAGAAAGAGAGAGAAAGAGAGTGAGAGAAAGAGAGAGAGAGAAAGAGAGAGAAAGAGAGAAAGTTGAGAGAGATAGAGAGAGAGAAAGAATGAGAGAGAGAGAGAGAAAGAGAGAGAGAGAGAGAGAGAGAGAGAGAGAGTATACCATTTCTCTTTTCACTCCTCTCTTTGTCTTATTTGCTTTCAGGTCTGTTCTTATATCTCCACTCTTTCTTTTGAGCTCTCTCTCTCTCTCTCTCTCTCTCTCTCTCTCTCTCTCTCTTTTGTCTGTCTGTGCTCTTTATTCACGTTATTTTCTCTTCTGCCCTTTTTGTTTCTCTTCGTTCCACATTTCTCTCTCTCTGTGTGCCTTGTTATATGTCTTGCCCCATGCAGGCGATTCTTCAGAGCAGTTGGGATTTTCCTGTACGCATCCCACAGGGGGTGAAATAATGAGGCGGGATAATAACAGGCGGTAATAACAGAGACTGAACGGTGTTAATGTTCCTCTTGCAGGGGAGCGTCTTCACACTCTACACACTGAATCAACACACTCAACACACTGAATCAACACACTCTATACACTGAATGAACACAGTGAATCAACACAGTCAACACACTGAATCAACACACTCAACACACTGAATCAACACACTCTACACACTGAATGAACACAGTGAATCAACACAGTCAACACACTGAATCAACACACTCTACACACTGAATCAACACACTGAATCAACACACTCTACACACTGAATCAACACACTCTACACACTGAATGAACACAGTGAATCAACACAGTCAACACACTGAATCAACACACTCTACACACTGAATCAACACAGTGAATCAACACAGTCAACACACTGAATCAACACACTCTACACACTGAATCAACACACTGAATCAACACACTCAACACACTGAATCAACACACTCTACACACTGAATGAACACAGTGAATCAACACACTCTACACACTGAATCAACACACTGAATCAACACACTCAACACACTGAATCAACACACTCAACAGACTGAATCAACACACTCAACACACTGAATCAACACACTCTACACATTGAATTAACACAGTGAATCAACACACTCAACACGCTGAATCAACACACTCTACACACTGAATCAACACATACAACACACTGAATCAACACACTCTACACATTGACTTAACACAGTGAATCAACACACTCAACACGCTGAATCAACACACTCTACACACTGAATCAACACAGTCAACACACTGAATCAACACACTCTACACACTGAATCAACACACTGAATCAACACACTCAACACACTGAATCAACACACTCTACACACTGAATGAACACAGTGAATCAACACAGTCAACACACTGAATCAACACAGTGAATCAACACAGTCAACACACTGAATCAACACACTCTACACACTGAATCAACACACTGAATCAACACACTCAACACACTGAATCAACACACTCTACACACTGAATGAACACAGTGAATCAACACACTCTACACACTGAATCAACACACTGAATCAACACACTCAACACACTGAATCAACACACTCAACAGACTGAATCAACACACTCAACACACTGAATCAACACACTCTACACATTGAATTAACACAGTGAATCAACACACTCAACACGCTGAATCAACACACTCTACACACTGAATCAACACATACAACACACTGAATCAACACACTCTACACATTGACTTAACACAGTGAATCAACACACTCAACACGCTGAATCAACACACTCTACACACTGAATCAACACACTGAATCAACACACTCAACACACTGAATCAACACACTGAATCAACACACTCTACACACTGAATCAACACACTGAACCAACGCACTCAACACACTGAATCAACACACTCAACACACTGCATCAACACACTCAACACACTGAATCAACTCACTGAATCAACACACTCTGCACACTGAATCAACACACTCTACACACTGAATCAACACACTGAATCAACACACACTACACACTAAATCAACACACTCTACACACTGAACAACACACTCTACACACTAAATCAACACACTGAATCAACACACACTACACACTAAATAAACACAATCTACACACTGAATCAACACACTTTACACCGGGAGGGTTAGTGATGTAGCATCTGCTAGAACATGTGATGGTTATAACAGTGTAATAAGATATTATAACCGAGGTGGTCCTGATCAGAAACATTAGACTGATTGATCAAGTTGTCCAAAAGCTGAAAGGTTTTTAACAGATTGTGTGTGTGTTTGTGTGTGTATGTGTGTGTGTATGTGGGTGTGTGTGTGTGTGTGTGTGGCACATTGATGCTCGACATCACAAACACAGTGTGTACACAAAGAGAGCACAGGCCCGGAGTGGCGCCACAGTCGAGAGGCAGCTCAAACCATGGAGAACATCGGCACCAAATAACACACACAGAACCGGCTCACCATCACAACATCAGAATAGTGTGGAGATCTGACTGAGCAAACACACACACATATACACTTACACTCAAACACACACACACACACACACACACACATATACTCTTACAAACACACACACACACATATATACAAACACACACAGATAAACACTCATACTAACACACTCACACACACAGACACATACAAACATTCAAACACAAACAAACACACACTAGCACACTAACATTGACATGCTAGAAAAATCTAGTAGTCTTAGTAAGTGTGTAGTCAAAAGTTTCTTTGTTACAAACTGTATCTAATCACAATTAACACTCAATGCTAACACTCAGTGCTAACACTCAATGCTAACACTCAGTGCTAACACGCAATTAACACTCAGTGCTAACACTCCATGCTAACACTCAGTGCTAACGATCATTTAACACTCAGTGCTAACACGCAATGCTAACACTTAGTGCTAACAGCTCTAGAATAGGAAAGGTTTATATTCTTCCATAAAACACTGAGGTCTAAAATGTTCAAGAGAAAAAATGACTTACTGATGTGATTTGCTTGAATTGTACTCAATGTCACGGTCAATACCTGCATAATCCCTCTATACTGCAGGTGCTCATGTACACACACACACACACACACACACACACACACACACACACACACACACTGTGCTACCCCTACAGAGTCAAAAGGTGGGAACTGATGGAATGTTGGAATAAAAAAAACAAAAACAAATGACAAGATGTGACTTGTTTATGAATGCCTATTTTTTAAAAAGGCTTCTCTCTCTCTCTCTCTCTCTCTCCCCACACACACACACACACACACACACACACACACACACACACACACAGAGTCACAATGCCAGTTCAAATTCAATGCAAGACAAACAGGTGTTAAGGCTTTGAATGTCTCTCAAGCAGCACACTGCTAAATGATCTTGGCGTTTACTTTACGGTGCGATTTTCACAGTGAGAGATGATAACTGCGTTAATCTGTACCGAAGAAAAGAAAGGTGGAGTGATGGATGGATTCTTTTAAAAGTGATTTGTTTCAAAGGGTGCCAAAGGACGGAGTGGTGGTAGCCCAAGTGATTAAGGCTCTGGGTCATTGACTGGAAGATCAGAGTTCAAGCCCCAGCACTGCCAAGCTGCCATCGTTGGGCCCTTGAACAAAGCCCACAACACACCCTGCTCCAGGGACGCTGCATCATGGCTGACCCTGCACTCTGACCCCAACCCCCAATGATGGGATAGGTGAAGAAAGAATTTCACTGTGCAGTAATGTATATGTGACCAATAAAGACAACTTAATTTAAAAAGTTAAGGATACTGATGATGGTCATCAAGAACTTCTCAGCAGTAGCTGTTCAAACCAAACAACTTTTAATCATTTCTCTTCAGCGCAAAATGATGACCATCATCATGGCTAGTGTCCACAGATCTTTCTGGTGGAGGATGATGTTAATCGGCGGAGAAGGGAGACATGTTTTTCTTCTTTTTCTCAGCGTAGGGATACAAGGTTACTGTGGAGCTCATGCATTTCTAATGTACATACATTATCCACTCGATAATCCCCAGTTCCTTCTTCCCATCTTTATAATATATCTTAAAATTTAAATTGTGCAGAAATTTATTTAGGTTTTTGACTAAACTGGAAGTCTTGCATGGATCGAGAAGGTTCTTAACTCTAGGTGTGCTCTAATCTCTTCTAATCCAGCACTGTGTAGTAAAATTTAGACCATTTTTCCATGACAAAATTGAACTGGGGTCTTGCTTAAAAGACCAGGGTTCAAGCCCCTGATCTGTGCAGCTACCGTTGCTGAGCCCCTGAGCAAGACCCTTAACCCTACTTGCTTCAGGGGTGCTGCACAATGTGCTCTGAACCCAGCTTCCTAATAAGCTGGGATATGCAAAAGTCCTATTTTTTGCGGCAGTGATGATTCAAGTGGTTAAGGCTCTGGGTTGTTGATCGGAGGATTGGGGTTCAAGCCCCAGCACCAGGAAGCTCCACTGTTGGTCAATTGAGCAAGGCCCTTAAGCCTCTCTGCTCCAGGGGTGCTGTTGCATAGCTGCCCCTGCACTCTGACCCCGACTTCCTCAGCTGGGATATGAGAAGAAAAGCATTACACTGTGCTGTAATGTATGTGTGGTGATAATAAAGTCTTCTTACCCTCAGTTCTTCTTCTAACTATAAGTGAATATCAAACCTCTCCATAGATCTGACACAGCGCTGGTTAAAGTGGTAAATTACCTGCTACTCCACCTTCAGTTTCTTTCTTGTGTTGCTTAAGATCAGTGCAACTTTTCATACGATAGATCGAAAAATGTATCATTCTAGGGAATGAGGGAATAGCTTTTCTTTTTTTCTTGATAATTTTCTCTCAATTATAGTGTAAATAACCTTACTAGTGTTTATGACCTCTGGGTTTATTGTAATTCTGTACTGTCTGGATTTTCCAGTAGCTGCAATAAACACTGAGCTCCATATGCTGTTGCTCTGTATATGATTGGAGATTTTTGGGATTTGTTTGAATAATAATAATAAATAATGAATAATCTCACTGTAGTCACGGTAGTTTCCATCTACCAAATGCTTCTGTAATCATAAAGACTGTCGTGTGCTCATCTCAGGACTCAGGTTCATAACATATTCATACTCAAAACAACACAGCTGTAGCAATATTGCTCTCTTCAGACTTTTAACTTGTTATTAAATTAAAAACGATTTATTAATGTATTTGTTATCAATTTTCAGGAAAAAAAAAAAACCCTGAAAAAATGCTGAGGAAGAGTGCACCCTGCTGGTTAGTAGGGGTACTGCTGTGTGACGTCTCTCCCAACTTCTTCATGAAAATAAACAGAAATGAATGAAAATGAATGAGACTAAAGCCGTGGTAGAAATTTCAGAAGTTTTATATTTTCTAAAGCCACCACTGGTGAAGCTGCTGTGTATAATTGTTTTGTTTTCCATAAAATGTCTCTGAGGAGCTCCGGGGGAATGTGTGTGCAGTTTTGTGGAAACCGCTAGAGCCAAAGCAAATGAAACTTTCGTCTGAAACCAGAACGCTAAGACCATAAAGCATTCAGGAAACCGCACTTATTACTTTTTATCGTCTTTGAGAGCCGTAGTGTTCAGATTAAATGAACATTCAGATCAAAACATCTCGGCCTGATGTTGCTGAACAAATGGATGGAATTGAACGCAGTGTTGTGGTCCAGGAGATTTTCACCCAGGGGTTTTTATATTTATCTATTTATTTAAAAAGAAAAGTCTTTGGAAACCTCATCCGAAGCTGAGCATCTATGAATCAGAAAGCAGCTTTAACCCCGCTATGATCTTTCCTCGGGCACTTTGTTATGTTTGATGTGTTTTCAAGCTGAGGAGCTCTGGACTATGCTGCTCCAGCCGAGACGTCACGCCTAGGACATGGAGAAGCCTGTCACATGACATCCAGTCACGTCTGTAGGTTTGAACTTGTGTGTAAATTAATTAGGATGCTGCTATTTCTGTTTGCTTGGTCACGTTCTCGCTTCATCTGAGCAGCTGAAGAGTTTAAGTGTATGATGAGTCAAGTGCCTGATTCCCTCTGTTCAGGACCAGTGCGTTCCAGTGTGACACGGATCACCTTCCATACTCCTCCCTTTAGGAATTGAGACTTTTTTGTCCTCGAATCAGTGTCTCCTGTCCTTCATTCGTAGGTCGTCTTGACCTGACTCTTTAATGTTCTTATGTACGGATATATTTAAGCAAACACAACTATATGAACAGCGGTTTTTGAAGATGCACAAAGCATTAAAAGATGATCTAAACGCATATGTTTATCTAGGTTGATTCTGAGCGCTATTAATCTGGTTCCCATTGAGTCTATTAGTCCTAAAGATTAGCAAAAAAATAAACACACCTGCTCTATTTCAGCTCTGTCCCACAGCCAAGCCTGGAGATGAGCCTTTGAAGTTGTCGTCTTTTGTGCAACACAAACTCACCTTCTTTTTTCTCCAAATGACGGTGTGTTAGATGGGTGTTTTATGAGCCGGTATAAATCCTTTATAGTCATGAAGACACTGCACTGTGATAGTGGCCTGGCTTCAAGCCAAGACAGGAAAAGGTTCTGGATTTTTTCCGAGGCTACAAAGACCTTTTGTTTGAGCCGTCAAGCAGGAATTTATGAAGAAGCGAGGATGAGACACTGCAATGTTTCAGATCATCATTTTTCATCACTTCTCATATGTTCTCTGAAAGGCAAAGAAACACTTTCGGCAACAGTTTTGATGTTTGAGAAGTACCGTATGTGTGGCTGATATGCAGATATACAGATCCTAATACATATAACATATGTACACTCAAAAGTGGTCAAAAGTTTGCGCACTCCTGACTATCACACCTATATGTCCTAAACTGCTTCGAAGCTCAAAATTGTATAGGATGCCTTTTACAGTTCCTCTTCAGTGGAGCTACAAACCCTGTTCCAGCATGACAGTGTCCCTGTGCACAAAGCAGCTCCATGGAGACATGCTGTGGAGGTTTGAGTGAAAGAACTCGAGTGTCCTGCACAGAGCCCTGACTCTGACTCAATCCCACCGAACACCTCCGGCATGAACAGGAACTGGAGCTTCCTCAACATCCCAACATCAGAGTCTGATGTCACTGATGATCATGTGCAAAGCCTGTTTTCTACCATAAGACATGTTGAATATAGTGATATACTGTATTATGGATCTAATGCAAGTCAGTATTAAGATTACAAAATCCAGGAAGGACACTAGAATCTACACCAACTCGAGCAGCTTAATGAATTGACCGGTCATAGGAAGGGCGATGGTGAGAAAAGATTTTTATGTTTTTATGGAGGAGATGAAGGCAGATCCTGGTGCGTGGTAACACAAGTGAGCGATGACTAAATGTTTATGTTTATGCGATTAAAAAAAATCATATGGGAAGCAAACGTTTGCCAGGAAGCTTCATTTAAAAATGATTTGTCAGAAGAGGTGACTGTAGTCGTTAGTGTAGTAAAGCAAACAGCTACATGCACCTTTGTCTTTCTCTGTCGAGTTACACATCCCACCCCTGAGCTCCCAGTGTTCTGAGTTTCCAGTGGGACCACTTCTTCTTTCCGGACCTGCCTGATCCGTCCAGACGCTCTAGCCCTGGTTGGAATCTCGTGGCATGCTGGTGCTCACTGCTGTTGTGGATAGATCTGCCTAG
This sequence comes from Hemibagrus guttatus, assembly GCA_033459395.1. Lineage (NCBI taxonomy): Eukaryota > Metazoa > Chordata > Actinopteri > Siluriformes > Bagridae > Hemibagrus > Hemibagrus guttatus. The sequence continues at coordinate 2,922,013 of JAUCMX010000010.1, read as the reverse complement.
ACAGCCTGTGACCCAGGGGACTGTTGTGGATAGGACCACTTAGAGACTTTCACACCGTCTCTGAACTGCCGTTGCATCGGTCAGCTTTCAGCAGGAAGGAATTAGAGCTATAATGAACTCAGAATCTATACTGACCTATTAGTTCCTCAAGAGCTATTGGTTGCTGTTGTAGAAAGGACATTATTTGCACTGACATTATTTACTGTCCAGTGTCACCCAAATGAGAATGAGGTTCCCTTCTGAGCCTGGTTCCTCTCAAGATTTCTTCCTCAGATCATCTCAGGGAGTTTTTCCTCACCACCATCGCCTCAGGCTTGCTCATTAGGGATAAATGTTAGAGATAAACAATAACTTAACTTTAGAATTGTTATCATATGTTTCTGGACGTCTTTAAAGCTGCTTTGAGACAACGTACATTGTTAAAAGTGCTATACAAATAAACGTCATTGTAAAAGTGTGAACTTCATAGAAATCCGTTTGCAAACACTACTACTAACCGGATTCATTTAAAATCTACTTTCTATATTCTGAGAACATTTCTGCAGTCTTAAGACTGTATGGTGTGTAGCTCTAGGGGAAACAGTGTTCAGTGTCACAGTGTCACAATGCCACTTTCTGTTATAAAGTGAGGAGTTCGGCCATCCTGCTGGAGCTGAGAGTAGAGCCATTGCATGAAAATGAGGCACATGACATCTCAATAAATAATAGCGATCACCGCTGACTGGAAAACGTCGTCAAATCAGCGCTCACTGGTGCTGGACAGAAAGGGTGTGTGGATCCCAACGAGGAGCTGGATGATGTTTTCTGAATGAGAGATGAACAGGACTGAGTATGTTAACTGAAGTGAAACAAATCAGAGAAACACAACACAACAACCACTGACATCTGACTTAATTCTTTGGGATTAACTCCAGACGTTCTCTCAAGCAGCCAGTAAGAAATAAAAACACACACACACACACACACACACACACGAAATTAACTATGTACCGGTATAAGGCATTAAGAGTGACAGTTCACATCACAAGACATGACTTAAAGAAATGAAATGTGCATAAGGACAAACCTACTCTGTGGTGTAATTAAACGAATGACGATTCAGTCTTCTGAATCGGTCCGAATGGAGACATGATCTGAAGCCGGAGCAGTAACCAGACGAGCAGGCTGATATTACAAACAGGCTTTCGGTTCCTCGTAATGATGTGTTTGTGAAATGAAACAGATGTTATGGCTTTGAATGTACATTTCTGCCCACATCCAGAGTGCTTCCATAGCTCCGGGACCGTGCAGGCGGAAAAAGTCGCCTTGTTTCACATCACGATTTACCCCAAAAATTGTGAAGCAGCATGTAAACCACCAGACTAAATCATCACGTGCTCGCCTCAGACTGCATTCTCCAGTGGTTCAGTGTGTCAAAATGACTTACTAAGCAGTCCTATTAAGCAGTCCTCAGATATTGAACAGGTCTTGACTAATCCCAAACGGTCGCAGCAATGAGAACGTGGTGCAGGTTTCATTTGTTTGTTTGTACTGTTATGAGTCAGATTCAGGGATCCAATACGGAGGGCATTGGGCTTGAGGTGAGAACACACACGTCCACACACATTTCCAGGGGATATTTAGTGCCCCGGGAGGATTTTCTGGGACTTTAGAGTTAACCGGAGAACCTGAAGGAAACCCACGCAGATACTGGGAGAACATGAACATATCACGCCGACGGTAACCTGAGCACAGGACGGAACCAGGGGAACCTGGAGCTGTGACCTCATTCGTGTGATGTCATATAAGAGGGTGTGGTCAGCGTTTACACAGACTCGGGAGCAGGTTATGGTTTGAAAGGTTATGGAATTTTGGAATTCTGGAATTATCCATAATTGTGGAATTTTCTTGAAAACTAAATTCCTTCTGCAAATGATCATTAAACAATTTACAAATGATTTTTGATCCGTTTGATCAACAAAGCCAAATATTAGAATGTGTTGATGAATTTGGAGAAGAAATGTACAAGTTTGGGATTCTCTACATTGTCTCTAGTGTGTGCGTGTGTGTGTGTGTGTGTGTGTGTGTGTGTGTGTGTGTGTGTGCCCTTGGGATAGACCCATGTGATGGATAAGTTCTGTAGAAAATGGATGGATGAATAGAGGGATGAATAAGTGTGCTATAAACAAATACCTCTGTAAACATGTCAAGGGTTAATATCCGAGGCTAATGAAAATATTCTTTGCCAAATTACCAAACATCATAAATCATAACTCATAAAACGGTTTCTGTAATGCTTCACAGGTTTTATATTTTGTCTAAGAAAACTTGCACGTAATGGAAAAAACTAAGCCCCAGTCTACCTGAATAAACTCTACTTCCGGTTCATTGTGTTTGGTCTCTTTTGGCTCTTATTTTTTAATATATTCGTAGATCTCTCCACTGGGTGATACATTTCAGGATTTAATCAATCAATAAATACTCTGAATCTTTTTTTTTTTAGCTGCAGATCAGATTTACATCAGACACAGCAGAGCTGATGAGGGCAGATGGTTTTATACGGTACTAAACCCCCACAGGGTTTTTAGTCAGATGCTCCTCTTAGCCCCTGACCTATTGAACCAGTATGAGAATGTCTTTACTGATAGAAACTTCAAAGCATTTCTGTAAGGTGCCTGTGGATGAGAGCATCAGCCAAGTGCCATAAAAGTAAAGTATGAATGTAAATGTCTGGACTTTGATCAGAGTTTTAGCGCTGTCAGGTGTGCGGGTCTCTACAGTACAGCTCAGGTGTGAGTTCTAGATATTAGATAAAAGATATTAGTCTGTTTCAGTATTCTTCTTCACAAAGACCGAATGAAGCGAGATACAGCAGGCCCTGAGGCTCATGAGTGACAACACTGACCTCTAGTGGCCAGATTGGGACTAGTGCACTTGAAAAATTATTTTTATTAAATTAATATTTTATAAAATTCTTTTAAAAAAAAAGATTTTGCCTGTAAATGTCCCGTAGGTGGGGCTGACATTTTTATGATTTTTTTTTTTTTTTAGCGTATCTCCCCATTACCGCCTATGTTATCTAAGCTCCACCTCCAGGCTTTTGGACCCAATAGAAAAAAATGTAATTTAATTTAATTTAATTTAATGTAAGTTAATTTAAGTTATTACATTTTAACAAGTTTTCTGGACCGAAATTCAGTTTTCTCAAAAGGATTTCTCAGATCTGAACCTTAAATTTGCTATTTATTTATTTATGTATTTATTTATCTATCTATCTATCTATCTATCTATCTATCTATCTATCTGTCTGTCTGTCTGTCTGTCTGTCTGTCTGTCTGTCTGTCTGTCTGTCTGTCTGTTTGTTTGTTTGTTTATTTGTTTATTTATTTCTTTCTTTGTTTTTTTTTTTTTAATCAACAACAACAACAACAAAAAAAAAACTGTAAAAAAAAACAAAAAAAAAAAAACCTGAATCATCTATTGCACCTTTAATATATTTCTTGGATTCTAAGAGTGTCATTCATAACTATTGTAAAAAAAAAAAAACAAAAAAACAAAAAAACAAAAAACAAAAACACGAATAAAAAAAATGCAACGTATAATCAAACTGATCCTTTTTAATGAATTCTGATTTCTCTTTGTTATATCACACAACGTACTCACGAACCCCCCCCCCCCACACACACACGCACACACGCACACACACACACAAACAAAAAAACAACAACAATAACAACACACCCTTTCTTGACTTCCGTAAACACGGCATGGTTGCTATAGTAACAGCGCCTCCGCCAGGACGTTCCACATAAAGCGGTTAAAGTTTTCTGTAAGGAGACCTTTTATTATTATTATTATTATTATTATTATTATTATTATTGTTATTGTTGGTGTCGCTGCTGGATATTATCATACCATTTACATGCGCTGTAATTATTATTTAAAGGTATAAGTTGTATGTATCTGCTCTGACCTTATTGAGAGTGAAAAACTTAAAATATCTTAAAGTCCCTGAACTATCAGATTGTACAATTCCAAGCTCTTGTTGTGCAAATGTTCAGGATTAGAGTCATTATACTGTTTATTAAAGACACGGTTCAGTTTTAAGAACTCTCTTTAACAAAGAAACCTTTATGAAATGTTCAGTTTCATACAGCTTTCACAGAGTCCAGCGCTGACCTGCAGTACAGTGCTGCTGTGTGTCCATGCCCCTGCAGCTGAACTGCTTCAATGTGGGGTTAATTTCACTGAGTAAAGTGAACATCAGAATAATCTAGCCATGGGGGTCACAGTCCAGTGACTTCTGTGCCGGTCCCAAGCCCGGATAAATAGAGAGGGTTGCATCAGGAAGGGCATCCGGCATAAAACATTGCCAAATTTAACCATGCGAGTTGTCAGTACGAATTTCATACCGGATCGGTCGAGGCCCGGGTTAACAACGACCGCCATCGGCGCCATTGACCTACAGGGCGCCGGTGGAAATTGGGCTACTGTTGGTTGAAGAAGTAGAGGAGGGAGGAGAGTGCACAGACAGAGAGAGAAGAGGAAAGGTAAGAGTGTAGGACTGAGAATAGGAACTCTGAATGTTGGTACTATGACAGGGAAAGGTAGAGAGCTGGCTGATATGATGGAGAGAAGGAAGGTGGATATACTGTGTGTACAGGAGACCAGGTGGAAGGGTAGCAAGGCTCGTAGTATAGGAGCAGGATTCAAGCTGTTTTATTATGGTGTGGATAGTAAGAGAAATGGGGTAGGTGTGGTCCTGAAGGAGGAGTTTGTGAGGAATGTCCTGGAGGTGAAGAGAGTGTCAGACAGGGTGATGAGTCTGAAGTTAGAGATTGAAGGGGTGATGTTGAATGTTGTTAGTGGTTATGCCCCACAGGTAGGTTGTGAGTTAGAGGAGAAAGAGAGATTCTGGAGTGAATTAGATGAGGTGATGGAGAGTATTCCCACGGGTGAGAGAGTGGTGATAGGAGCGGATTTTAATGGACATGTTGGTGAGGGGAACACAGGTGATGAGGAGGTGGTGGGCAAGTTTGGAGTTAAGGAAAGGAACCTTGAAGGACAGATGGTAGTGGACTTTGCTAAGAGGATGGACATGGCTGTGGTTAACACTTATTTTCAGAAGAGGGAGGAGCATAGAGTGACTTACAAGAGTGGAGGTAGTAGCACACAGGTAGACTACATCCTATGTAGAAGAGGCAATCTGAAAGAGATTAGTGACTGTAACGTGGTAGTGGGAGAGAGTGTAGCCAGACAGCATAGGATGGTGGTGTGTAGGATAACTTTGATGGTCTGTAAGAAGAAGAGGTCAAAGATAGAGAAGAAAACCAAGTGGTGGAAGCTGAAAAAGGAGGAATGTTGTGAGGAATTTAGACAGAAGTTGAGGCAGGCTCTGGGTGGTCAGGTAGTGCTGCCAGATGACTGGGAAACTACAGCAGAAGTGATCAGGGAGACAGGGAGAAAGGTGCTGGGTGTGTCATCTGGAAGGAGGAAAGAAGATAAGGAGACTTGGTGGTGGAATGAGGAAGTTCAGGATAGTATCCAGAGGAAGAGGTTAGCCAAGAAGAAGTGGGACATGGACAGGACTGAAGAGAATAGACAGGAATACAAGGAGTTACAGCGCAGAGTGAAGAGGGAGGTGTCTAAGGCCAAGCAGAAGGCATATGACGAGTTATACACTAGGTTAGACACTAGAGAAGGAGAGAAGGACTTGTACAGGTTAGCTAGGCAGAGGGATCGAGATGGGAAGGATGTGCAGCAAGTTAGAGTTATTAAGGATAGAGATGGAAGGGTGCTCACAAGTGAGGAGAGTGTACAGAGGAGATGTAGGAGTACTTTGAGGAGCTGATGAATGAGGAAAATGAGAGGGAAAAAAGAGTAGAAGGGGTGAACTCTGTGGAACAGAAAGTAGATAAGATTAGAAAGGATGAAGTCAGGAAGGCTTTGAAGAGGATGAAAAGTGGAAAGGCAGTTGGTCCTGACGACATCCCGGTGGAGGTCTGGAAGTGTCTAGGAGAGGCAGCTGTGGAATTTTTGACTAGTTTGTTCAACAGGGTTTTAGAGAGTGAGAAGATGCCTGAGGAATGGAGAAGAAGTGTGTTAGTGCCGATCTTTACGAATAAGGGTGATGTGCAGAGTTGCAGCAACTATAGGGGGATAAAGTTGATGAGCCATACAATGAAGCTATGGGAAAGAGTAGTGGAAGCTAGGTTAAGGAAGGTAGTGGAAATTTGTGAGCAGCAGTATGGCTTCATGCCCAGAAAGAGCACAACAGATGCAATTTTTGCTCTGAGAATTTTGATGGAGAAGTATAGGGATGGTCAGAGGGAGTTGCACTGTGTGTTTGTAGACTTGGAGAAAGCGTATGACAGGGTGCCAAGAGAAGAGCTGTGGTACTGTATGAGGAAGTCAGGAGTAGCGGAGAAGTATGTCAGAGTGGTGCAGGACATGTATGAGAGGAGCAGGACAGTGGTGAGGTGTGCTGTAGGTCAGACAGAGGAGTTCAATGTGGAGGTGGGACTGCATCAGGGATCGGCTCTGAGCCCCTTCCTGTTTGCTATAGTGATGGACCAGTTGTCAGAGGAGGTCAGACAGGAGTCTCCTTGGACAATGATGTTTGCAGATGACATTGTGATCTGTAGTGAGAGCAGGGAGCAGGTGGAGGAAAACCTGGAGAGGTGGAGGTTTGCGCTGGAGAGAAGAGGAATGAAAGTCAGTCGTAGTAAGACTGAGTACATGTGTGTGAATGAAAGGGAGGGAAGTGGAACAGTAAGGTTACAGGGTGAAGAGGTGAAGAAGGTACAGGAGTTTAAGTACTTGGGGTCAACAGTCCAGAGTAATGGAGAGTATGAGAAAGAGGTAAAGAAGCGAGTGCAGGCAGGTTGGAATGGGTGGAGAAAGGTGTCGGGAGTTCTGTGTGATAGGAAAATATTAGCGAGAATCAAGGGGAAGGTGTACAGGACAGTGGTGAGACCAGCCATGCTGTATGGTTTAGAGACAGTGTCACTGAGGAAGAGACAGGAGTCAGAGCTAGAGGTAGCAGAGCTGAAGATGTTGAGGTTCTCTTTGGGAGTGACAAGATTGGACAGGATTAGGAACAAGTACATCAGAGGGACAGCTCATGTTGGACGTTTGGGGGACAAAGTTAGGGAGGACAGATTAAGATGGTTTGGACATGTTCAGAGGAGGGAGAGTGAGTATATTGGTAGGAGAATGTTGGACATGGAGCTGCCAGGCAGGAGGCAAAGAGGAAGGCCAAAGAGGAGGTATATGGATGGAATTAATGAGGATATGAAGCTAGTGGGTGCAAGTGTTCAGGATGCAGAAGATAGGGATAGGTGGAGAGAGATGATTCGCTGTGGAGACCCCTGAAGGGAAAAGCCGAAAGAAGAAGAAGAAGAAAGTGAACATCAGAATAAAGAGTTTGTGCTCCATGTGTAATGTACACCCATCAGCTATATCATTCTGAGCAGTGAGAGGTGAAGTGAATAAGACTGATGATCTCCTCATCATGGCACCTGTTAGTGGGTGGGATATATTAGGCAGCAAGTGAACATTTTGTCCTCAAAGTCGATGTGTTAGAAGCAGGACAAATGGACAAGTGTAAGGATTTGAGCGAGTTTGACGAAGGGCCAAATTGTGATGGCTAGACCACTGGATCAGAACATCTCCAAAACTGCAGCTCTTGTGGGGTGTTCCCGGTCTGCAGTGGTCAGTATCTATCAAAAGTGGTCCAAGGAAGGAACAGTGGTGAACCGGTGACAGGGTCATGGGCGGTCGAGGCTCATTGATGCACATGGGGAGCGAAAGCTGGCCCGTGTGGTCCGATCCAACAGACGAGCTACTGTTGCTCAAATTGCTGAAGAACTTAATGCTGGTTCTGATAGAAAGGGGTCAGAATACACAGTGCCTGGCGGGTCAGGGCTGTTTTGGTAGCAAAAGGGGGACCAACATAACATTAGGTGGGTGGTCATAATGTTATGCCTGGCCGGTGTATAACCCTATAGGAGGGATCATAATTTACTCTTTGGTTTGTTTGTGTTGCAGTAAAGTTCTCTGTTATATCACAGAAACATCTCCTTCACACTGCAGCTCCTGGTCCACCATGTCCTTCAGAAGAAGCACTGTAATCAGGTTGTTTCTGGTCCTGGTTCTGATCAGAGGAGCTCTGGAAAGACCGGTTAGAGAAAGGTAGGAATTAATGACCATGTGGATTAACAGTTCACCCTGCATGAGAGACAAACACACACTGTGTAACTCGTTCAAGTTCAAGTGTGTAAAGTGTGTGTTATTCCTCTGCGCTGTAGAGAGATAATGAATGAAAACACACCTCTGGACCTGCTGTTCGATCCTGAATCTATCACAGACCAACTTACTCTAATAGACGGTGAGATTAAATTCAATTAAAGTTTCAATTAAATAGGAATGAAGAAAAAACGAATTTTCACTATTATCATTATCAGCAGTAGACTGAGGAAGAGGAGGAGGAGGAGGAGGACATGTAGAAGTAGCAGCTTAGTGCTTAAGATGTTGATCTAGTGCTCAGAAGGTTGTGAGTTCAAACTCCAGCACTGCCAAACTGCTCCAATGTATAAATGAGATAGTAGAAATAGATTGTCATCTGCCAAATGCAGTAAATGAGGAAGAGGGGGATATATAGGATCTACTATATGTAGTATCTACTATATGTAGTAGAAAGTGGAGATACTGGTAATAGGATGTACTGGTCCAGCTTAGAAGAAGTTTTCCTGATCTCAGTTTGACTCGGCGTCAGAGACAGGCGATAAATGACCAGTGCTGTTCTGCTTCTGCTGTTCATCATGTTGATTTAACAAGCACGCATTTCTTAATGTGGTGAAGAGGATATAAAGGAGCAGGAGGAAATGTAAAATAGTAGGAGGAGGAGCAGGAGGAGGAGCAGGAGCAGGAGGAGGAGGAAATGTACAGGTGCATCTCAATAAATTAGAATGTCGTGGAAAAGTTCATTTATTTCAGTAATTCAATTCAAATTGTGAAACTCGTGTATTAAATAAATTCAATGCACACAGACTGAAGTAGTTTAAGTCTTTGGTTCTTTTAATTGTGATGATTTTGGCTCACATTTAACAAAAACCCACCAATTCACTATCTCAACAAATTAGAATACTTCATAAGACCAATAAAAAAACATTTTTAATGAATTGTTGGCCTTCTGGAAAGTATGTTCATTTACTGCACATGTACTCAATACTTGGTAGGGGCTCCTTTTGCTTTAATTACTGCCTCAATTGGGCGTGGCATGGAGGTGATCAGTTTGTGGCACTGCTGAGGTGGTATGGAAGCCCAGGTTTCTTTGACAGTGGCCTTCAGCTCATCTGCATTTTTTGGTCTCTTGTTTCTCATTTTCCTCTTGACAATACCCCATAGATTCTCTATGGGGTTCAGGTCTGGTGAGTTTGCTGGCCAGTCAAGCACACCAACACCATGGTCATTTAACCAACTTTTGGTGCTTTTGGCAGTGTGGGCAGTGCCAAATCCTGCTGGAAAATGAAATCAGCATCTTCAAAAAGCTGGTCAGCAGAAGGAAGCATGAAGTGCTCCAAAATTTCTTGGTTTTCAAAAAACACAATGGACCAACACCAGCAGATGACATTGCACCCCAAATCATCACAGACTGTGGAAACTTAACACTGGACTTCAAGCAACTTGGGCTATGAGCTTCTCCACCCTTCCTCCAGACTCTAGGACCTTGGTTTCCAAATGAAATACAAAACTTGCTCTCATCTGAAAAGAGGACTTTGGACCAGTGGGCAACAGTCCAGTTCTTCTTCTCCTTAGCCCAGGTAAGAAGCCTCTGACGTCTGTGGTTCAGGAGTGGCTTAACAAGAGGAATACGACAACTGTAGCCAAATTCCTTGGCACGTCCGTGTGTGGTGGCTCTTGATGCCTTGACCCCAGCCTCAGTCCATTTCTTGTGAAGTTCACTCAAATTCTTGACTCGATTTTGCTTGACAATCCTCATAAGGCTGCGGTTCTCTCGGTTGGTTGTGCATCTTTTTCTTCCACACTTTTTCCTTCCACTCAACTTTCTGTTAACATGCTTGGATACAGCACTCTGTGAACAGCCAGCTTCTTTGGCAATAAATGTTTGTGGCTTACCCTCCTTGTGAAGGGTGTCAATGATTGTCTTCTGGACAACTGTCAGGTCAGCATTCTTCCCCATTATTGTGTAGCCTAGTGAACCAAACTGAGAGACCATTTTGAAGGCTCAGGAAACCTTTGCGGGTATTTTGAGTTGATTAGCTGATTGGCATGTCACCATATTCTAATTTGTTGAGATTGGTGAATTGGTGGGTTTTTGTTAAATGTGAACCAAAATCATCACAGTTAAAAGAACCAAAGACTTAAACTACTTCAGTCTGTGTGCATTGAATTTAATACACGAGTTTCACAATTTGAGTTGAATTACTGAAATAAATGAACTTTTCCACGACATTCTAATTTATTGAGATCCACCTGTAAAGTAGTAGTAGGAAGAAGAGGAGAAGGAGGAGGAAATGTAAAGTAGTAGTAGCAGTAGTAGGAGGAGGAGGAAAAGATGTAAAGTAGTAGCAGTAGTAGTAGTAGTGGGAGGAGGAGGAGAAGGAGCAGGAGGAGGAGGAAATGTAAAGTAGTAGTCGGAGGAGGAGGAGGAAGAGATGTAAAGTAGTAGCAGCAGTAGTAGGAAGAGGAGGATGAGCAGGAGGAGGAAGAGATGTAAAGTAGTAGGAGGAAGAGGAGGAGGAAGAGATGTGAATTAGTAGGAGGAGGAGGAGGAGCAGGAAGAGGAGGAGGATGAGATATAAAGTAGCAGAAATAGTAGTAGTAAGAAGAAGAGGAGGAGGAAAAGCAGGAGGAGGAGGAGATGTAAAGTAGTAGTAGGAAGAGGAGGAGGAAGAGATGTGAATTAGTAGGAGGAGGAGGAGGAGCAGGAAGAGGAGGAGGATGAGATATAAAGTAGCAGGAGTAGTAGTAGTAGTAAGAAGAAGAGGAGGAGGAAAAGCAGGAGGAGGAGGAGGATGAGCAGGAGGAGGAAGAGATGTAAAGTGGTAGGAGTAGGAGGAGGAGGGTGAGCAGGAGGAGATGTAATAGGAGTAGTAGTAGGAGGAGGAGATGTACAGTAGTAGTAGTAGGAGGAGGAGCAAGAGGAGTAAGAGGAGCAGAAGTAGTAGTAGGAGGAGGAGTAGGAGATGTAAAGTGGTAGGAGGAGGTGGAGCAGGAGTAGTAGTAGGAGAAGAAGGAGGAGGAGAAGATGTAAAGTAGTAGGAGTAGTAGTAGTAGGGTGTGTGGTGGTGGTAGTAGTAGAGTGAGTAACAGCTCAGTAAGTGATAATAAACAGCCTCCTATGTGGTTTTTATGTGTTGCAGATTACGGAGTGAGACCAGTTCTACCTCATGTGCCATCATGTCTCCTCAGCTCTGACTCGTCCAGATTAGAGGAAGATTAAATCCAGTGACCCAAAGAGTCCTGATCTCATTCTCCATAAGAGACTCAACTTGAACATGATGTTAGAGATAAAATGTTAAATAACCGTGTTTGCTTCTGCTGATTTAAGAATAATATCAGATAAATATCATTAACTGACATTTATTTTACTCTTGTGTATAAACGTGTAAAAACGTGGGGTATGAACTAAGAAAATGTACAATATAATATAAATTAAAAAAATCACCATCAGTATAGAATGTAGTATGAGAACATTGCTTTTCTGTTTTTAGGAGAAAAATGAGAGAGCAGAGAAAGCCTTTCGCTTGGCGTTGTTTAATCCCAGAATAAAATTTACAGATTTTCAGAAATTATATTCACACTTTACAAAATGATTTATTACAATGAGCTACAGGTGTGGAGGGATTTCATGAATTTCAGGGTTCAAATTAAAACAGCAAAATAAACAAAATGCTTGTGAACTGAAAAGTTTCAAACCAAAACTTTTAACGCAGATAAAATTCGTTTAGAAATCTCCAGTCGATAGAACGACAACTCTGTGTGATGACTCTTAGCGTCATCGTGTCCGTCTCTCTTAGCCCTTGTAAAAATCAGCGACAGGACTCGCTCCTGTCCGAAGACACTCCCGTCTGACGCTGCATCATTAAGCTCATTCAAGACATTCGTAGGCAGAACGCTGATGAGGAAATCAACCATGAAAAAAGGCACTATAGGAAATAAACCGATGACTCTTATTGTGAAATGTGCTTCCCAGATCAGAGTTAAATCCCTGTATAAGCAGGAAGAATAATTCGTTTTCATTTAAACATCAATCATAACTCAGCATCTCTGCAAACTCTTGCTCTAATATTAATATTAATATTAAAGCACAGCCAGAAATAGACACCAGCTTAACTTTGTGTAAGCTTTATAACTCACTCATCAAACACGCAGCTCCACGTTCAGACATTCAGCTCATTAGTATCTCATTTATCCTCATGTATTCATCTGTTACATCTCCTCTCCCTCTTTCTCCTTGTCCTGCACTAACAGGACTCCCCCTGCCTCACTAGCTAGAACACAGGCTAGCGTCTGGATCTGTTCATGTTCAAATTCCCGTGTCACGTTACATCAAACAGGAAGTCTCAGATCTTCTAATGTACAATTCCACCTTAACACTTGGGAAATCCGAAAATCACTTCATCTTTATCTTTATCTTAGCCTCTACTGCTGTTTCTGAGTTCTCTGACCCCTACATTTATCCCTTTTTTTTTTTTTTTATAAATAAAACAGTTCTGCGCTGCTGAACGACGTGATGCGGTCTGAGGCGTGTGATGATACTGACGATGTGGTTTACATCCTGCTGGTACCTCTGGTACTTCCTATACGTGCTAGCTACAGTAAAGTGGCCGCAGCAGAAGAATAAAGGAATTCATAATGAAATATCTCATTAAATTAAACAGGGCAGTCCAGAAGAGCATCAAAGCCTGAGTCTGTTACTTGGAATTGAGATTGGTTAATAATCAGCAACGCAGCATCTTCCACAGCTCAGGAGATCCTTGTGTCACTGTGGCACCGTGTGATGTCCAGTCTGTCAGCACGCTGCTGTACTGTAGGTTAGACTTCGTGAAGCAACTTGACTGTAGAACTCCAGCAGATTTCCTCCATTGTTAATAAATAATATTCGGTTAAATCAGAGTAAGCTTTAGTATCCAGAGCTCTAAAATACTGCAGAGGATGAACGTGTTCATTCAATGACGTAGGTCATCGTTAGTGGTGTATTTCAGACTACGACGCACTACATGTTGTATATATATATACTATATATATATATATATATATATATATATATATATATATATATATATATATATATATATATAATACAATATAATATAATATATATATCTTAAGTTAGCACCAAACTAATCTCAGAAGCCGGAGGGTTTGTGAACCATAATCATTTAACCTGTGATCTTCTGTGTGGTTTTTCTGGTGATCTGGTTTCTATATATAGTAGAAAGCGTTCCCGTCTTTAACACGTTGCCTGAAGAACCAATAAGACGTCAATATTCTGAAAGACATAAAAATGTAGACAGTGACCAGCGTACACAAGTGTTTCCTGTTTCCTGTGTAAATACAGACTTGGAGACATTTAGATTTTGTGAAACTGATGATCTCTGAGTTTCTGTGGCATCATTAATAGCAGTGAGGTATAAAATAATATGTTTTGCTCCATGTGAGTGTGATGTGATGGTAAGTGTTCTTCAGTCAGTCCAAACCTAATTCAGCTCTTCTTTTCTCTTGTTATAAAATCCATAAGTGTGTAACGCCGTCCTCAAGCCTCCTCCGTGTTAGTGTTTCAGTTACGTTACTGCTACACCCCCCGTCGTGCAAAACGGTCCTTCTGCGCATCTGTACACGGACCTGCTAGCAGCGCTAGTGTTTATTCATTCCAGATAGATGTCTTCTGTTGGACATGAAAACTCCACGAACTCTTTATAATACAGCTGGAACGCTTTCCTGTGACAGAGGAGAAGGTGTTATGTAGCACAGCCAATGTATTGTATCTGTTGTGTATCTATGTGAACGGTTCTGTATCTACTGCACCGTCAGTTGGTGACTATATATGGCCACTTGTTAGCAAAAAAAATTGTACCAGAACTGGTGAATAAGACAGATCTTTGCTAACAGCATAAATGCTAGAACATTTTTAAAGCAGTATTTAAATGCAATCAGCAGAAATGACTGGATTTGTAAACAACCCGAAGAGTGGATGAACTTACTTCATATTAAAAATGTCCTCAGTCCAGTTCAGGTCAGATAATAAACTCTAGTGTAATATATTACTGTTGATTCACTGTTTTTTTTTTTTTTAAACCAAACACCAGTCCCTTCAGGATTTCAGAGTAAGATCTGGACTCATGTTCCACATGTGTACAATCGAGGGCTTCGGCTGAATGCGTGTTGTGACGGCTGATAAGAATCTGCGCGAAATTTGGAAAATCGCAAGCTCCTTTAAATATCCCAAGGCTCATTCATTTCTGCGATAACAAAATTGATAAATCCTACAGGGACTCACACTGTAGATCCTCGAATAAATGGATAAAAAAAAGGTTTAATATCAAGCGCTATTGAGAGCATAGAAAATCGGACACGCTTTTAAATACACACCCCACAGCCTCAGCCAGGGCCTTAGTGGAGTTTTCAGACACGAACACGTGGCAGGCGAATCTCTGGTCTGCAGGATGTTTCGTGATGAAGCCAAAGTATCTGTAGGAAAGAGGAGAAGGAGGGATGATTCACTGGGATTTAAAAAGTCTAGAAAACGTGACAGGATCGAGTGTTTGAGCTTACTTGTTGTTTTTCGGATGGTAGCCACAGAACGAGATGTTCTTCAGCTGGAAGAAGTGACTGCATTGACTAGTCTGTGAATACACACACACACACACACACACACACACACACACACACACACACACACACACACACACACACACACAAGTCAACATATTTTCAGTATACAAACAGAAAAACAGTGAACTTTACTGTCACATTTTAAAGGGGTGACTTTATTACTGAGCACCATATCCATGAAGATCTCAAAAATTCTATTTTTATTAAAAAAAATGTAAGTAAAAAATGGAAAAGTTTAATTTCAGGAATTTTTCATTGGAATAAAAATCTAATCATGACAATATTTAGGAATAAATGTGTCAGCTTTCACACATTATCTAGAAAAGACCACTAGAGGGCCATAGAGACACATAACACTTAGGATAAAAAATTATTATCTTTTGTGTGTGTGTGTGTGTGTGTGTGTGTGTGTGTGTGTTTACTCTGTCGTATACTCCGTAGTCGTCCTGCACAGCCAGTTTCACTCCTTTCATGTTGATTTCCAATATGCAGGATGAAGGAGGATTATAATGCAGAGTCATCCTCCTGTTGTTGGCGACCTGGCAACACACACACACACACACACACACACACACACACACACACACACACACACACACACAAAAGAACTGTGGGCCTTTATTATCACAACACATACGTTACAGCACAGTGGAATTCTTTACTTTGCGTATCCCAGCTGAGGAAGTTGGGGTCAGAATGCAGGGGCAACTATGATACAGCGCCCCTGGGACAGAGAGGGGTTAAGGGCCTTGCTTAATTGCCCAACAGTGGAGCTTGGTGGTGCTGGGGCTTGAACCCGGATCAACAACCCAGAGCCTTAACCACTTGAACCACCACTGTACAGCAAATTCCAGAAAGTACACGCCAAGCGTATTCATCTACCATGAACCTGCTCTGTTACTATGGCAAAGCTACGTGTATTACACAGACAGATGTGTGTATCAGTTTTCCATTAATGCAGTGGTTCTGGGATTAATTCTAATCCCAGGTCATGGACAGATGATCTGGCTGTTCTGCCACTCTGACCATGAGTTTTGTATAAAACCTTCGATTGTTCATGAAATCGAACTCATTTCCATACCAGCCTCTTATTGTGGTTATGTTGAACCGGAAGCATCACAGCTCATGGTAATGACCGAACCTGACTTTCTGACCAACCTTCTGCATGGCGGCACAGAGCACCTCGCTCCCTTTGTGGTAGGGAACCTGGACAGAGCCGAGGAATTTCAGGCTGTACCTCTCTATCCAGTCTGCGCTTCTCACTGCTTACAGAGGAAAGACAACAACAACAACAACAACAAGATTCATCACAACTCCCAACTTTAAAATGACAAAACGCTAGTGAAATAATTATTTCCGTCCTATTTGTGTCTGTGTCCTAATTAGATTATCCCTTAATGAAACTTTCTTTTCCCCCATCTGTATCACAGCAATGTTCTGATCTTTTTATTCTTTTATTTTATTTACCTTTTTTAATCGGCTCAGTCTCCTTGGTCACTTCGATGGCGTAGTAGGCGGGAAATACCCCCCGTGCTCCGGTGCGCATGTTGTAGCCTTCGTACCAGAAATCCTCCGCCTGAACCTCCACTAGTACAGGATCGTCCACCTCCAGCTCCAACTCGTCCTCATGACGAGGGATAAACCTGTCAGAGGGAACAAAAGCCTGGTTCAGAAAGCATGAACTGTATTGACTGGGGATTAGTAGAACGTTTATAATTAGACTAATCAGGCTGTGACTGATGAGTGACTTCTACTTCTTCTTTCGGCTTTTCCCTTCAGGGGTCTCCACAGCGAATCATCTCTCCCCATCTATCCCTATCTTCTGCATCCTCAACACTTGCACCCACAAGCTTCATATCCTCATTAATTACATCCATATACCTCCTCTTTGGCCTTCCTCTTTGCCTCCTGCCTGGCAGCTCCATGTCCAACATTCTCCTACCAATATACTCACTCTCCCTCCTCTGAACATGCCCGAACCATTTTAATCTGTCCTCCCTAACTTTGTCCCCCAAACATCCAACAGGAGCTGTCCCTCTGATGTACTCGTTCCTAATCCTGTCCAATCTTGTCACTCCCAAAGAGAACCTCAACATCTTCAGCTCTGCTACCTCTAGCTCTGACTCCTGTCTCTTCCTCAGTGACACTGTCTCTAAACCATACAGCATGGCCGGTCTCACCACTGTCCTGTACACCTTCCCCTTGATTCTCGCTGATATTTTTCTATCACACAGAACTCCCAACACCTTTCTCCACCCATTCCAACCTGCCTGCACTCGCTTCTTTACCTCTTTCCCACACTCTCCATTACTCTGGACTGTTGACCCCAAGTACTTAAACTCCTGTACCTTCTTCACCTCTTCACCCTGTAACCTTACAGTTCCACTTCCCTCCCATTCATTCACACACATGTACTCAGTCTTACTACGACTGACTTTCATTCCTCTTCTCTCCAGCGCAAACCTCCACCTCTCCAGGTTTTCTGCTCCCTGCTCTCACTACAGATCACAATGTCATCTGCAAACATCATTGTCCAAGAAGACTCCTGTCTGACCTCCTCTGACAACTGGTCCATCACTATAGCAAACAGGAAGGGGCTCAGAGCCAATCCCTGATGCAGGCCCACCTCCACTTTGAACTCCTCTGTCTGACCCACAGCACACCTCACCACTGTCCTGCTCCTCTCATACATGTCCTGCACCACTCTGACATACTTCTCTGCTACTCCTGACTTCCTCATACAGTACCACAGCTCTTCTCTTGGCACCCTGTCATACGCTTTCTCCAAGTCTACAAACACACAGTGCAACTCCCTCTGACCATCCCTATACTTCTCCATCAAAATTCTCAGAGCAAAAATTGCATCTGTTGTGCTCTTTCTGGGCATGAAGCCATACTGCTGCTCACAAATTTCCACTACCTTCCTTAACCTAGCTTCCACTACTCTTTCCCATACCTTCATTGTATGGCTCATCAACTTTATCCCCCTATAGTTACTGCAACTCTGCACGTCACCCTTATTCTTAAAGATCGGCACTAACACACTTCTTCTCCATTCCTCAGGCATCCTCTCACTCTCTAAAACCCTGTTGAACAAACTAGTTAAAAATTCCTCCACCGGGATGTCGTCAGGACCAACTGCCTTTACACTTTTCATCCTCTTCAAAGCCTTCCTGACTTCATCCTTTCTAATCTTATCTACTTTCTGTTCCACAGAGTTCACCCCTTCTACTCTTTTTTCCCTCTCATTTTCCTCATTCATCAGCTCCTCAAAGTACTCCTTCCATCTCCTCTGTACACTCTCCTCACTTGTTAGCACCCTTCCATCTCTATCCTTAATAACTCTAACTTGCTGCACATCCTTCCCATCTCGATCCCTCTGCCTAGCTAACCTGTACAAGTCCTTCTCTCCTTCTCTAGTGTCTAACCTAGTGTATAACTCGTCATATGCCTTCTGCTTGGCCTTAGACACCTCCCTCTTCACTCTGTGCTGTAACTCCTTGTATTCCTGTCTATTCTCTTCAGTCCTGTCCATGTCCCACTTCTTCTTGGCTAACCTCTTCCTCTGGATACTATCCTGAACTTCCTCATTCCACCACCAAGTCTCCTTATCTTCTTTCATCCTTCCAGATGACACACCCAGCACCTTTCTCCCTGTCTCCCTGATCACTTCGGCTGTAGTTTCCCAGTCATCTGGCAGCACTACTTGACCACCCAGAGCCTGCCTCAACTTCTGTCTAAATTCCTCACAACATTCCTCCTTTTTCAGCTTCCACCACTTGGTTTTCTTCTCTATCTTTGACCTCTTCTTCTTACAGACCATCAAAGTCATCCTACACACCACCATCCTATGCTGTCTGGCTACACTCTCTCCCACTACCACTTTACAGTCACTAATCTCTTTCAGATTGCCTCTTCTACATAGGATGTAGTCTACCTGTGTGCTACTACCTCCAATCTTGTAAGTCACTCTATGCTCCTCCCTCTTCTGAAAATAAGTGTTAACCACACCCATGTCCATCCTCTTAGCAATGTCCACTACCATCTGTCCTTCAAGGTTCCTTTCCTTAACTCCAAACTTGCCCATCACCTCCTCATCACCTCTGTTCCCCTCACCAACATGTCCATTAAAATCCGCTGCTATCACCACTCTCTCACCCGTGGGAATACTCTCCATCACCTCATCTAATTCACTCAGAATCTCTCTTTCTCCTCTAACTCACAACCTACCTGTGTGGCATAACCACTAACAACATTCAACATCACCCCTTCAATCTCTAACTTCAGACTCATCACCCTGTCTGACACTCTCTTCACCTCCAGAACATTCCTCACAAACTCCTCCTTCAGGACCACACCTACCCCATTTCTCTTACTATCCACACCATAATAAAACAGCTTGAATCCTGCTCCTATACTACGAGCCTTGCTATCCTTCCACCTGGTCTCCTGTACACACAGTATATCCACCTTCCTTCTCTCCATCACATCAGCCAGCTCTCTACCTTTCCCTGTCATAGTACCAACATTCAGAGTTCCTATTCTCAGTCCTACACTCTTACCTTTCCTCTTCTCTCTCTGTCTGCACACTCTCCTCCCTCCTCTACTTCTTCGACCAACAATGGCGCCGATGGCAGTCGTTGTTAACCCGGGCCTCGACCGATCCGGTATGAAATTCAGAGTACTGACGATTCGCATGATTAAACTGGGCAATGTTTTACGCCGGATGCCCTTCCAACCCTCTCTATTTATCCGGGCTTGGGACCGGCACAGAAATCACTGGACTGAGTGACTAATGAGTTAATAATATATATGAGTGCGGTAGTCTTTGTGTATGTGTGTGCGTGTGTATATGTGTATGTATATATAGGTGTGGCAGTCTTTGTGTGTGTGTGTGTGTGCGTATGTGTGTGTGTATACACTATATTTGTATGTATATGTGAGTGTGGCAGTCTTTGTGTGTGTGTGTGTAGCAGTCTTTGTGTGTGTGAGTGTGTGTGTTTGTGTGCGTGTGTGTGCATATGAGTATGTATATGTATATATGAGTGTGGCAGTCTTTGTGTGTGTGTGTGTGTGTGTGTGTGTTTGTGTGTGTATATGAGTATGTATATGTATATATTAGTGTGCCAGTCTTTGTGTGTGTGTATGTGTGTGTTTGTGTGTATATGAGTATGTATATATGAGTGTGGCAGTCTTTGTGTGTGTGCGTGTAAACTTATGTTAATTAGCTACCTGTTACTTTTCTTCGCTAATTCTATCTGCCATCTTTGTACTGCACTAACTAGTGTCCCTCGGCCCCAGACCCTGCTTCCTTTCCCCTGAGTGTGGTGTGTGAGTCTTACCTGTACACAGCTCGGTGACTCTGATCTCTCTCTTCTCCGTTAACAACACAGGAAAACAAACCAAAGGACTCTGAACCTGGAGAAATAGATAGATCGAGATTAAATCGATAAATTCTATCATTTAAATGCTACTCTAACAGTCGGGGTCTTCCTGCCTCACAGCTCCGAGCTCCTGAGCCACGCACATGAGCGCTCTGTCCCTGTAGAGCTGGTCCTCATCAACCACATGACCTCATGACCCTACAGCATCACCCTGCATCCTGTATGATTCTATCACCTGTACCAAATGCTTTGTACTGAATAAACAAGTCTGACCTCAGCTTAAGAGAGTAGCATAACCTGCCGAACCAGGGCTGCATCTGTACCATCTCCAGTGTTAGATACAGGATGAGTACAGACGCTCTTATTTCCTAACACAGCATCAAGCATTTTATTTAGTTCTGTTTCTGCCAGTAAAGATCTCCTTGTTCTGGTTATACATTTTCTCTGAACACTCGCTTTACTTCACCTCTGTGTGTGCACAATTTTACAATTTCACAGCATCTCCAGCTCCATTTTAATGACCCTGCCCACTAATACAGCTCTGAGTGAACTGCTATTAAAGCTACTATCCAAGCAACCGAAGTTTTATCAGGTCACTTGTGTTGCAGGAAGCTAGTTCTTCGACGTCTGTTCATTAGCATGACAACGCAGAGATGCTAGGCTTAACATGATAGCACTTACTGGAAGAGCGTGATCGGCCATTCATAAAGACGTTGAGGAACTTTCTAGAAAACGGAATATCCGCCTCGGGCGTGGAGTCTTCTGATAAGCAAGCAGTGGCTTCTCGCCTGGCTCCACCCATTCTCGCCCCTCTGGCACCACGCACTTCATCCATGTCCACTTCCTCGTCCTCAAATTCCTCACCGTATGGTGACGAGACGCAGTTATCGTAGACCGTGGCCGAGTCGCTGTCATCGCTGTAGCTGTGAAAGCACTCTTTCAAGCTCACAAGCTCCAGCTGCGCGTCCTCGTCCACCACCAGTGTGTATTTAACCGAATCGTACGAGAGTCCGTTCGAAGAAATCCTAGTTTCCTCTTTGTCCTCCTCCTCGGTTTCCTCTTCCTTCCTTCCTGTCCTCCTGAGATCCGAACTTCCTCGGCTGTTTAGCCTTCTACTCCTGAGGTCGAGTGATGCCGAAGCTGCGACACAGGACGCATAAGACGGCGGAGGCTCCTCCTCTTCATCCTCCATGATAGGTTCGTTCGCCTTTTCGTGAAGTGGAGGGTGATAAGGGGGCGGGGCCTCGTCGTCTGTGATGACTGACATGCGGCCCGGTCTGTCAGGAGTCAGGTAAATCTCCTCAGTCGCCTCTACGCACAGGTCTGCGTGATATCGAATACGCTCACGATGCCTGGACTGCTCGCACGTGCTACCTTTAATGGGCGGGGCTACAGACTGAGCAGCCTGTCTGGGAGGGGCTGGGCGTTTGGTGGGCGTGTCTGTCGAGGTGCCGCAGTCTTTGGTTTCGGTTTTGATTTTGTCCTCGTCGCTTAAACAGATGTGCTCACGAGGTGCCAGGTCACCTGAGACACACACATGAAACATCATTCATCTGGACAATCAGAATCAGAATTAAGTTACAGTTAGGATGGACAATATATGGCTAAAATATTCAATTACGACAGTATACTATATTTTATGACATATTCATGATGGAACACTTACATTTTCATCACATTAATAAACAAGTAATGAGAGAAAAACTCTCTGGTGTGTCCCTCAAACCCAGTGTAAAAACGCCTGCGTCAGTCAGTGAGTCAGTGTGCCAGTGTTTGCTTAACTTCCTCTTGTGTCCTTTTGTCTCGTGGATAATAAAAGTCCAACAAATGATGAGCTGCTAAACTCCGGGTGATGAATCAGCATTGTTCTGCTTGTTTACTGAATCCGTCTGCATAAGATCCAGTCATGCAGCTGCTGCATTTTACTGATTTCAGCTGAACACCACATTTTTCAAACATAATAATAATAATAATAATAATAATAATAATAACAATAATATCATTAATATATATTAGTGAATGAGAGTGTGTGTGTACCCTGCGATGGGTTGGCAGTCCGTCCAGGGTGTATCCTGCCTTGATGCCCAATGATGCCTGAGATAGGCACAGGCTCCCCGTGACCCGAGAATAGATCGGATAAGCGGTAGACAATGAATGAATAATAATAATAATAATAATAATAATAATATTTTGTGTCTGTTATAGCCACAGTCATGTGATATAAACGTGGTTAACGTTAGCTCTGCGATATTTATCTAAAGGTTAGCTACGTAGCTTATATATCAGGTATAGATTAGTTATAGATAAAATAGTTTAGCTACAATTTAGCTCCCTTAACATTTCCTTCTGGACAGGAAGTAGCACATAAACTAAAGAAAAATTTAAAACTGGACATTTTGATAGGTTGATAATGGCACGCCCAAAATGACAACCAAACGGTTAATAATTCATTCAATCGCTGCGTGTCTCTCAGTACTGTCTGTTTCAGTCATTTATAGTAGATGGTTAATGTTGATGGTTAAAGTATTTTGGTGAACTCGATGGCTTAATCAACAGTTTGTCCGGTGAACGCCATGGCAGACGCCTCAGCATCATCTTTTCTCTATAGACACGTCCCCACACGCTTCACCTATTCACTGCAGCCAACACTGTAGCCGGTGCTGTAGGTGAGCAGGAGCTCTGGGGTACACATCGTTGCTTTATCTGAATGATGAGAGACAGATAGAAGAACTCACCTGCTTTCTGTGGTGAAGTTGAGTGTGAGACTTTCTCCTGCCAGCTGTACTTCTTTCCAAACGAGTTGTTGTTCAGCGTGTCCTGTGTGTCAGTGAGAGAGAGAGAGAGAGAGAGAGAGGAGAGAGAGAGAGAGAGAGAGAGAGAGAGAGAGAGAGGGCTCAGTAGGGGGAAAGAGAGCAAGAGCACAATCCTGATTGGGGTGTGTGTGTGTGTGTGTGTGTGTGTGTGTGTGTGTGTGTGTGTGTGCGAAGTGTAGTGAAGCAAATGAGAATAGAAAAAGGAGAAAGTTGGAGAGATAAATGGAAAGAGGGAGGGATAAACTCTCCCACACGCACACACACACACACACACACACACACACACACACACACACACTTTTTTGTTTCTTTAGCTCCTAATAAATAATAAACACAACCTACAAAATTCTCCAACTCCCAGGAGCCCCAGTGTGTGTGTGTGTGTGTGTGTGTGTGTGTGTGTGCTGGGCAGCAGGCCTTTGTCTCGCCTGTGAGACGTGTAGAGCATTCATTAGAGACTGGACCTGTTTCCCTTCTCTCTCTATCTCTCTCTCTCTCTCTCTCTCTCTCTTTCTCAGACACACACACACACACACACACACACACACACACACTTCACTACCCTCTTTACATTCTCCTCCCTGTCATTCTCCCTCCACACCCGTAACAGAGAGCCAATTGTCGACGGCTTTGGCACAAGGACTCAAACTGCCCTAATTTCCCATCAGCCACCATTAAACATCTCAAAATGAAACACCTTAAAGACAACCTGGTTCACTGTAACACTCCCAAACGCATCCCCAAATTACACCGTAAATAAATAAATATAGATAGATACACCGATCAGCCGTGACATTATGACCACTGACAGGTGAAGTGAATAACACTGATGATCTCCTCATCATGGCACCTGTTAGTGGGTGGGATATATTAAGCAGCAAGTGAACATTTTGTCCTCAAAGTTGATGTGTTAGAAGCAGGAAAAATGGACAAGCGTAAGGATTTGAGCGAGTTTGACAAAGGGCCAAATTGTGATGACTGGACCACTGGATCAGAACATCTCCAAAACTGCAGCTCTTGTGGGGTGTTCCCGGTCTGCAGTGGTCAGTATCTATTAAATGTGGTCCAAGGAAGGAACAGTGGTGAACCGGCGACAGGGTCATGGGTGGCCAAGGCTCATTGATGCATGTGGGGAGTGAAGGCTGGCCCGTGTGATCCGATACAACAGACGAGCTACTGTTGCTCAAATTTCTGAAGAAGTTAATGCTGGTTCTGATAGAAAGGTGTCCGAATACACAGTGCATGACGGGTCAGGGCTGTTTTGGTAGCAAAAGGGGGACCAACACAATATTAGGCAGGTGGTCATAACGTTATGCCTGATCGGTGTACATATATGTACACACACCTTTACACTAAGGACCAACTGATCTCAACCAATCCACCTACCAGCATGTTCTTGGGAAGGGGGAGGAACCTGGAGAGATTTACTCTTTCAGTAAAATTAAACAGAGCCACTGGCACAAGAGCCATGATAATAAATCTGTAAATGTTTTTAAGGCTGTGTGCGTGTGTGTGTGTGTGTGTGTGTGTGTCCTTGGATTGAGCTGACTCCCACTCACTGGTGTCAATAAGAGTGATAGTGATGGTGGTACCATGGCAACAGCATCTATGAGGATATGACAAAAAGATGCTTGGAGATGAACACACGCACCATGTTTATACCGCTCCCATCTCTCCCATCTGTAGGAGGAC
>JAUCMX010000010.1:2722283-2892283 GCA_033459395.1 Hemibagrus guttatus | reverse complement strand
CTTTAATGTGTCGTAAAGTTAAGAAGTGATGTAGTGTCATGACCTCAGCAGAGTGATCAGCGATAATGGCTGATTATTAAAACGATCTATTGACCACACAAGCTATTATCCTGACACACACACACACACACACACACACACACACACACACACGACTGACCAGAAGCGATTTCATTACGTTAAAAACCGCACAGCGATGTAGAGACCTGCGTGTCAGCATCAGCGCTAGTGAAGTAGTTTGTATTAAGAATTCTTTTAAATACTGTATACAACATATACCATATAACACAATATACACCGATCAGGCATTACATTATGACCACCTGCCTAATGTTGTGTTGGTCCCCCATTTGCTGCCAAAACAGCCCTGACCCGTCGAGGCATGGACTCCACTAGATCCCTGAAGGTGTGCTGTGGTATCTGGCACTAAGCTGTTAGCAGCACATCCTTTACTTAAGATACTTACAGGACTTAAAGGATACTTTGGATAGATACTGACCACTGCAGACCGGGAAAACCCCACAAGAGCTGCCATGATGAGGAGATCATCAGTCTTATTCACATCACCTCTCACTGCTCACAATGTTATGCCAGATCGGTGTAACCCTATAATACTAATGCACTGTATACACTAAATAATACAGCATTTTACTGCTAAATATGTTAAAGGTTATGTCTATTTAATAATAAAATGGTGTCGGGCCAGCATGCTGTCATCCCTCTGCTTTACGGACAGATCGATGGGCATTAGGGCAACAGCACGAGTATATCGCTCAGGAGCTGGATCAGGTTTACTCAAGAGACATATTTAGAAAAAGATTGCATGAGCCACCCATACAGACATGAGTTCAGTGTGTGTGTATGTGTGTGTGTGTGTACTGTAGCACTTCATATTTAATGACTTTTTAATGACATTACAGCAGCACACATGCACCAGGGCTTATAGGAGTGGCTAATTGTGTGTGTGTGTGTGTGTGTGTGTGTAAGAGAGAGAGCGTGTGTAAGACAGAATATCTTCGTATCATATAAATAAAAGACACAAAAATGTCACATTGATAAAGATTTTCCTGTTCTGGTTTTGCCAAATGACAACCGTCCAGGACTCGTGGTCACCCTTGCTAGCCGTTCTCTGTAATTCTCAGGCTGAAGTCCAGCTAGCTAGGCTAGCTGAGCGATGGTTAGTGCTGTAGTTGTATGATAACTAGCTAGCCAAGTTCATTAACAAGCTTAGTGATCATTATGAAAATCTCCAGCATTAAATGATAGATTCTTCAGTACTCAACAGAATATTCAACAAAACACACAGCGTCTACGCTAACATGGCTGACTCGGCCAAAACACACGAGCGATGAGACAAGCCGTAATTCCCATGGCAACTAGGAATCTTTTTTGTTCCACCCTTTTTTTTAACTCCCACTCCACTGTGCGTCAGAGCTGAAAATACACACACACACAAACTCTCTTTTCTGTTTATATTTTTTAACATCTGTAAATATGTCTGAATTACTCCTTTAATAATTACAGTTGACACGAGTGGGTCATTCTGCTCTTAATATACAGTGCCGTGAAAAAGTATTTGCCCCTTTCCTAGTTTACAGTATGATTTCTAAGGCTCTGAGTGTCCAAGAACCCACAGTATGAGCCACAGAAAGACTCACTTCACATCTGCCAAAACACACTCCAACACAAGTTTGAGTACGATGTTCTGTGGAGCGATGGGTCGAAAGTCAAATTTTTGGAAGGTTTCATCTGGAATGGAGTAAACACAACATGATATCTTCTCGTACCTTGATGTCGAAGCCATTGCAGTTAAGGCTGAGGCCTCGCTCATCTGTGATCTCTGTGATTTCAGACAAATCCTCATCCTCAAACTCGTCTAAGCTTATGTCATGGGTCAACCTGAAACACAGAAAAACACATAGTAGTAATAAGAAGAGATAAGAACTGGACAATGGGGTGAAACTGTTGGCTGGTCATGTGATCTCTTCATTCTGTGACTGACAACCAAAAAAAAAAAAAAACATAAATCCATAATTCATAAATCAGAAGAAGACACATTTTTCATTTCAATAAAAGCCAAAAGTTGAAATCTCTTTCTAAGACTAATATATTTCTAAATGAAAAGATATTTTAATAGGTAGTTTTGACTCAAAACCCTGTAGAAGTCAGCAGAGCTGGACATGGCCTGTTTGTGACCTTTACTCAAAGTCTCAGGGGTAGCCTCCTGGTGGTCCAGCGGCAGGATCCCGTGCTCTTATTACCGCGGCCCGGGTTCGATTCCCAGGCAGGGCGCTAACCTAGCCGCTGAAGAGCTAACTCTCAGTGCCGGTCCCAAGCCTGGGTTAAATGGGAGGGTTGTGTCAGGAAGGGCATCCGGCGTAAAACGTGTCAAATCAAAACATGCTGACCGAATGAGCCGCTGTGGCGACCCCAAATAGGGAGCAGCCGAAAAGAACAACAATCTCAGGGGTGAAGCACCGTCATGAGTCTGGATGAGAAACTGCCAACATTGTGCAAACCTTTATAAGATCTGAATAAGTTCCTCCTGTGCGTCAGAGAAGGGGTTTAGGAAGATTTCCAGAATATTGAAAATAAATAATTCCACAAAAGATATAAAAACATGGCCCACTTCTCGTGAGCAAACTGCTCCAGCTGTCTCAGGTTTGAAGGGTGTCTTCTCCAGACCGCATGTTTCAGCTCTTTCAGCAGATGTTCAATAGGATTTAGATCAGGGCTCATAGAAGGCCGCTTCAGAATAGTCCAGTGTTTTGTTCTTAGCCATTCTTGGGTCTTTTTAGCTGTGCGTTTTGGGTCATTATCCTGTTGGAGGACCCGTGACCTGCGACTGAGACCAAGCTTTCTGACACTAGGAGGCGCATTTTGCTCCAGGATGCCTTGATAGTCTTGAGATTTCATTGTGCCAGATGCAGCAAAGCAGCCTCAGAACATTACCGAGCTCCTCCATGTTTCACATGCAGATACAGTCTTCTTTTCTTTGTTTGCTTCATTTTTGTGCCTCTGAACATAGCGCTGATGTGACTTGCCCAGTTTTGTCTCATCTGTCCAAAGGACATTCTTTCATTATTTTTCATGAATACATGAGAATTTAATCATTTAAGATCACCATTCTTTCGACTAACTCATGTTATGATGTACACATGTCTGTTCTTTGTGCACTCATGATGTTCACTGCATGTGGCTGTCTTTCTGGGTCACAAGGTTTCTGTCCTTGTTCTTCCGTATCTTGGCCTTGAGCACACGTGTGTGTGTGTGTGTGTGTGTGTGTGTGCACGCACACTTCAGTATTTTCAGCTTATGTTAAGACAATGGAGTGCCCGGGTTTCCTTCATGCACACAAGAAACTCTAAATTTCTTTCATTAATCAGTGGCTCTTGATCTCCAGGTTCTTCTGGGGTGAAACTGCCGTATTTGGAACAAAGTCTTAGTGAGAAGCCGTGAACTCTCTTAATGTGTGGCTTCTGCTTCATTATTGTAGATCTCATCAGAGCCGTATCTGATGCAAGATCCATCCGCCCACTATGATAAACACTCTCCGGACATTATCAGTCATCGTCCCTGCTCAACATCTTTGACTGGAGCCCTGGATCCGGGTCTGCCATGTGAGCGTGCCATGTCTCCACTGGCATCACTGCACATACAGCAGCTGAAAACTGTCTCTGTGAGATGATCAACAAACTCCAAGGCACTAAATACAGAATATACACTCGTCTACAGATGACAGCTTCGACATCGTCCGCATGGGCATGAGCGGTCCTCAATTACGACGCTTATCTTCCTGTTTTGGAGCTGATCTGTGTATTGCGAGTTGGGCGACTCATCACCATGAGCGATATTCCAAGAGTAACCCTCTCAGCAATGCAGAGGTGAAGAAACTCAGCAATAGTCTACTGTGACTGGATGAATTACTGCTGCTGAAGGTCCAGTGATGAATGGGGTTGAATGGTTGGAGCCAAAGCTAACACAAAGTACGCCTTCACTGAGAGACCTGGATCAGCGCTGCTGGGGGAACAAATGGATGGGACTCACTGAGGCATGAGGGTCACCCAGTCCAGCACAACAGGAGCATTAATCACATGACATGATACCAAGAAAGGCAAGTGCTATATAGACTGATCCCTCTAATGAAATGAACATGAGCCTATCACCTTCGGAGGCCAGGCATAAAGAAGTCAAGGATTAACGATGGTAAAGTTCTCAACATAAGAAGGCACATAAGAAGGTATTCAGGTGTTCCAGCCCCGCCCCTGATATTTAGGACAGGTGGAAAGGGACTAATCCAGGCGACAAATCAGCATTTTTCTGAGCCACTGATTTCTTTCTGTATTATTATCTCCAGTAACTGGCCTTAAAAGAAAAGCTGTCTCAATTTTTCTTTCTTTTTAACACATATGTAACTCTCCACGCTGGGAGATCCATTCTGAGATTCTGGAGTGAATCACACTACAGAGCATCACCCTGTGTGTTTCTGAACATTTTTAGCTGTGGGTCTGACTCACATCAAACGCAGCAGATAGGGTTAGATCTGAACCAGCGCTCAGCACTGTGAGATGCGAGCCCACGCGCTGCACAGTGGCACGGCACCACAGATGAGGGCCTTACGCTACTGGTCTACTGTGAATTTGAGATAGCGTGGAATTATACAGGAGTATACAGTGGTATTATTTTTCAGAGGTTTTTAGCGGCATGAAATCCTGATACGTAAGAAATCCTTTCGTACGTAAGGAAGCTCTTTCTACTAGTAACTAACCCAATTTCTCCAGCAACACACCTTGACCTTGTTGCTAAGAGAACGAGTGAAATTTGACCATTTTCTGAAACGACCTAAAATGTTTATCTTAAATTCTATAATAATATGAATACACACTGAAATACCAGAAGATTCTAGCTGGATATAGCAAAAATAATTAAATCATAAACTATGAAACTTCAATCATAGGAAGGGAGGAGACCATCTGTTTTCCCTCCAGAGGTGAAACCGAAGACACTAAACATCATTTAAGTGAATCATCTGACACACACACACACACACACACACACACACACACACACACACACATACAAGGTTACTCTCAGTCAAGGCGTCCCTCAGCGATGCTAGAAAAACAGTGTGCTGCCATCATTCTACACACACACAACACACACACACGCACACAGCCTTATTTGTACCATTTCTCCCACTGATCCTCCATCCATCCCTCTCCTCCGTCCCCGGCTCTGTCGTTCATGCTGTGCAGCAGTGTGAAGCAGCAGGAAGACTGATGTGAAGAGAAGTCAGAGAAGTGCCAGCATCTTGCTAGCTGCTAATCCAAACCCCAGAGCAAAACACAGTGCGCTTCCTTCAACTATTATATAATACCACCCCCCTCTTTCTCTCCATCCGATTACTGACTGCAGCATCTCTCTCTCTCTACCCCTCACCCTTTCTCTCTCTCTCTCTCTCTCTCTCTCTGTTCGTCAAAACAAAGTGCTTAGGATTAATGATCCAGCTCCGGTCACCTTTCCTTTCCTCTCCCTCTCTATGTCTCTCTCTCCTCCCCTCCCATCTCTCTCACTATCTCCCTCTCTCTCTCTCTGAATCATCTGGAGGATGCGTGGAGCAGCTTAACAGGATGAAGACAACATGGTTGTGCATGTGTTCATATTCTATTAATCGCTTCACTACCATCCTTCCCTAAGGAATGGATGATAGAGCACGAGAGAGAGAGAGAGAGAGAGAGAGAGAGAGAGAGAGAGAGAGAGAGAGAGAGAGATATGAATTAGTTAGCGAAGAGGAATCTGCAAACCAGACGAAAGTGTTTTGTGAATGCTCCAGCTGAATCCTTTGCCACAGCATGAATTAGATATTAAAGCGATCAGGTTTTTACTCCACTCACTGGTTTTATTACATATTTTTACACACACGTGCTGTCTGACATTTACGTTTCATTCCCCATACACCAGATTCCAATCATTACTTCATCCTGACAGACCAATCGCACCCAGATCTTAAAGGTCTCTTTCCCTGCAGTCTTCTGCCATTAATATTAAGAGATTCAACCTCAACAGCTCAAACCGGGCGTTTTCTTTCACTCCCCGAAAGAAGAAAAAGAAAAGAAGCGTCTGAGTTCTCGTATCGAATCCAGCTCAAAAGCTGACCTAATAAAAGTTCTTTAAATTCCCCTCCTTTCTAAATGCCATTGAAGAAACCTTTTGTTAAATCTCGATTGTGTTAC
This sequence comes from Hemibagrus guttatus, assembly GCA_033459395.1. Taxonomy (NCBI): domain Eukaryota; kingdom Metazoa; phylum Chordata; class Actinopteri; order Siluriformes; family Bagridae; genus Hemibagrus; species Hemibagrus guttatus. The sequence goes on along the minus strand of JAUCMX010000010.1, from coordinate 2,886,050 downwards.
TGAAACCGGTTTGTGAGCATTCTTCTTTGTAGAGTTCCTGCTACGTTCCTGATTATCTGAATGCAGTGAGTCAGCGTCAGACTGAAAACTTAATATATGTAATCTTATATATCGTATATCCGCAATGTCAGCTAGTATTCTAGCTGATAGCTGTTACAATACAAACAGCCTGTATACAAAAGTATGTACAAAGTGCACAGATTCCTGTCTAGCTTTACTTTTGGATTATGTCTGGATCTGACTTGTATAAATACCCTCACAGGTAACTTTATTAGGGACACCCGTACATTCCTTCAATTCGATCCGAACTGTCCGTCGTGTAGCAGCAGCAGCAGAGTGTTTAAACTCATGCAGGTAAAATGAGACGCCGTGCACACACTCAACTTCCGTCTGAATCAACATCACAAAAACATATTACGCAAAACTCTGCACAACAGCATGAGTCACACTATAACAACCGTCTAACTATCGCCTAGTTTTCAGTTAGACGGCTGAACGTAAAATGCTTTGGTCTTAATGGCGCAAAAAGGACACACAGACTCCTAAAATAAACCAGTTCATCATCAACCCAGGCCCTCGGGATAAGAAGGTTATGTGTCTGGGCTATCACTGTTTTTCGTCCTCAGATTAACAGAAAAAACCTCGCTATTTAATTTCACAAACCAAAAGTAAATAAAATGCGTTTCACTGTTGAGGGAAACATCACAACACTGTGACAACGCAAAGCGTGCTGCTCAATCTGAAGAACATCACCTACACCTCCTGCACTACATACATCCACCTCCACTCATAAGTCATCTAACTCTCCTTCTTGCCTCACCTTCACCTGATGCTTAGGGTAATAACTGTGACTGAGTGATCAATCCAAGGAGAAGCTGGTTACACACATGTCTACGTCGGTTTTTCTCTTTTACCCAGAATGGAGTTGGTTGTGTCCATGTTGATCAATGAAAGTCTTTTTCATGTCTCACACCGCAGCTGTGAAGCTCATATGAAAGTAGACACTCAGGACTTTGTAAAATTTGTAGTGTTTGTAAGTATTCGTGTTTTTCCCTAGCCCACTAGAGGCAATATATTCATAGAAAACACTATTTTCACACAAATGTTTGTATCTTCAAAGTAAACGTCGATATCAAACCCAGTTCTGCTCTCTGAGACGCTCCAAGTGCCTGTTCATCTAAAAAGCAGCTCGAGTTTGATCTTCTACCAGTAAAATTCTGTGTAAGGTCGTCCAACAGAGGGAAAAACACACGTCTAAAACACACTGAAGGCCGACAGACTCAAAACTGGGACGTCTGCCTTTACATGCACATGAATGTAATATGGAGTTGTCCCGCCCTTTACAGCTATAACAGCTTCAACTCTTCTGGGAAGGCTTTCCACAAGGTTTAGGAGTGTGTTTATGGGAATTTTTGACCGTTCCTCTAGAAGCGCATTTGTGAGGTCAGGCACTGATGTTGGACGAGAAGGCCTGGCTCGCAGTCTCCGCTCTAATTCATCCCAAAAGTGTTCTATGGGGTTGAGGTCAGGACTCTGTGAAGTTCCTCCACACCAAACTCGCTCATCCATGTCTTTATGGAGCTTGCTTTGTTCACTGGTGTGCAGTCATGTTGGAACAGGAAGGGGTCATCCCCAAACGTTGGGAGCATGAAATTGTCCAGAATGTCTTGGTATGCTGAAGCGTTAAGAGTTCCTTTCACTGCAACTAAGGGGCCGAGCCCAACCCCTGAAAAACAACACCTGAATTCAATGATTTGGAGGGGTGTCCCAAAACTTTATATGGTTAATATATGTATATGTATGTATATGTAATATAGGCAATATAGTGTATTTATATATATGTATTTATCTGTTCAATGTTGAACAATGTACACATGTAGAAATGATGACTAAATTACACGAGTTGGCTATTAAATAAATGTATATACACTTGCATATGCAGTGTTTAAATATGGAAATATATTTTTAATTATTGTATGTGAAGGAATGGGAACACAAACTTATAATGCTGCGAATAAAATCCCCCCCAAAAAACAATACAGGAACATTTGCTGCTCCTGCAGAGAAATGTGTATAAGAGGATCTGAACAGATGCCCAGGTTTGGGAGCTGGCCAAGGCCATGGACTGCACTTTATAAGGGGGTGGGGGAATTTTGGCGTATTATTATTATTACAGTGTCTGCAGTACAGTGGGAAATAATATTACATCTCAGTGTGGCATTCTGCAGAAACGTTCCTGTGTATTAGTTATTCAGTGAACTGTCCTTTAATGGAAAACAAATTGGGAGCATTTATTAAAGTAAAAAGCCACGCTCTAGCAGATAATTCATCTAGTGCATGAAAGCACACACACACACACACACACACACCAAACTCTTTGAACTAATGCGAAGTTCACCAGGAAGTCTGTGTGTTTAGGGGTATTTAGTAATAAATCCACACTTCCTAGGTGCCCTAAATTCAGACAAAAATAGCTAGCAGTGAATCAGCAGCTACTTCCTCGGCAGCTCGCTGTCACAGTCACCAAGTCACATGTGCATACATTTTTAGCTACAAAGCACGCGACAAACATTTTCCAAATTTCCCAATGACGTATTAATAAAGAGCTTTTGTTCAAAAGAAATCGATCAATAAAATAAACAATGAAATGTATTTTCCTCTTAACCCAGATGTCAGCTGATAAAAATCTATTGTCCAGTGTCTAGGTCACTAAAATATTTCCCATGAGGTGCATAAACTTCATACAATGGTATTGATGCACCGAAATTATTTTGTTATAAACAAAGTAGTTAAAAGGATACTTTTTACTTTAAAATACTCGGGAAGTATTTCCTCGCCACCATCACCTCTGGTTTGCTCATTAGGGATAATATCATCAAATTAAAATTCACACCGATCAGCCATAACATTATGACCACCTATTTTGCCTAATATTGTGTTGGTCCCCCTTTTGCTGCCAAAACAGCCCTGACCTGTCGAGGCATGGACTCCAGTAGATCCCTGAAGGTGTGCTGTGGTATCTGGCACCAAGATGTTAACAGCGGACCCTTTGAGTGGATACTTTTGATAGATACTGACCACTGCAGACCCACAAGAGCTGCAGTTTTGGAGATGCTCTGATCCAGTGGTCTAGCCATCACAATTCGGCCCTTCGTCAAACTCGCTCAAAAAATCCTTACGCTTGTCCATTTTTCCTGCTTCTAACACATCAACTTTGAGGACAAAATGACCACTTGCTGCCTAATATATCCCACCCACTAACAGGTGCCATGATGAGGAGATCATCAGTCTTATTCACTTCACCTGGCACTGGTCACAATGTTATGGCGATTTACTGAAGAACAGGATTCATGTAAAAGACTTATTGTGAATATTATTTTTTCTTTAATAATTTAATAATCTTGCCCACATTATCATCTGGTCATCTGATCAAACAATGCTAGTTTTCTCAATTTTCTGCATTTCCGTGACCCAGAAAGAAACCGAGAACCAGAAAGAAACGTCAAAATTCCCGACAAATTAAGGAACCGGGATGTACTCTGTTATAAAGGCAGTGTTAAAATTGTGCTGTATTTTAGTTGCTTGTAAACATGTTTCCTTAGATCAGAAGCATCCGATCTTATCCAGGAAGAATCCAACCAAGCACAAGCCACGTCTGAGTCTACTGGAAGCTGAAATTAACTGATTAAACAGGTGGAATCAGATAGGAACGAAAACCTGCACCAACATCACACCTCTGTGGACAAGATTAGACATTCCTGACCTCAGAGGGACAACGATTCCCGATCCGACATGCCTTTGAAACTTTTGTGTGGCACATGAAGCACATCTGCGGTGGTCCTTCAAGACCTGATAAAATGGGACAGACTTCATCACATGCTTACCTACAAAAAAAGAAGAAGAAAAAAAGTGGGGTAGGATTACTGCTGCATGCGGCGGAATCCACCTCCGAAATGCAATGCAGGGTTACAGAAGATGCTTTGGTGTTTCAAGCATATTCATATCATATATTTATCATATAAAATGATGTGTTTCAGTACTATTTATGAATACAGATGAATCTTTAAGCGTTCAGTGCCACTATATGTATATATGTAATGCTATGTGTCTGATCTCTTCATTGACATCCTAATAAACACATCACTGTCCAATTTATTAGTTTTGAAACTTAACTACACCTTTAAACGAAACATTTTTAATTAAAGTGAGGATTTAATCCTGGGTTATTATTGAAAAAGCGGTTGTATCAACAAGCATCCTGATTCCCTTTCCTACTGCAAGCACAGGATCTTCATAGCAAGGCGTTTCTGTTTACACACAAATTAAAAAAACTAAACAAAAAAAACCAAAAAAAAAACAACGCCGCCATTTTCTTTTAACTTTATTTCTTACCTGAAGCTCGCACCGGCGGCTCGGGGTTGTGTGGCACCGGAAGAATGAGCAGGAGTCGGGCTTTTTCGCTTCTCTCTCTCCGCCATTTCTTCTTCCGCCTCCTTTTTCATTCATCAGCAGCTTCAGGAGCAGAAACTGGGAGGTGTGATGCTGCGATAACGCTGGCGGGAGGGGCGGGAGCCCCGGTACTCTCCGATACACAGACCCGGTACCGATGCAAGCGATATCTTTACACCGATATTACACCGTATTGGGGGAAAAAGCTACATACCGACACTGAAAATTAAAAAGGACGAAATGTGAAATATGCATTCTAAATTTAATAATAGTAATAATAATAATAATAATAATAATAATAATAATAATAAGAGGGGCACGGTGGCTAGCACGTTTGCCTCACACCTGCAGGGATGGGGGTTCGATTCCCACCTCCGCCATGTGTGTGTTCTCCCCGTGCCTCGGGGGTTTCCTCCGGGTACTCCGGTTTCCTCCCCCGGTCCAAAGCCATGCATTGTAGGTTGAATGGCATCTCTAAATTGTCCGTAGTGTGTGATTGCATGAGTGAATGAGAGTGTGTGTGCGTGTGTGTGCCCTGTGACTCCGTCCAGGGTGTATCCTGCCTTGATGCCCAATAACGCCTGAGATAGGCACAGGCTCCCCGTGTATATAGAATCGATCGGATAAGCGGTAGACAATGAATGAATAATAATAATAATAATAATAATAATAATAATAATAGTTTGAGGAGGAAAAATCTCAGCAAACCACACCCAATCTGGCATCCGGAAACTAAATTCTACTATTACAGCCAGTCTCCAGGGTCAGAAACTGTTCAGGTACAGGCTGAACATCCTCAGGAATTGTGTGTAACCTGCCAAGGATGACAGATGGCAGAATTCAGTATAATACCCAGCATGCATCTGCAGAAATCAGTACAAAGCCAGGCATTCATTTGTAAATGCATCTCGAGTCACCCCCACGGCCTCCGAGTCATTTTCTCTCCTACTGAAGTAGAAAATAAACCGGCTCTGAAGTGCACCGACATCTGAAAGTAGTGTTATTCTGATACAGACTCAGGAAACATCATATGAGACTTCAGAGGGAAGAACCTGCCTCGTTCAAAAACGCTGTGATCATTTCCCAGGAGAGCTTTCATTGTAATATGATTGTTATTATTCCTTCAAGTAATCAATAAGACACAGTAAAGGGCACGCTAAGAGAAACTTCATTATACCTTAAATGTGACACAGCCAAAGTGACTGTATTAGTCCACCACCCTCCTTTTATTTTTAACAAGATTAAGCAGCCTAGAGACACGAGCTTGCCATCCTAACCCAAAATATATATAAATAAATAAATCTCAAAGCTCCGCCCATTCAGGTGCTTTTAATTCCTGTGTGCATGAATGGAAGCTTATGCAAGGTACTGAAAGAATAAGTGTTTATTTCTGAAACAAAGCAGTCTTGGTGGAGCGGACTCAATAGATAGATACCCAACAGCTCAATGGTGACTTCTGACCTGTTGGCCTGAACAAAGGTCAACATCTATCCAGCTCCTAAGCCGTAATTAAATAGTGATAATTTTATTATCATCTTTATTGAAAACTAAAACCTGATTCAGGAATAGCTCCATGCTGCATTGTGGTGTTTTTCCTGCTCCTCTAACTCACCTACTTACACTGTAACATCTCACTCGAGGGGCAGAGTCAAGCACGGGGCAAAGCCATAGAGCTGAGGGGGAGCAAAGTCCAGGCCTGTTAATTAGCTGATGCGATGAATCAGATGAGCAGAGAAATCGTCTCAGCGGTCCACGGCTCCAGAATGTGGGATGGATAATAAAAGAATACACGATCGATAGGATGCACCCTTATGTTTAATTACATAATCTCTTCCATTAGTGTTCGCATTCAAAACGGAACAAACACCTTACACATAATTTGAAACAAAGAAAACAACAACAACAACAAAAAAAGCAATTCATGTAAACACACACACAATAAACCACATCCCTACCTACAGAGAAGGTGATTAAGATAAAACACAAATAAGGAACAGAATATTCAAACACCACACACACTCATCAGGTCTTCAAGTCCACTTGAAATGCATACTGCACACATACGAGTCCCGTGTGCACCGATATTTACTGTACGCTGGTACGAGTTAGCTGCCAGTTTCAAGTCTCGTTTCAGTCACAGATGTTTTACTCTTCAGGCTTTCTACTAATTATTTTCCAGAGATTTCAGCTATTACCACAAAACAATATTCGATACCCGACAAACTCAACACTGTAGACTTACTGGGAACGTAAGGCAGAAGTGGTGATATTCTGAACCTTAACCTCTGCTCCTGGCTAGTCAGGGGTTCAGGGGTTTATAAAAACCACCACCAGTTTACCAACATCTGTAATCTTGATCTCTTTAATAAACACCTTGTGATAAAAGGACGAGTTTAACGTTGTTCCATGGAACAAGGCCACCAGTACATCCGCCTTTACACACTAGCTACAGTTAGAAAACTATGTTTCAGTTTTCCATCAAAAGGAATCTAGTTTAACTTTAAATTCCGTCAATCACGAATCAACGTGTAGAGAGGGAGTTGAAATAAACTCTACATGTTGCAATATTGCACAAAATCAGACCATGGAATCCTTTTTTGCATATCTATCATGGAGCAGACATTTTAACTAAACTGTTTCACACAAAGGAGTGTTTCACTGAGAACTTGTTCCAGCAATCATGGAAGGATGTCTATGAATCTTTGCTTGCGTTTGTTTGTGTAATATTAACATCTACTAGAAATAGAAAGCAAAATCCAAGTGCATGGTCACAAAGCCATGAGCGACAGCCTTCTTACAGATTTCCAGAAGCCGGATCAGGGATTTATTGGAAGATTACTTCACAATGTTATCAGAAAAGAAAGACTCTCCTAATGCATGAGATTCTTCTCGTGGGAGAAACATGTGGATGTTTTTCTTAAAGGCACCTCTTTGACACCTCAATAGGTTATAAAAAGACCTTCATTCTGTGGCAGGGTGAAGCGGTGGGTATGTGTCAGGCGTCGGCTCGGCTCGTGTGGTGGAAGAGTCGTGTTATCGATTTGCGCTAGGAAAAAATGTAATGGGAATAAAATGATCGTTTAAAGAGAAGTTTGCATAATTATTGGCTATTCAAATGATCACCTGCTTAAAACTTTTATAAGTAAAAAAAAAAAAAAAAAAAAAATACTAATAATTTATATTCTTCTGTTTTATACCTGTCCTTTAGTCCAGTGTACCATTTAAAAAAAAAAATCCTTTTCATTCTTCATACTCCTGTGTCTGCTTTAGTTTTCTCTCCTGTAGCTGCAGTGTCCTGAGCTGTGCTCCCTTTCTTCATCTCCAGTCCTTTGACCCAGGTATAGGCGAACGATCCTCCCAGGACCATCATGTTGCTGCTCCACCAGAGAACGCTCTTGTGCGAGTGCTCGAGCGCAACAGCAATGACGGTCTGCGCGCATGCCTTCGCCGTTCCCGACACGTTGTGCGTCAGAGGACTGGTGAATTTAATCTGCAGGCCTGTCACGTAGCCGATGGCAAAGCCGAAGATGCCCCCGAGGACCATCATACCCCAGAAATGAGCGTCGGAGATACGGCTGAACGCAAAGATGCGCGGCAGCTCTCCGAAAGCGAGGATGAGAGGGAGGAAGAGCACACACGCGTTCAGGTTGTTATAGTAGGACAGCTTCCAGATGCTTCCATCCACAGCCGGCATCACTTTCTTGGTGAAAATGGCATTTAAGGAGACGCAGGCACTGGCTAGGATCCCGAACACCACCCCGGTCCAGGAGAGAGAGCCAGCGGCGTCTTCTTGATCCACACCTAGCCAAAACCCACCTGAGAAAGAACATCACACACCGTTATATTTCACTCTCAGACAATCAGACAGGGTACAGGAAGAGTTCCCACAAGGAGTAAGAAGATATTCAACACTTTCTGCATGCGCATCTTACTTTTTAAGAAGCAATACGAGAAACTGTTCGTGTTGTATTATCAGAACCCTAGCTAAAGAAGAGTCCAATCTCTGACCCTGATGTGACTCCGGTCATCTGTAGCAGTGCCACAGATATGAGAATTCATCTCTAGCTAGGCCTAAGCCAATGCAGCAGCGCTTAGATCCTCATTTGTTCAATCAGCGTTATTACAAATTCTTACTTATACAAATAACCTGGAAAATATGTACAACATGATAAAAAAAAAAATACAATGTTCTTAAGCAGCTGTGTTTGGATCGGCATCCCATCAATCATTTTAGAGATCCCGGGGTGGCGCTTTAGACAACGTGGTTGGGAATTAGCTCAATGGGGAAAAAATATTCAAATATCAAACCCACCTACTGTACTATTAGAGTACTGTACTACTATCTTACCTAATGCACCTTTAAAGATCATTATAACTGCACTAGTGACGCCCCTCCCCCCGTGACGTCAGTGCCGTACATAACCACTAATGCTATCTTCACACATACATCGTTTTATCGTAATGTCGTCAGGAGGCGTTCCTACTACTGGTTTCCGTAGTAATATTTATCAGTGGGTGGAGCAACTAGTATTTCAGCTGCTCCACAGTTTTCTTGTCGAGGGAGAATTAATGTTTGTGTATACAATTCAGCAGTGTTTATCTGCATCATATCATACGAGGTGAAGGAGAAGCAGTGTGTGCTTTTTGACACGGCTCACGTGCGTTCTGCTGTCTCAACACAACGACTTTGAATAAAGTCACATTTTTCCAAACGGGACACGCCCACAGCTCCCTGGACACGCCCACAGTTCTCACTAAAAACGACGTCCCCGGTCGCTTTGACGCTGTGAACCCAGCATAACTTTTCACATGAAGACAACGCCAGTCAAAAAGTTGGAATCATTAAACCCATGACAGAATTAAACGCATTAGGGTGGACTTTGAATCCACATGAAAATATTATCTTACCTAGGATGACGCCACAGCACAACAGCGCGTACATTGACGTGGTCTGCTTGAGGATGACGTAACTAAACAGGACGTTGAACACTGTGCTCAGAGATCGGCCCACCGTGTAGAAGGCGACTCCGACGTGCTTCAGGCACAAGTTATTAAAGGCGATCATGGCGATGAACACGACAGAGAGGGGTAAAATCTGCATAGACACCTTCATGTCCAGTTTAATGGAGGGGAAGTCCACATAACCCGGCTTTAAATTGGACATTAAGCTCATGATCCAGCAGAGTCCCACGCTCACTACGCACTGGAAAAACGTAACAAACAGCGGGGCGTCCAGGTCTTTACTGTCCAGCAGGTAGTTGTTGAGGAAAACCATGGTGATGGACACAAACCAGTACAAAGCCACCACAAACGCGATCTTTATTGACCGCAGGAGAAATGGCTCGCTTTCCCCATCCTGCTCCATGGAGTCTGAGTTACTCAGAGCCATTTTTAAAATCCTGGAGCGTTTCAGCTGAGTCCTGTTCATGTTGAACAAACAGAGGGAAGAACAGGGATCAAACTTAAACAAATCGCTTTAAAAGAGCGACGAATTACATAACTATAATTAAATGTAGTTTGTGACGCATCACAATACTGTCAAGTATTTGTTTTGGTCCATCGCACACACACACACACAAGCAAACAAATAATTGAAGATCAAAAATCAAACAAAAATAAACATCATGCTTCAGTATTCCAGTTTACTTCCGGGATCTTAAGGACCCTTAGGTAGCTTTGTGTTCGCCTGATATAAAATCATTACGCTTGACTAGCTTTCGGCTACCTGGCTAATTTTCTTAACAAGCTACACTGTTAAATACAAATTGGTGATGCAAAAGCATGTGCTAAAGTTTACACAAACACGCTAATCCCTTAAACAGGCGTTTAGACAGCTTACTAAATTTTTGGTCTTGACGCATGCGCAGTGACGCCCTCAGGTTTTTCCTTAAAGCAGCACTAAGCATAAGTCATGCGGTTTTTAACACGACAGCGAGAATGAACAGAGATAAAAACACAAACAAAAAAAATTTATAGAAATAATTATTACAAAATAATACGTGCTACATATGTAGATTTTAGCTCTGCAAGTGTGGGCGTGCAGTAACACAAACCCACTGATAAAAAAAACATTATCCAACATCAATTATTCACCTGTACGTGCTCGAGATGAAATAAGAGAGTAAGAAAAACAATTTAATATATATTACCTTACTGGATTGTTCAATGGACGATGACCCTTCTAGATTTCTGTGTGTCAGACAAGGAAGTGATTTTAACACTTAAACTCCTCCTTCAGACAGCTACCTGGTAACTACATTATGAGGAAAAAAACAAAGCAAAACTGGACTTTCCTGACAGGTTACATGTGAACCGGAAAACTGACGACAGAAAGAATAACCTCAGGGTCTGCCTGCATGGTCCAACCATGGTTCAACTACAGAAAAATATACTGTAGTGCTAAACATATTGAATACGTCAATCACAGTCTGTAAATTTGAATGGGACACACCCTTGAGAGGTAAGCTGATGAGGGAGAAGAAAGGATTTCCCAATCTGTAGCGTGTTATATATTCGGTAATTAATTCCTCAACTCTATTAGGTCTGATGAGCTTTCTTTTTGACCTCTTGTATCTTTTCGGAGGAACATCCTGTCTTCCCACCTGATGATGGCCTTCATGGTGTTCCCTGGTACATCTAATGATCTGGGACACTATTACACTCCTCTCCTGAGGGATATTTTCAGCACTGAGATTGTGCTTTTTAAGCTCTTTACGAACCTTCAGCAGTCAGATGAAGCCAAAAAGGAAATCTTTCTTTGGGGTTCATCAGAACCACCATATTGATGTATGATTTTTTTTTTTTTTTTTTTCTCTTTCACATAAGGATTGAATATGATTGTTTCATTCTGAGAGCATATGCCCATAAAGAAACCCCATGTCTCTCAGTTCAGTCCAAAGTGTAATTTTTTTTGTTCTGTTTGAGCTTCAGACACACCTCAGGAGGTAAATATTATCTTGTGCTCTGTAATACAAATTCAGGTGTGTCTGCAACAGGATATCACACTTGTGTCTGACACAGTTGGGTGTTCATTATGGTTGTACATTGTGGTACTGCTAGCTTGATGTTCACCAGCTGAACAACAATAACAATCCTTTAACCGCTTGAACGGTGAGCAGGTCATGTGTTTATGTGGTACATCCAAACCCCTCAATTTTAAGGCCACTGTTACTAGGCAGGTATGAGAAAATATGGAGTATGTTTGGATACAGCATACAGTATGTTTGGATATACACAGATCAGCCATAACATTATGACCACTGCCAGGTGACGTGAATAAGACTGATTATCTCGTCATCATGGCACCTGTTAGTGGGTGGGATATATATATATATATATATATATATATATATATATATATATATATATATATATATATATATATATATATATATATATATATATATATATAAGTGGTCCAAGGAAGGAACAGTAGTGAACTGGCGACAGGGTCATGGGCGGTGAAGTCTCATTGGTGCACATGGGGAGCGAAGGCTGGCCCATGTGGTCCGATTCGAGCATGTTGAGCATGTGAGCATCAGAACTGGACCACGGAGCAATGGAAGAAGGAGGCCTGGTCTGATGAATCACGTTTTCTTTTACATCACGTGGATGGCCGGATGCGTGTGCGTGGCTTACCTGGGGAACACATGGCACCAGGATGCACTATGGGAAGAAGGCGAGCCGGTGGAGGCAGTGTCATGCTTTGGGCAATGTTCTGCTGGGAAACCTTGGGTCCTGCCATCCATGGGGATGTTACTTTGACATGTAGCACCTACCTAAGCATTGTTGCAGACCATGTACACCCTTTCATGGAAACGGTATTCCCTGATGTCTGTGGCCTCTTTCAGCAGGATAATGCACCGTGCCACAAAGAGCTCAAAAATGCTTCAGGAATGGTTTGATGAGCACAACAACCAGTTTGAGGTGTTGACTCAGGCTCCAAATTCCCCACATCTCAATCCAATCCAGCATCTGTGGAATGTGCTGGACAAACAAGTTCGATCCATGGAGGCCCCACCTCACAACCTACAGTACTTAAAGGATCTGCTGCTAACATCTTGGTGCCAGATACCACAGCACACCTTCAGGGATCTAGTGCCGAGTCCATGCCTCGATGGGTCAGGTCTGTTTTGGAAGCAAAAGGAGGACCAACACAATATTAGACAGGTGGTCATAATGTTATGGCTGAGTGTATAACGATGTATAACATTTGTTGGAAAATGATAGCACGGTCACAGCTATGCTCTCGGAATTATTATAGAATCTGCTAAATGATATTATATGAGGAAATATTGTACAGATAATGATGTAAGATGATGAAAGAGAATCTTTTGACCTAACAGGAAAGATTCCCGCGCCTTCTAGAACAGAACAGAACAGAATCTCTTGCGATACCATTTTGAACCAGCAGAGAGCAGTGTGCTCCACTCTGTTTCCGAAAACATTAGAGGAAGAAGAGTATAACAAACAAAGTGCAGACGCGAATTATATTGCTTTGATTGGATTAACTTCGTACAAGATGGCAACCTCGATCAGCACTCAGAGAGGACAGGTGAGTGATTATATCTCTCTTTAATTTGCTCAAGCTTAAAGAATTGAAGAAAACCGAGGAAGACCGTTAAATAAGCTAGTTTCTGGATTTTTTCGTTCAGCGTTTTTTTTCCTCCTGAACTGTATTCACACAAGTCCCACCCCCTTCTCTGGGATTGGTTAGTTGTTCTCCGGTTCAGCGCTGTGATTGGCTAATAGTTCATTTCTGCAAGTTTGCACCAATCAGTAGAATGTTTTCGAATGCGGGTGGAAAGAAATACTTAACCGTGCATTGACGTTGTTAGCCAGACAGCTAACCTGTTACATATAACCGTTTCCATAACCCCAGATTAGTGTACTTATATCTTACTGATCTTTTTATAGTGAACATAATGATTTCTAAATGTTGTCAATAAGCTAATGAGCTGTTAGTGTCATGGTGGTTTAATGCGGTGGTGTAATCAGCAACACAACTGATTACTCAGGCTTAAGCCTTTCAGTTTTATTTGAAACCCGGGTGTTTGTATTTTTAGAATTGTTATGGGTAACATATATTAAAAAATATTTGCATTGCCGAAAAGTGCACTGTTTACATTACTGTACAAATTAAATGCTAAACTGTGGTCGTAAAGTCATGCACGTTATCAGCAGTAACACTCTGTGGCCTTCTGACGACAATCAGCTGACACCGTGGCCGAGTGAGTGCTGAGAAAACATTCCCCACACCTTTACCACAACATTACACCACCTCACTGTTACCCCATTACACCGCCTCACTGTTTTTCCACTACACCGCCTCACTGTTTTTCCACTACACCGCCTCACTGTTACCCCATTACACCGCCTCACCGTTTCCCCATTACACCGCCTCACCGTTTCCCCATTACACCGCCTCACCGTTTCCCCATTACACCGCCTCACCGTTACCCCATTACACCGCCTCACCGTTTCCCCATTACACCGCCTCACCGTTTCCCCATTACACCGCCTCACCGTTTCCCCATTACACCGCCTCACCGTTTCCCCATTACACCGCCTCACCGTTTCCCCATTACACCGCCTCACCGTTTCCCCATTACACCGCCTCACCGTTTCCCCATTACACCGCCTCACCGTTTCCCATTACACCGCCTCCGTTATTACACCGCCTCACCGTTTCCCCATTACACCGCCTCACCGTTTCCCCATTACACCGCCTCACCGTTTCCCCATTACACCGCCTCACCGTTTCCCCATTACACCGCCTCACCGTTTCCCCATTACACCGCCTCACCGTTTCCCCATTACACCGCCTCACCGTTTCCCCATTACACCGCCTCACCGTTTCCCCATTACACCGCCTCACCGTTTCCCCATTACACCGCCTCACCGTTTCCCCATTACACCGCCTCACCGTTTCCCCATTACACCGCCTCACCGTTTCCCCATTACACCGCCTCACCGTTTCCCCATTACACCGCCTCACCGTTTCCCCATTACACCGCCTCACCGTTTCCCCATTACACCGCCTCACCGTTTCCCCATTACACCAGCACACCACCTCCAGGAATGTAGATATAATCAGACCAGGTGATGTTTTTCCAGTCTGATTAGTTTATCAGTTACTGCACATCACATACCACGCGTCTTACGTCACGTTCAGTGGAGCATAACAGCAGGGGAACTGTGTAACCTGACTAGGCTGTTAGTCCTGTACATGCACTTCTGTACCTCACGCCTAAAGTGACTTTTTAAACACGCGGGCGAAAGCAGGAGCTCAGTCAGATGCCTGCACTAGGTCCATGAAGACCACATCTGAGAGCCAATGGTGCCCCCTAAGAACATGGTATGATTACAATGGTTTACTGATTTAATCATCTGAGGGTATGGATTAAAAGGACTGTTTTTTTTTTTTGTTTGTTTGTTTTTTTGTTGTTTTTTTTTTTATCTTTATTGGTTAGCTTGAGGGGGATTTAGAAGTGATTTCGACTCCTCTAGATACTCATGCGCGCTCTAATTCAGATCTGTTCTCATGGAAACGTTTTATGTGCTGCCAAAGTGTACGCTGTTAAAAATGCAAATATTTCAGTGAGCTCTGGTCCCGCGTGTGTTCAGGTATACATCGGAGAACTTCCGACGGACTTCCTGAGGATCACGCCGACGGTCCAGCAGCAGCAGGTGCAGATGGATGCTCATACGGCGCAGCAGCTGCAGTACGGAGGCAGCCTCAACTCCATGGGCCGGATTAGCATCACAGTCGTGCAGGTACACACTGTTCACACAACTCTTCTCACATGACTGACTAGACGTTTACCGTTCAAGAGGAAGATCGGTTTTCCTAAACATCTTTCATACAACCCCAGCGAATTTTGAAAGGGTGTTGAATATGTCCAGCAACAATAATCTACGAGCATAATAAACCAAAAGACGGAGCGAGAAGGATTGGGCTGATCCACGTAATGCTTCCTTCTGCTTAATGCTAGGATGTTAATTAGCCTTGCGAATTTAATTACTAGCTAAAAAAGATTTAGCTCGTCGATTAAAAAGTTTCGAGAATGTTACACGGATTGGAAACATCCTTATAATGGATTTATAGCCTCATATGTGATTTACGGCCACGTTAAGATGTGGCATGAAGAGCGTCGAGAATCTAGAGATCTAGAAGTTCTTAATGAGGCGAAATCGCTCCCCTTCGTTAACCTTGTCGTTAACCAGAATCAGCCGAGTTAGGACAATACACATTGTCTATCGATGCCTGTCGGTGTCATTGTGGAGCATGTGATGCGTCACTGGAGACAGATGACATTTCAACAGTGAATATAAATAACTTTATAATGACGAAGCCGTCTCATCAGGGCGGGACTCGAATGTATGACATTTGAGTCACATGTTTGTGTGCTTATTTGTTTATTTATTTATTTTTTACACAATGGCTTTTTTTCTAGAAGAGGGTGATGAAATAACGACAAACAAAACGCCCGTTAAACGTTTCGATCAAAATATGAATCTAATAAAACAATGTTAAGCATGTTTGCGCTTATACAGTGACACAAAATGAGGCTTAATAACAAATTTAAAATGAAACAAGAGTGAAGCATAAAGAATGAGATTTTACACTAAACTCAGAAATAATAATAATAATAATAAATAAATAAATAATTGGGTAAATTAATTTAATAATTAAATAACTTATAAAATAATTAATTAAATAACTTATAAAATAATTAATTAAATAAAAAAAATGTTAATTAGTTAAAAAAGGTTTTTGTGTATGATCTGATTTAATGGTCACGTGAGCAGTTCTCACGTCTTCATTTCGGCCACTAATCTACGTATTCAGTTCATCTACACTGTTGTTGTTGTTATTACTATGTAGAAGCTGTAAACGTCTCAGACTTTGCTCAACAGGAAGCCTGGAATTCTGCTTAACCCTTTAAACACCCGAATAAATACTGTCCGTAATAAACACAGGCACATGAGGAAACCGAGCCGACGTCTAGTTCTGGTCCTTTGTCTTTAGCCTTCTCAGAGACGTGCGTTTTCTTTACGATGAAATGATTCTCGACTGAGTTTAATTAGACCTAGAGTCTTCCCGCTGTTCTATATCACCGACGTGTGTCGTGGACGGGTTACAGTCCGTTGTGTAAGTGGTTCATTAGAATCGGTAGTGTTAATTCCGAGGCAGAGAATTTGGAGTAAACAGCCAGTTGAGTGACAGATGACCTTTAACCTGCTGCGCTAAACCTGTAGTATCTGGGTGGATTCCGAATGTCTGATGTCTGAGTTACGCGCTTCACCATGTCGTCTCATTGAACCCTTGTTTTATTGGGTTTGTGTTTTTTTTTTTAATTTCTTTTTTTTTATTATATAAATACCTTATTGGTGTTTTAAACAAAATGTG
Organism: Hemibagrus guttatus; assembly: GCA_033459395.1. Lineage (NCBI taxonomy): Eukaryota > Metazoa > Chordata > Actinopteri > Siluriformes > Bagridae > Hemibagrus > Hemibagrus guttatus. Next base: position 2,869,189 of record JAUCMX010000010.1, on the reverse strand, counting down.
TTACAGCTGTAGGTTTCACTGCGTTTATATGGTGTGTGTGTGTGTGTGTGTGATTCAGTATATGTGCAGTGTATGCTTCGGTTCAGGTTTACACTCAATGTTATTGGACTTTGTACTAATTACATTTTTTGAAATGCTTTGCAGAAGAGTGTTAATTTGGTCTAAATGCTTTTAGATACACGTCTCTGCTTGTTTTTGAGCGGAGGAATGTGTTTGTGTGAAAGGTGTGTGTGTGTGTGCAGTGTGCTGTGTGTGTATGTGAGGTGCACATGGTGTGTGCAGTTTGTGTGTGTGGTGCGTGAGGAGTGTGTGTGCGTGTAAGGAGGGTGTATGTTGTGCATGCGGAGTGAGGTGTGTGTGTGTGTGTGTGTGTGTGTTGTGCATGAGGTGGGTGGGTGTGTGTTGTGCGTGAGGTGGGTGGGTGTGTGTTGTGCGTGAGGTGGGTGGGTGTGTGTTGTGCGTGAGGTGGGTGGGTGTGTGTTGTGCGTGAGGTGGGTGGGTGTGTGTTGTGAGGTGGGTGGGTGTGTGTTGTGCGTGAGGTGGGTGGGTGGGTGTTGTGCGTGAGGTGGGTGGGTGGGTGTTGTGCGTGAGGTGGGTGGGTGGGTGTTGTGCGTGAGGAGGGTGGGTGGGTGTTGTGCGTGAGGAGGGTGGGTGGGTGTTGTGCGTGAGGAGGGTGGGTGGGTGTTGTGCGTGAGGAGGGTGGGTGGGTGTTGTGCGTGAGGTGGGTGGGTGGGTGTTGTGCGTGAGGAGGGTGGGTGGGTGTTGTGCGTGAGGAGGGTGGGTGGGTGTTGTGCGTGTTGGTATGTAGAAAGTTCCAGCAGCAGGTTTCCTTTACTCAGCATTGCTCTGTGTTTTCTACAGTATGTGTTAGAGATGAAGTTCTTGTCTCTGTTGCAGGCCAAGTTGGCTAAGAACTACGGCATGATCCGGATGGACCCGTACTGCAGGATTCGGCTCGGCTACACCGTGTACGAAACACCTACGGCGCACAACGGCGCCAAAAACCCACGCTGGAACAAAGTGATCCAGTGTCCGTTACCTCCTGCGGTCGACTCCTTCTACCTGGAAATCTTTGACGAGGTTCGGTTCATAACGATCGTAACGACTATGAGGACAGACACAGAGCTCACATTTAGCCTGGGGTTTTTGTGTGTTCTTATTCTCAGCACATACTGAAGCTCAGCTTTCCTTTTTTTTTTTATATTAAAAAACATGAAATGTAAACCTTTTGGTTCCATGTCATTGCGTTTAGAGGGCGTTTTCCATGGACGATCGCATCGCCTGGACTCACGTGACCATCCCAGAGAGTCTGAGGGAGGGCAGCGTGGTGGACGAGTGGTACAGCCTGAGTGGAAGACAAGGAGACGATAAGGAAGGAATGATCAACCTTGTCATGTCTTACTCTGTGAGTATGAATTTAAACACACACACACACACACACACACACACACACACACGGTTGCGACATTTCCAGGTGTGTTGCAATCAAAGGGAAATGGTTCTGACGTATAATCTGTTTTGCTCTGTGGTTCAATGAGATGTGTCAGTTGGGTGTGTCCAGAAACTCGTTAAAGCAATAAACAATCAGTTGTGCAATAATATAGATGTGTGTTACACCATCACACCAACCCTAGATGTCAAGTTGTCTTTGTCACGTATACTTTAGTGCACAGTGAAGTTCTTTCTTCACATATCCCATCCTAGAGGGTTGGTGTCAGAGTGCAGGGTCAGCCATGATGCAGTGCCCCTGGAGCAGAGTGGGGTGGCAGCTCGGCGGTGCTGGGGCTTGAATCTTCCGGTCAGCGACCCAGAGCCTTAACCTTAGCCATAACCCCTGTTCAGTTATACAGTCGTGTCACTGCTGGTGCATTGATTAATTAATGTAAAAACAAAATGTGATCAAGGCACCTGAATAGCCTCCCACTCAGTTTACACATCTAATTCTCCTTCTGTGTGTGTGTTTAAATATTCTAAGACTTTTCTCCTTTGTCTTTTAGTCAGTGCCAGCGGGAATGATCATGCCACCTCAGCCTGTGGTCCTGATGCCCACCGTGTACCAGCAGGGTGTCGGCTACGTGCCCATTGCAGGTATGAGCTCGTTATTGGCTTCGCGCCGAAAATCAAACCACATAATATTATGGTCTGCTGTAGGAGTGACCCGACGCACCACACTTGGCGGAAGCACACCGAACCACAGCAGAGATAAATCAGGATTATTTAACTTAACCCAAGAAGTAAAAGTTTGCTCTCCTGGATACCTGGTCCTGGATAAATACACATTTTTCTCATGCTTATTTATGCTCATGCTTACTTAACTGTGTAACATGTTTACGGCATGTTCGGAACGTACACCATTTTTAAAAATTTGATCATGGAGATATTTCTGAAAATTCTGCTGGAGATAAAACCCTGGACTTCTTAGCATTCAGTAGCGTATACACGCTCTGAGTTACACACGCTCATTCGGAGGTGTTCCAGCATGCAGGGATGTTTACAAGGCTTTGTCCAGCCGTGACTAGAGTGACACGGTTATCTGTGAGCATGCCGATAAAGTCTGCAGTGATCGAATTGAGAAAGAAAAGAGATGCATGAAAATTCTATCAGTAGCCTGTTTTTGTTTCACACCATCGCCATTACAGAGATTTCCCTGATTTTACTGCGGTATTTAAAGGTGACAGTGTTTAGTCCATATTTAACTACGGTCTACAGTTACTTCAAGGTAACTATATACCGATCAGCCATAACATTATGACCACTGAGAGGTGAAGTGAATGAGACTGATGATCTCCTCATCATGGCACCTGTTAGTGGGTGGGATATATTAGGCAGCAAGTGAATATTTGTCCTCAAAGTTGATGTGTTAGAAGCAGGACAAATGGACAAGCGTAAGGATTTGAGCGAGTTTGACCAAAAAGGGCCAAATTGTGATGGCTAGACCACTGGATCAGAGCATCTCCAAAACTGCAGCTCTTGTGTGGTGTTCCTGGTCTGCAGTGGTCAGTATCTATCCTTTAAGTCCTGTAAGTATCTTAAGCAACTGCTGCTAACATCTTGGTGACAGATACCACAGCACACCTTCAGGGATCTAGTGGAGTCCATGCTTCGATGGGTCAGGGCTGTTTTTGCAGCAAATGGGGAAGCAACAAAATATTAGGCAGGTGGTCATAATGTCATGCCTGATCGGTGTACCTATATAGTATGTATTTACACATTTTTATGACGAAATGTGGAATAACAATTAATTTAATAACAGTAAAAACTTTTGCTCTTTCCTACCTGTATAGAAGTAAATTGTATTATTATGTTACGGACAGTCAAAAACGCATCACAACGTACCGTGTATGGCTGTGTATGTGACTGATAAAATGTTTATTTGAATGTCTACTGCTAGGTATGAAGCTTCTGACCCTTTAGAGCTTCTAAACTGTTATGAAATCCTGCCCACCTTCTTTACCAATCAGATTCCAGAATTCACCTGTGCTCTGTTGTCATTCATAACTATAAATTATGTTATATAATTATGTATTGGGCTGACCTTTGATTCAGCTATATTTACATGTATTATATTATCCGATAAACGGGCATTGGTGGCTCAGTGGTAGGTTTCTCGCCTACCGTGCGGAAGGCCCGGGTTCAATCCCCAGCCAAAGCCCAAACCCCAGCCACCGGATGCAGTGCTGGTCCCAAGCCCGGGGAAAAAAATGGGAGGAAATGGGAGGGTTGCGTCAGGCAGGTGCCAAGTTGTTGTGCGGACCAGTTGGTCTGCTGCGGTGACCCCAAACAGGGAGCAGCAGAAAGCAACTTCTATATTATCAGATCAATCTTCTCTTAAGCTTTTCTTTTCCTTATGTTAAAGATGATTGTTTCCATGTAGGATAAAACCCTGATACTTCTTTCAGGTGTCCCAGGCGTCTATAACCAGGGTGTGATGCCCATGGGGATGCCCATCAGCGCCCCTCACACTGCCCCGTACAGTGAGGAGGACCTGCGGGCCCTGGGCGACATGTTTCCTAACCTGGACAAGGAAGTGATCCGCAGCGTGATGGAGGCGCAGCAGGGGAACAAGGACGCTGCCATTAATTCTCTATTGCAGATGGCTGAGGAGGTCTGATTGTGCTGGAAACGCACACGAGGCACTCGGCACGTACACACAGCCCACTAAAACCATTCTCCAAAAATAGAATCATGTTTTTTCTCTTCCCTGTCCATCAAGTCAGAAATAAACACTCGGCATCACTGGATGTTATGTTGCAATTGCTGCGCTCACTGATGGCTTTGTCCCCATGAAGATAATCATGTTTTTGGTTCCATTCTCGTGCTTGTGGCTTTATGGTTTTTTGACACAGTCTGGCTGCAGCCACTTGTGTCCACTCCGAGCTCTATGTCTCAGATAATGAATATATTTAATGTGTTGTATTATATTCTGAAGATAAATGAGATATGTTTAGAGCAGGTCTAACAAGAATGGCAGATTTTAAAAATACCGCCCGGTTGCTAAATCTTGAACGATATTTTACACACTTCAGCTAACACACTGTAACTCGGCCTTGGGTTTGGATGCACAGCCTCTCAGGTCTGAGTCTTTAATTAATTGTCAGTATAATAACACGCTAAGAGTCATAGTGGGCCACTGAGAATCCTAGAAAATGATCTATGACCGAGTTTATTGTCCTTTAGCTCAACGCCATGCTGCGATAAACTGAATCTATTTCCTAAACTATACAGCCAAGAGTAATATATTGTAGTAATTTTTCTGAATTTGGTATGAACCTGTTCAGCTGAGGGTGAAATGAACCATTAGGTCTAAATTGATCAAATTCAAAATCAGAGTTACTCAGAGCAGCGACTTCTCGCACTTCCTCACTGCATGACGAATATGAAAATTAGTCCACCTTCCGTGCCAAAGGTTTTATTCATATAACTGATTTCTCTGATTGATTTGACAGTTTTCTAATCTTTAATACAGTTTAATGTTATACTTAAATGCTACCTTTTAATGCAAGTTTAAGAAGAGAGCAAAAATTGTGCATTCCCTGTGGTAAATATTAAAACTCATTCCTGTATCCTAGAGTTTAGGCACAATAGCATCAACAAAAAAAAAAGGAAGAAAAATGAGTGAATATGAGTAAATGAGCTCCTCAACTTTTGCACTCAGGTGTATATTTTTATTTGTTCATTTCACAGGCACTCACAAAAACGAATGCTAAATGCACTGGTTGTAAATATAACAAACACATTTACCCATAATTCCATACTCTCGCTAAAATCTGACACATGCACAATGCCAAAGGTTTTGTTTTGAGAGACGAAGTTATCAAAGGTAGATTTGCGAGGTCAGCGTTATTTTTCCGTGTTCATGTTAAATTGTGTGTTTTGGTTTTTTTTTTTTTTTTTTTAGTCTTTTGTTCTCCACACTGCAGATGTTGCCATATTCCATGAAAGTCTGGAAGTTCTCATGTAAGAGCGAGAGATCAGATTCGATACGTGTCTCTAATATTCCTCTAAGCCATTCTCGAATCCTTTGCCGTCGTTGGCCTTCCGAATGCAAAAGCGAATGCAAGTCTCGTCTTTTGACCTTAAACATGTCTCGTGTTCTACATACCAGAGTGCACGTGAAAATCCACCACTGATATCTTACAGAAAATCCAAAATGTTCATGAAATCATCGATGTTTAATTTAGACTCGCTTAATTGTTTCTTAATGTGGTCGAGCTGTAAACTCATGACGTCCTTAGATCAATAAAATGCTTAGTGAAGCTTCTTCCTGTTGTAAGCTTTTGCTTTGAAACCTGCAGTAAAAAATGATAACAGTGTATTTATTAGTCCTGTAGTGAGGATGTTTAAATTTCTACGTTATGATTTATTTCGCTCATGCAAGAGCAGCGATGTTGAACTCTTTGGCACTTTACTTTTTGAAAATATGTTTGATTCTTGTTGAACAGTATATACAGGAATGACAATAAAACAAAAAGAATATTCTAATCTTCATTTGTTTGGTGTTTGTGTACTGTCTGAACTGGACTCGGAGTTCTCCTCTGAGTGGACACACTGCAGGGTGGCTCTGAATCTTCTCCAATTATCAATTATCAATTTTTCACTAAATCTATAAACAGGCAAATAAAGAAACTTCGTCCAGCTGGATGAGAAGGAGAAAACTTCTTTATTGTAGAAAAATAGCACCCAAAAATACATAGCGTCGGGTCCGACACAGTCAGGTACACCCCCCCCATACAAAAATCGCCTCTATTTCTACGGCATCCTCATCGCTTGTCGCTTATTTCTCTTATGATTGTTTTGACTCGTTAGCCAACATTTCTGCGAATTAATATACCCTATGAAAACAACCCCTCCTTCTGTCTGTCTTATTATGTAACTGATGGCCTTGTGGCTCTCGCCTCAACTCCTTGACCTCTAAGGTAGGCCTTACAGCTCGGCTTTATAACATCTATAAGGGTTGGTGTTTTATTAAAATGAGTGGTTCCTACTAGTATTCTAGGAACTTTTTCTGGTTTCACTATTACTACACACTTGTGTATTTGTTTTGTGAGGATCATTGTGGTTACCTGACATTCAACTAATTAATTTCCTCAACTCTTAGGGAAGGATAATGCTCTTGTTTATTTACCTAATTTTACTGGTTACTTAGGTGTTTGAAATTATTTGCTCTGCTAACATCTTCATTTTAGCATAAGCCCGTACTTTATGCACTCTCACATGTCTTTGTATCTCTAGGCCTTGAGATCTCGCTGTATCCATGTCTGACTGCCATTTGCTACAGTATTTTTGTTTTAGTTATTACCAGCCACTAGAATAGGTCAATTCTCATTTTGATTTGACTTCGTCTTGGCCATCGACCCGCCTCACTTTATAAACCCAGCTGGCCCTCGAGTATCTGCACCTTTTTTCCTCACCTGATCAAGCTTCAAGCTCAACTTACGTATCGGAACCAGGCCTGCCCCGGGATCCTTACTCACAACTACCACCTCTTCTATCAAGGTAAGGTACGTTTCCTTTATTAGGGACTTACTCTCTGTTCTGTGCTCTCTCTGTGTTCGTATAATATATATGAATCTTTGTTCCTATTTCACATTCAGGTGTTGGGGGGCCCCCCCTTTGCGTAGGTTGTCATATGTAGGGGTTGTTACGACTCTCTTTTCTCCTGTGATCAAGGTTACATACATTTTGTACTTTAGCAGTCTGCTTGTTTATTTATCTAGCAGGGACATACGTTCAGCTTTGCTGATTTTCCTTTTCGCTAGAACCATGGTCCGGAGACCTTCCCTTGGACCCCTCAGACAACGTGGTTTGCCGAGCAGTTACCTTTTGAGGCTTATGGCCACAGAACTTTCGGTCTGATCTCGTGGATAGCTCTCCTGCAACTGCTGAGGCCTCTACTCCAACTGAGCCTGATATCATTGATCTCACTGTGCCACCCTACTGCTCTCCTTCAGCTCCCCCACCTTCTCCAAGCTCCCCAAACATGGCTTATGACTAATTGCTCCTCTCTGTGTTTTTTCTCTGTAGTAAATCTACTGTGACTTATGAAATAAACAATTTTTTGTTATTATTAGATTATGATTAATTTCTCTTATATGCTATTCTACACTACCCTGCTATGGGATTAGTTTTGCCTCAGCTGCTAACTGCTGATTATATTTCTTAGGCATAGATTAAGATAAGTGTGATTGATATGTAATCAAACATACGTAAAGATTAAGTAAAAATCGACTCTGGATTATGGATTAAACTAGTCTTAGATTTGATTTAGCCAAGATCAGCCATTAACTTTTACTTTAGTTTAAAGATTTAATGATTGAAGTAAATTAGATTTGATCTAATGATTGAAGTTGATTGGCTGGTCAGATTGGTGTAGGTTTAACTCGCCCCCACATTACTGTAACTCATAAGCTCATGCCTTAACAGCCGTTCTCAAGGAAGTGAGCGCTTTATCTCCATGGCTTATGGACAACACATTAGCATGTGTGTGAGACGTGTTGCTGCTTTATAATTGTAATTAAAGTGCTAATGACTTTTAAGAACGTGTACGTGTATGTTTCAGATAATCTCTGCATTGTTTTGATGGAAGCTGCTTAAGAAAGGATCTCTGTAAGGAAGCGTGCTCTGACTTAATGAAAGCTGCACAGTTGTTGGCTCATTCCTTTAAAAAGCACCCTAAATATTGTCTTTTATTCGGTGAATTTATGAACAGCGCAGCACTGCAGACCTGACGAGGAGAAAAACACAAGACCAGACCAAAGCTTTAAACTGCAGCAGTTTATTGAGAATTTAAAAGACAAAGAACAAAAGCACTTTATAAGCACGACACACTGACCATGCTGTGTCCACAAGCTTTTCACACATTCTTACAATAATAATGTTATAACTGTGAAAATAGACGACTTATTGCATTGCAAGCAGAAGGAGAGAAGCACTACATAGATTACTAGAGAAGAAGGAAGCTTTAAAATAAATCATTCTGTTTCCTTCACTTGTGAAGTTTACCCGGCCTTCTCATGGACAGTTCAGAGTTCAAGCTCCTTCTGCGTCTCTGCTTCTTTGTGCATTCGGATACCTGGCAGCCGCAGGAATTGATGTAAATATACGTGTACGTGGTGGTTGTTCCATCAGTGCAAATCATCTCCACTTGCTTCTTGGTGGTTTCTTGCTCATAACAACAGCTGCACATGTGCTCCACTGTGTTGGACTCTGCAGAGTACCTGTTATAAACGAAGGCAGGATAGAGGTGACGGTTAATCATGTGAACGATGCTGGGCAGAAGTGTGTTTAAAAGAATTTGTTTATTTTCATACTCACATAGAAGAAGTGGCACAGGCTCCTGAGCAGGAAGTGATCTCCACCGGAGTTACGCTCTTGCAGTCACCATGAACCAGCACAGTGGTGTTGCTTTGAATACTGCAGGTGCCCTTTGGAGTGCCTGGACAGGAAGTGGAGAAGACATGGGTCAGTCTGACAGGAAATCCAATCGACAGCATTTATCAGACAAATATCACACTTTCACTTACAGCTCAAACAGCAGCCGTCAGCGTCAGTCGTCTCTGTTCCCTGTAGAGAAGTAGAACAAACGTAAAACACATCCGGCTTGCTTTACGACAAAGTGTCGATGAATTAACATGGCTTTAAAAGTTATTTGTCATGTCTCAATGATCGACTCCATGAAATCAAACTTTTATATAAATCCATGAAGTTATGACACAATTTCAAGACTCCTGAACTCTCGGAGCTAGTGGTTTATTAGCATGCAGCCTTACAAATACAGAATTCAGTTATAAATATTGGAGGAAAATGAAACAAACCCTCACCGGGACACACGTATCTGGGTTGAACACGGGACATAATTTCCTGCTTTCCTTCGCCATGGGATCACCGTTAATATCCTGGCAGGTGTATGTCACACATTTATCATCAGGTGGTCTAAATGTTTCGTTCATCTGCGGATAAATTAGAAATGCCATCAGGACAGTTCAAATGTCTGACTGTAGGTTGTACTAGTCATGGCACTAGGTAACAGGTAGGATTAAAGGCACACAGCACTCACTGGGATGTTCACTGTGGCATTATTAATTATAACCACACAGCTCGTCCTCACACACTCTCCACAGCACTTGCCATGGACAACCTGATACTCATAACCCTTAAAGAAAACATTAAAGATGTCAGTTTTTGTGTAGAATTTATTTTCTGCTTGTTTCCAATTATGGAAATTATGAGATTCTCCCCAGTGTTTTCACATTTGTGCCTTGCATTACCTCATCACATGTCGTAATACATTGTTTCGCCTTGCACATTCGATTCAGAAGTTCAGTACTGGGATTCACATCTGAGCTACATTCGCATTCCTCACAGACATCATCACTGGGCATGGGCGAGCCCGGCTAGAGAGAACACACCAATGATTGTTAGGATTATCATGGTATACAATCAGACTGCATACTCTATAATATCATCACATGGCAGCTGGAAATACGAATGAATCCTGTTACCTGATATAGAATTCCGTTCTGCACACAGACTTTCATCGGTTCTAAAACAGAATGTGGAGTATTATTTTTTAAATGTAATTAGCTTTTTAATCTTTTTTTTACTTATTTTAGTCTATATACATATATTCTGTACATATTCTATATTAATATGTACTCACTGCAGGTGTATGTAGGACAACATTCTCCTGTTTGAACTGAATTCCTCTCTTGTGTGAAACCCAGAGGGCAGGCCATAGTGGTCATGACACACTGAGTTGTATCACACTCTGCAAAAGAAAAAAAAGCACTATGCATAAATGTCAAACGACTCTTAAATCTGCAATCTGCCTTCTCTTCAGCACATTGCTTGTCTTTATGAACAGAAGCCTCTGATCGTCTTTGTAATAGGAATATGATGTGTATGATTTTGTATAAGATCTACACAATGATACGTCAAGTACATTTGAAAAATCTTATAATTTAATGATGTCTCTTTGGTACAAGAAAAAAAAAACAATGAGATGAGTGATTCATAGATGATGGATGATTACTCACGACATTCGTAGCTTGTGCAGCAGCCATCTGTTTTGTTAACAAGCACATCTCCGGGTCGGTCACAAGTGGGCACGATCGTGGTTGGACATACGACTGGGTTACACTGTACAGTCATGCTTTCACCATCACACTTACACAGTTGACAGCCAATTTGCCATGTTTCATTCGGCTAAAAAAAAGAGAAAGATGTAAGGTGTACACTGTACTGTATACAGTACACACAGTTGTAAGGCTGTAGGAGGCACTTTTTGCTGTTTGCAAGGCAATTAAAGGACCAAATTTCTTCCACTAGCAGCCTTCTACTTTAAATATATTTTTGTTACTAATTTATGTGCAACAACGTTTTTAACTCTTTAAACTCCTGGATGTAACAGTTACATTCTTAAGTCTCATAAATGCACGTTTCTTGCTGGTTTAATGTAATTACTGAGTAAATACTTATTAAGTATTAGATTAAGATTAAACACTTTTGATTAAACAACTGAATAATAAGCTGGGATATGAGGTGTTAGAAGTTTTGAAAACAATTACCTTTCTTGGTGGATTAAGACTGGCACAGTCTGGGGCTACAGTTGTAGGAGGTGGAGCAAGAGTGGGAATACTTGTTGGACCTACTGTTGAAGTTGTCATAAATGCTGTGGTACTGATTGGTGTCGTGGTAATTGGAGGTGGTGTTGTCAAACAGGAATACGATTTTGTCACAACATCACAAGTGGCATTGCAATATGCAGTGAAGCACCATCCAAAGCCATCAGTTACATTATAAATGATGGTCTCTAAAAATACAATATATTGGATTTAATGAAAACATTAAATATACTAAAATATATTCTTATGAAAAAAAATTTAATATACATGCATGTAAGTCTTACCTGGTGGAAAATCTGTTCCATTCACAAAACAACAGACAGGTGCTGTTGTCACAGGTGACGTAACAGTAGTACTAACATTCACTTGCTTTTCTGTTGTTGGAAGTAAAGTAGTTGGTTTGGGTCCAGTTAAAATTCCAAATGTTGTCGAAAGAGTAGGTGTAGTGACTATTGAAGTTAGTGATATGGTGGTCTCTGTGGAAAGCGGAGTGCTTGTTACTTCTGGAGCAATGGTGGTGGTGATTGGAAGAGTTGTAATAGGCAATGTTGTTGTTTCTGGGGAAATAGTTGTTTCTTTGGGTGGAGAAGTTTCCAAAGGCTGAGTGGTACTTATTTCTGGTGGCACAGATGTTGTCTTTGGTGCAACTGTGGTAGTCAGTGTTGTTTCTGCTGGACCTGTGGTCTCTTTGGGAGGACTTGTAGGAACCTGACTAGTTGTCACTTCTGGAACCACTGTTGTTGTCTTCACAACTGGTTTGGTTGTCAGTGTTGTTATTTCTGGTGATGTCGTGGTCTCCGTGGAAGGTGGAGTGCTTGTTACTTCTGGAGCAATGGTGGTGGTGATTGGAGGAGTAGTAATAGGCAATGTTGTTGTTTCTGGGGAAATAGTTGTTTCTTTGGGTGGAGTAGTTTCCAAAGGCTGAGTGGTTGTTATTTCTGGTGGTACAGATGTTGTCTTTGGAGCAACTGTGGTTGTCAGTGTTGTTTCTGCTGGAACTGTGGTCTCTGTAGAAGGCTGGGTGCTTGTTACTTCTAGAACAATGGTGGTGGTGATTGGAAGAGTTGTAATAGGCAATGTTGTTGTTTCTGGGGAAATAGTCGTTTCTTTGGGTGGAGTAGTTTCCAAAGGCTGAGTGGTTGTTATTTCTGGTGGCACAGATGTTGTCTTTGGAGCAACTGTGGTTGTCAGTATTGTTGTTTCTGCTGGACCTGTGGTCTCTTTAGGAGGAGTTGTGGAACCTGAGTAGTTGTCACTTCTGGAACCACTGTTGTTTCTTTTACAACTGGCTTGGTTGTCAGTGTTGTTATTTCTGGTGATATGGTGGTCTCCGTTGATGGCGGAGTGCTTGTTACTTCTGGAGCAATGGTGGTGGTGATTGGAGAAGTTGTAATAGGCAATGTTGTTGTTTCTGGGGAAATAGTCGTTTCTTTGGGTGGAGTAGTTTCCAAAGGCTGAGTGGTTGTTATTTCTGGTGGCACAGATGTTGTCTTTGGAGCAACTGTGGTTGTCAGTATTGTTGTTTCTGCTGGACCTGTGGTCTCTTTAGGAGGAGTTGTAGGAACCTGAGTAGTTGTCACTTCTGGAACCACTGTTGTTTCTTTTACAACTGGCTTGGTTGTCAGTGTTGTTATTTCTGGTGATACGGTGGTCTCCGTTGATGGCGGAGTGCTTGTTACTTCTGGAGCAATGGTGGTGGTGATTGGAGAAGTTGTAATAGGCAATGTTGTTGTTTCTGGGGAAATAGTCGTTTCTTTGGGTGGAGTAGTTTCCAAAGGCTGAGTGGTTGTTATTTCTGGTGGCACAGATGTTGTCTTTGGAGCAACTGTGGTTGTCAGTATTGTTGTTTCTGCTGGACCTGTGGTCTCTTTAGGAGGAGTTGTAGGAACCTGAGTAGTTGTCACTTCTGGAACCACTGTTGTTTCTTTTACAACTGGCTTGGTTGTCAGGGGGGGGGGGGGGGGGGGGGGGGGGGGGGGGGGGGGGGGGGGGGGGGGGGGGGGGGGGGGGGGGGGGGGGGGGGGGGGGAGTAGTTTCCAAAGGCTGAGTGGTTGTTATTTCTGGTGGCACAGATGTTGTCTTTGGAGCAACTGTGGTTGTCAGTATTGTTGTTTCTGCTGGACCTGTGGTCTCTTTAGGAGGAGTTGTAGGAACCTGAGTAGTTGTCACTTCTGGAACCACTGTTGTTTCTTTTACAACTGGCTTGGTTGTCAGTGTTGTTATTTCTGGTGATATGGTGGTCTCCGTTGATGGCGGAGTGCTTGTTACTTCTGGAGCAATGGTGGTGGTGATTGGAGAAGTTGTAATAGGCAATGTTGTTGTTTCTGGGGAAATAGTCGTTTCTTTGGGTGGAGTAGTTTCCAAAGGCTGAGTGGTTGTTATTTCTGGTGGCACAGATGTTGTCTTTGGAGCAACTGTGGTTGTCAGTATTGTTGTTTCTGCTGGACCTGTGGTCTCTTTAGGAGGAGTTGTAGGAACCTGAGTAGTTGTCACTTCTGGAACCACTGTTGTTTCTTTTACAACTGGCTTGGTTGTCAGTGTTGTTATTTCTGGTGATATGGTGGTCTCCGTTGATGGCGGAGTGCTTGTTACTTCTGGAGCAATGGTGGTGGTGATTGGAGAAGTTGTAATAGGCAATGTTGTTGTTTCTGGGGAAATAGTTGTTTCTTTGGGTGGAGTAGTTTCCAAAGGCTGAGTGGTTGTTATTTCTGGTGGCACAGATGTTGTCTTTGGAGCAACTGTGGTTGTCAGTATTGTTGTTTCTGCTGGACCTGTGGTCTCTTTAGGAGGAGTTGTAGGAACCTGAGTAGTTGTCACTTCTGGAACCACTGTTGTTTCTTTTACAACTGGCTTGGTTGTCAGTGTTGTTATTTCTGGTGATATGGTGGTCTCCGTTGATGGCGGAGTGCTTGTTACTTCTGGAGCAATGGTGGTGGTGATTGGAGAAGTTGTAATAGGCAATGTTGTTGTTTCTGGGGAAATAGTCGTTTCTTTGGGTGGAGTAGTTTCCAAAGGCTGAGTGGTTGTTATTTCTGGTGGCACAGATGTTGTCTTTGGAGCAACTGTGGTTGTCAGTATTGTTGTTTCTGCTGGACCTGTGGTCTCTTTAGGAGGAGTTGTAGGAACCTGAGTAGTTGTCACTTCTGGAACCACTGTTGTTTCTTTTACAACTGGCTTGGTTGTCAGTGTTGTTATTTCTGGTGATACGGTGGTCTCCGTTGATGGCGGAGTGCTTGTTACTTCTGGAGCAATGGTGGTGGTGATTGGAGAAGTTGTAATAGACAATGTTGTTGTTTCTGGGGAAATAGTCGTTTCTTTGGGTGGAGTAGTTTCCAAAGGCTGAGTGGTTGTTATTTCTGGTGGCACAGATGTTGTCTTTGGAGCAACTGTGGTTGTCAGTATTGTTGTTTCTGCTGGACCTGTGGTCTCTTTAGGAGGAGTTGTAGGAACCTGAGTAGTTGTCACTTCTGGAACCACTGTTGTTTCTTTTACAACTGGCTTGGTTGTCAGTGTTGTTATTTCTGGTGATATGGTGGTCTCCGTTGATGGCGGAGTGCTTGTTACTTCTGGAGCAATGGTGGTGGTGATTGGAGAAGTTGTAATAGGCAATGTTGTTGTTTCTGGGGAAATAGTTGTTTCTTTGGGTGGAGTAGTTTCCAAAGGCTGAGTGGTTGTTATTTCTGTTGGCAGAAATGTTGTCTCTGGTGGAGCTGTGCTTATTATCTCTGTTGGAATGGAAGGTGACATGCTTGTCATTGTAATTGTGCCTGTTGTGCCAGTAAGTGTGCTAGGTGTTTTTGTGATTGCAGCAATTCCTGTTGTTTTTCTTTCACCTGTTGTGATTTTTGGAGTTGTTGGAGGTGCTTCTGTGGAAATAGTGGTTTCTTTGGCAGTAGAAGTTTCCACAGGCTGAGTGGTTGTCAGTTCTGGTGGCACAGATGTTGTCTCTGGTGGAGCTGTGCTTATCATCTCTGTTGGAATGGAAGGTGACATGCTTGTTATTGTAGTTGTGCCTGTTGTGTCACTAAGTGTGCTAGGTGTTTTTGTGATTGCAGCAATCTCTGTTGTTGCTGTTGTTTTAGAGATTTGTGTGGTTTTGCTTTCACCTGTTGTGATTGTTGTTGCATTAGGAGGTGTTATCTCTGTTAATCAAGAGGATGAAGTAAATGCTCTGAATCACTAATTTATTGTCCATAAAAACGTATGCATGCTTTTATAAATACCCTCGTACATGCCATAGTGTCATTCCATTAGTAGGTTCTTGTTTCCAAAATTTTTTATTTGGTTAGCACTTACATTTCAATAAAGATTCAGAAATCATTTGTGTTCTAATGATACTCACCTGGAGTGGTAAAAACAAATACAGTTGTAGGCTTTGGTGTTGTAGTACTTGGAGTTGTTGGTGCTGTTGTTGGGGCAACTGTAGTTTCACAAGGTTCCACTGTCTTGTTAATCTTTCCATCCTCAGCACATATAGCACTAATGCAGTGTCCAAGTCCATCTGTTGTGTAGTAAATGATGTCTTTGTACTTGTACATGGTACCATTATGTTGACATGTACAAGCTGGGAACAAAGTAAAAAGTTGTTTTAATGATACTGACAAACAGTTGAATTTTTTTGTACTGCACATGAATAAATAGAGAATGCTCACCGTTTACATCATATTTGCAGCTCTCTCCTTTTGATGTGCACTGACTTGATATTAAAACAAAAGAATTAATTTCTACATATTAAAAACAAGCCAATAATTGAAGATCAAAAGTATCATTTTTCCAGTAGTAATCTTAATCCTTTCATGCATAAATTATTCATATTACAATATCCAGTTTGGGATTTTTTGGAATAAAACCCTGCCAGTGTCACTATACTGACATGTAGCATCATTTGGCCTAGAGTTAGATAGAATATACATACCATTTCTGGCAGTTGTTTTTAGCAGGGATAGACTGGCCGATCTCATAACGTAGCATTTCAGCATAGCAGCCACATTGTGACACACACTTCATGATATCCTCATCAAACAATGGGAGATCTTCTGGGCATTCAGGATAGCAACCTGCAAAGATTAAGGAAACAAGAAAGAGTGTGTAATCATTATAATGCAATTTTGATGTGCTTGCTGCTAATTCGCTACAAAGTCTTTGAAGCCTAGGTCTTATTATATTCATTAAAATTTGTTTCTATGTTTGGCTTGGACCTTATGTTTGGTCTTTGACACAGCACATATTCACTGGATATGTACTATATTAAAGTTCATCAAAAACTTTAGTACACAAAAGATCTGTTTTACTTCCACAAAGAAGTATAGTAGGTTAAAATATCACCTTGGTAAGAACTGAAAGTTTTACTGCATTCTGGATGTCAATTCTATGGATTGAGAATGGTTTAACTAAAGTTATATCTGATGTAATGAGTCATCAGTAAACATGTATCCTAAACCTCAACCAACTTTGCACACCAATTGCTGCTGGGTTACTGCAAGAAACAATATTTGCTCTTTCAACATTCAGTGTGTGTTTTGGACAATTCATATCAAAAATTCATAAGCACCTACCTTCCAGTGCTGGAGTCTCCATTGTGCAGTTTCCTGTGGGGTTCCTGCAGGTCTTCATACACGTGTGACCACAAGGTTTGTAGTGCCACTCACACTCACCAGGTGGGTTGTAGTAATCACAGAACAGTGCTGCAGGAAGAGCAACATCATCAATTTAACTAACTTCTTTATCTTTAAGTTCATCTTAGCTCAAATATAAACGAAATATTACTATAATCTTTATAGATGCATCCAGTTTCCCATTTTTTTCACTGCTAAGAAATCTGTTTACTTAAGCTCATGCTAATCATGCTAAACACTTGTAGTTGCTAGTGTTTCTGAAGTTAAGTTTTTAGAATTTTTGAAGCCCATATTATGCTTAATTTGTAGATCGTCAACATCACTTGACATTAGCTAGCCAGCTTAACTGTAAACACAACTAACCAACCATAACAACTATTTCCAAACAAAAGTTATCAAATATTATAGCAGTTGTCCCATGATATACCTTAATTTAGATGTGTTTTACAGCTATCATGCTGTGACATTTCCCTACCCTTTCAGCACTAATATGAAGACATGCATGACTCACGGCAAACTTTTGGGCTTCTCCAGGCAACACACACTCCAGCAGCACTACAGGCCTTAGCGTAGGCTGCTACAGCAGTACAGAAACACTCACAATCTCCTCCGGTGTCACAAGCACATGCGTCACTCACACATGCAGAATAATAAGAAGAGGGTTCCACCTGGAAGATAAATAAATTACACACACTGATGATGCACTTGCCTTGTGTACCAGTTTGAACAGTTTAGCTATTACAGCAAACTAATGTAGCATTAGCTCGGGAAACATAGTTTGTGCAATACATTTTTCCATCAATAAATTCTAAACTTGACCTGATATTTTCTAAAATGTTTTCGAATGACTTGTCACATCTTATTTAAATAATCTTAAAGAAAACATTTCATTAAAATTCAGTCTCCCTATTGACTCCTCACCATCCACCCCACCCCCAGACAAGACAGAATTTTTCTTGCTAGCATGTATTTATCGGAAAAATGTGTTTTTCTTTTTCTTTCTTTGTGTTTTTGTTTGTATCATGGCTGTATTGTGATAATACCTGTGAATGGCAGGCAGCAAAAGTGTCACTGTTTATGATGCTGCACTGTTTCTGTGCCCATGCCTCCCTGTATGGATTATTAGCACATGGATTACTAACGGCCAGTGCCTCTGGACAAGTAGGAGACACTTTCCAGCTATTTCCAAAGGAGCCTGGGTTAATGACAACTTCTTGGCTCCTTGTGGTGAAATCATTATTGGCATTGCCATCAAAGTTTCCACACAGACCGCACACATTTCCCTGTGAGTTGAGGCAGAATAATAATCAAAACCATACAATAACAACAACAACAACAACAATAATAATAATAATAAATTCTTTATTTTGGGCAATTTCTTGGACAAAATGTTAATTTAGATAGTGAAACAACCTTTTATAGGTTTTGAGTATACCTGTGACATGAGGCATGAATACTCACATTAAACTGAGGACTGAGCACAATGTATATGGTAGTTTTTCTGTCCCATACAAGCATTACGCCGTTATAGGTCTCAACCACCAAGTAGTTTCCCATGGTGCGAATCTGGTATGGGATTTGCTCTCCATTGCTTCTCTGTACCACTTGGTATGTTCCATCTGAGAGGATCAGCTCATTGCTCTGTGAATAAAATAAATTTGTTTCACATTTTAGATGAAACACTATGTTTGCTTTTGATCTCTATCTCACTCAGATTTGTCTCTATGCCTTGGATATAAACTCAGCAGGAAATGCGAGGCAAAAATCTATCCATCCATCCATTTTCTGTAGCTCTTATCCTGCACAGAGTCTCAGGGAACCTGAACTGAATCCCAGGGATTTAGGGCACAAAGCAGGGGACACCATGGATGGGGAGCTAATCTGTCACAGGACACAATTACAAACACACTTACACATCCATTACATACTACAGACAGTGTAGAGATGCTAAGCAATCCTCAACACCTTTGTGGACTCGGGGAGGAAACCGGAGAACCTAGAAGAAACCCCTGAAGCACGGGGTGTCTGGTTGTGGTTATCTACCAAGCATGTATATATATACACTGTCAATAATAAATGAAACTCACTCCTATGAAGAGTTTGATGGATTTTGAGCAGGTGGTGCCGGTTGTTCCACAAGGAATGTTTTCAGTGATGACTCTGAAAGTGCCGTTGGTGCTACTGCCACTACAGAAGTCCTGAAAATCACAAAATGGGACCGCCTTTATTCCACCTCTTCAAAGACACATGACTATGTTACAAGGCTTGATTTTGTGTCAGTTTATCTTTTGAGTTGTTTGGCTTTTTAAATGTATCTCAATGATATTGTATGATCAGTACCTGAGCGAGGGCATATTCACAGTTTCCATTAAATACGTATCGTTTTTCGTCAAAGGTTAGATAATGGCCATCTCCGTAGATGGCACATGTTCCACTGCACTGCTTTGTGGTGCACTGCCATCTTCTGTCCTTACAGACGCTGCAAGAAATGTTAAATGTGACTCTGACACTTTAAACAGGCACAAGAACGGAACCTGAAAATGAAAATCTGAATATTTTGTAAGTACCATGTGTTGCAGCCATCTTGAACGCTCTTGCCAGGTTGATAATTCACTCCGTTATGGACACATGGACAAAGGTCTTCAGTAATACAGCCACCTTTTCCATCAGACACCAGGCCAGAGGGGCACATGCAGCCGGAAACACACTCTGTACTGATCTGTAGGGATTCGGAGTAATAATATGGCTCATGAATGAAAAGCATCTGTCTTTTTAACTAGAAGGCATCTCAATATTTCTGCTTATTCTATGTTTGCTTATTATTTTAAAAACGCTTTTTTTCAGTGGTGATAACTCACACAGGCCATGTCCAGGACTTGGCAGCTTTTCTGACATTCAGAGCCGGTGCTTCCGGGAGCAGCGCTGGAGCAGTTGAAGAACGTCATTGGCGCCACACATTCTAGAGTAAACAAAATGTAGTGTTTAAATCACAGGATATCACAGCTTCAGGGAAATTATTTTAGAAATGTAAGGGCGAAGCTTCTTGATTACACTAAGACACTTTTGTCATCGTGCAAATGAATCATAATTTCTGATGTGAACCGAGTGATTAAGCAAAGTGAAAAGCAAACAAACAATGAAAATCAAATATGTTTTTTGTATAAACTAGGTGACCGAATGAAACTGTGATTATTAAGTCATAGTTATAAATACATATGATCATATAATGATAATAAAACAAATGTTTGAGAACTTTTTTTTAAACTACACAAACTTATCTTTATGTATTTTCCTTTTTTCAGTGACTTTATAAATTTCACTAAACATGACTGAACTTATTTCATGTTCTGAAGTTTACATGAAATGAACAACAACAATAATAATAATAATAATAATAATAATAATAATAATAATAATAATAATAGTAATAATAATAATAATAATAATAATAATATAATAATAATAATAGTAATAATAATAATAATAATAATAATAATAATAATAATAATAATAATAATAGTAATCAGTAGCACACTGTTTCTTACCTTGCACCTTCAGTTGACCAAAGCAGCTCAGTTTGCCTTGCTTACATGTGCTGCAGTTAGATGAGAAAATCACAATCAACACTCTTCTGATCAGTTTGTGAATGTTTTTACTTATTTACTTTTTGTGGTTGTTTTATTCTTACCATGTGGTGCCGTCTTTGCTAATGATCTCGCCGGGCTGAATGATGGTGTTGGATTCGTAACACGGGCAGTTATTTGCATCAACACACACTCCGTTTTCATTCATGTATGTCCCCGAAGCACAGCCGCAACCCTCGACTTTCACCTGGTTGGTGCAGGTGTAGTCCTCCTGCCCGATGAAGCGACATGTGCGGTCACAGCTGGTCATTTCATATGAGAAAACTAAGGAGCTGCTGCACACCGTGGAGTTATCTGAGTGCAAAAAAAAAGAACAGATGCTTACAATATTCTGTCAGATTTCGCAATAAACCCAGCTGCCTGTCGTCTTTGAAATACACTGATTTGATATTCTTCAATGTTTGATGTCGGAGTTCTATAATAAATAGACAGTCAGTGCAGAGAATATAATATTCGCATGATTTTATTATATATCGTCCTGATAATATAGTCTTACTATAAATCAGAAATTTTTCAAGGAAGTTTCTGTGAGAATGGTTCAGGTCTAACTTTAATTCTGACACATCACTGCAGTTTATTTTAGTTTCTTTAGTGCTTTTGGGTACAGTGTGTGATATTGTGTAGTCCTTTTCATGTGTGTTCGTTCTTCTTATCTGAAGTGTGTACATTTCAGATCTGGGTTTCTCTGAACTCTGAATATTTACTTAGTTAACTTCAATCTGAATGAAATATTTCAGTTGCTTAAAACAATTATTGACTTGCTTTATCCCAGATTTAGATCTGCACCAAGAAATATTAAACACTAGTCAAGCTTATGAATAAATAAATATATACCAAGGACGTATTCGTATGCAGTATTTGCTTGGCAAGCATTTAATATTTGTATTATCTCTGGTTTTCTGGCTCATGCCGACACGTTGAACTCACTGCAAGCAGCATCTCTCCAGCCGCTGATGACGATCCCTTTAGCAGCACACGCACGTGCGTAGGAAGACAGAGCAGCACACATGCAGTCCTCGGACTTCTCACAATTACACGTGTCATATATACAGTTCTGTATGGAATAAAAAATATATAAATGACGTGGTTTAAGCTTTAAAATACGACTTGAGTTAATAGATGAGGACTGGAATATGGTTTAAAGCAGAATTTGATCATCTATTTCACATGCTCTACCTGTGGAAGTGCAGATACAGGATACATTTTAACGGTATGATCATTTAGATCATTTTTGTTCTATTTAAAGCTGTTCCAAATCTTTTGCTTATATCATTAAGGAGAGCCCATTTTACCGTTTGGTAGGTTTTAGGGCTGATCACTGAATGGCAGGGAGCGAAGACTCTGGAAGGATCTGACAGCAGGGAACACCAGTACTCAGCGTATTTCTCTGTAAAAACAACACAGCCATTTAACTTTAATCTTTTATCCTTTCGTGTCAACATTTTAAAAGTGAAAGGCTAGTGTGTGTTCTCACCGTTTTCAGTGCTCAGACTGCATGGGTCCTCGAAAGATCTCTGGACATCTGGGCAATTTGCTCTGGCCTTCCAGCTGTTGGCGAAATCCACAGCTGTTCCTTCTGCAAGTCCGCCAGGCGTGGTGAAATCGTCTGCCTGAATGTTGTTGAAATTGCCACAAAGTCCTGCAGAATGGTGAAAGTTGATTCAGTTTACAATATCACAGTCTGCTCCATAATAAACAGATGATTGACCTTTACCACTGGTACACTTTAATGATAATGTAAAATGTATGAGAGAGCTGGACGGTATGAACACACCACATGTTTGTCCTTGAAAAACTGGATTCAGCGTGATGAAAACCTGCATGATGGGAACCAGCTGGATCTGCAGAAGAAGGTTGGACTTCATGACTCTGATGACGATGTAGAAGGAAGAGGGCTTGAAGATGCTCACGTCGGCTGTGGACACACAGTCAGGCTTTTTATTATTTAAAAATCATTCACCTGGACTTTTAAAGGGTATGAGTGGGATCAACAGTGTAACTGTCACATTTATTTATTATAGTTAAGAGCAGTTATGCGACATATGCTGACCAACATTTGGGCTACATGGCCACGTAGGTATATTTTCCCACAAACGAACACATTTGACTGGAGAGTTTCTTTAGCACATCTTTTTCTTTGTTGCGTGCTTTCCTGGAACATTCAGTGTTTAATATAAGATATTTTATTTTATTGCATAGATTTCTGATCAAGTGACTGAGCTTTTACCTGTAAAAAGTGGAAGCTGTGTGTAAATCCTGTCCACGTTAACATTCCCAGACGAGTCCACTTGGATTACCTGAAAAGCAAATATAAAAGAATAGATTTATTTTTTTAAATAGGCAAGCATATATAACTGCTTATAATATGATAGGAATATGTTGTATTGCCATTTATCATGGACACATACTGAAAATCTGCACAATTGTACTTATTATGTTGCGTGCTATTACATGTATACATGTAGTTTATTTTCAAATCACTGTTTATCAACGAACAAGGATAACAGATTAGATAATACGGATATAATATAAATATGTCAGTACATGATAAAACCTCCATTCTTATCACTTACCTTACTGCCTTGTGATAATGCGAGTGTAACTGTTTTCAGGCAGCTTTCAGTGCTTGATATTCCGCATTGCATCAAGTCACCCAGAATGGTGAAATCGTTGCCCGTGCACTCCTAAAGAAAGCAGAGCATTGCATGTGAATTGGTGGTGTGTGAAAAAAATGTAAACCATACTGAAACCAAACCAACTGTAGGCAGTTGCCCTAAAGTCAGGACTGTTACCTTTGCAAAGACGTACGAACAATCCCCGTGAAACGTGTACGGCTTTTCGTCAAACGTTACGACGTGTGATCCTCCCAAAACTGAGCAAGTACCAGGGCAGTCTTTATTCACACATTCCCACTGACCTCCTGAACAAGTGCTGAAAGAAAATACATTGATAACAGTGAGAGGAAGGGAAAAAAAACATCCACTGACCCTTTCTATAACCAGTATGGCATCTCGGGAAACTATTTAGATCCTCTGATTGTGATCCAAAATGCCTGGTGATGGTGGTGAATGAGACTTGATAACATTCAAAATGAATTAGATGTACAAGATGTTATATATAGTTTTAATATTAAAATAACAACAATCATAAATAGAATCTTAACACGTATGAATTTGACTTTACACTTAAACTTTTACACTTTTTAAAAAAAAAAAAAAAAAAATATATATATATATATATATATATATATATATATATATATATATCCCGGACTCACCATTCTCTGCAGCTAGCTGTGTATTTCTCCCCAGATTTATAAACATTTCCTCCATGAACACAGGAGCAGGAACTCAGCGGAATACAGCTGGACTTGGTCACATCATCCCACACGGTGCCTTAAAATATATAACACATTTTCAATTTTATATGAAAGATTGTTGAATTATGAAACATTTTCAAATGTGTGATCGAAGTCGTGAGCAATCTAAAGCTTTAAGTGCGAGACGAGGCTTTGAATGAATTACCAGAAGGACAGAAGCATCCATCAATGCAGTGTTCTCCACAAACTTCTCCTGTCTCAGAGTTCGAGCAGGTATCAATACACGGACTGCCACATTCGGTGTACTGCAGGGTACCTGAACATGACTTGGCTGTAACCAAAGAGATGACAAACAAAAATTAAAACACAGCACAGTGTTTTCCACACTAATGTAAGCTATATCCATGTCTGTGAAGGACACAGTAAGAAGAGCACAAGCTAATTAAGAGAAGAGAAGAGTACTCACGGCAGAAGACGTCGGTCCTCCAGTTTTCGGGTTTGCCTCCTGAGTGAACACACTGCCGTGAATACTCAGCTAGGGTTTTACACAAGCAGGAAGAGTCTGTGGTTGTGTTACACTGGCACAGATCCTTCATACATGCTTTCACAAACATATCGACCGACACCAGAGACGTGCAGCTGCTGAACTCCACCTTGAGGAAGAGCTGACGGCAGAAATTCTGTCCAGAAAGACAACATTTATATATAAAAAGTTAAATATAGGTAAATTATTTCTAATCACCTTTGGATCTCCGATAGATTAGTTTGCTGAATGTAGCTACCTTATTATATATCTAACTTGACCACCTTATTTGATTTAACACCTCATTTTACATAGCTTCCTACCAAGCTACTGAGCTATGAAGCTTTATATGCTTTGCTTTACCAGTGCTGACTATTTTTTTGTAATAAATATCCAGATAGTTATGTTTCATACCATCTTTTTATGCAATTCATGCCAGCTTATTTACCAGCAAACTAATAAAATCTGTCTAGCTTTAGTGACCGTGATATCAGATGGACCTCAGCAGTCTCGGATCATTATATGGTGACAGCTCTAATTCAGATGATGATATGGCATCTGTTTAGTGAAGTTATGAGAGATTTTTGATACCTCATCTCCGCAGTTTGTATATGTTGGTGCAGCTATGTCCTGGCATCTTTCTGTGGGTCCGTCCATCTTCCAGAGACTTCCATAGTCAGACGGAGAGAGCATCACATCTAAAGCACACACAAAGAAATTTCATTGTTGTTCCCAAGCAGGAGCTGGATGTTAATGTTACTCTTCAGTCCTTCATTCATCTTCGTGATGCGCTTTATCCTGCTCTGAGGATCTGAAGCTAATTGCAGAAACAATGGATATAAAATACATGGGACACACACACACACACACACAGACACACACACCCTTACACACCTATACATAACCTGGAGACACACACACCTATACACACCTGTACATAACCTGGAGCTCTGAGAAGGCAAAACTACTTTCTACTCTGCACCCACACCTGACTTTACAGACATTTATTTTCATTTTTTAGACCAAAATTCTTTAATTACCATTCTTGATCATTTCATTGTAACCTGGGACACCGTTGAAGTCGCCGCAAAGCCCACAGGTCCGATTTTTGAACTTTGCATCTAATTCAATCTGTAAACAAAAACCCACAATCAGCGTCCGCTTTGCAACCAGTTGCCGATTTTAATTCACTAATTTAATTGTTTTTAAAAGGTAAGCTAGGAAATTATTGTGTATGAGTATCAATCTTTTGTCAACAAAATTCAAAGAATAAAGATCTACCATGAAGGCATCATCTTCGTTCCACAGAGCTGTTAGCCCCACTGTGGATTTGACGGAGATGTAAGAGCCGTGCATTTCAATATATACACCGCTGCTGGCAAATGGTGCCGTGACCCTTAAAAAAAGAAACAAACCCGAATGAGATTTTTTGTAGATCTTTAAAAGACATGGATTCTGCTTTTCAATACTGGTGAAAATGTATGAATACTAAAATGGTTTTTAAGTCAAAACATTTTTTAACTCAGCCTTAGTATTGTGTAATAACTGATCCATTAAAACAGCTGTTGCTAGAAGGCTAGTTGCTAGTTTGGCTCACGTTTGGCCGTTGACATTGATTAAGCCTTTACTGAGCTCCACCACTGTGCCATCCAGCTTCAGGGTGATTTTGATAATCGTGGGTTCGCCGTTCACGATCTCCCGTCTCATCTGAACATTAAAGCCTTCGTAGCTGCCTCCGCACTGCGATGTCAGGATGTGGTTACACATAGACGGGAGCTGGAAAAGGTCTCCGTCAAACGTCAAGAAGTGGTAATTTCCCCATGTGC
The DNA here is from genome assembly GCA_033459395.1 of Hemibagrus guttatus. NCBI lineage: Eukaryota > Metazoa > Chordata > Actinopteri > Siluriformes > Bagridae > Hemibagrus > Hemibagrus guttatus. Next base: position 2,843,139 of record JAUCMX010000010.1, on the reverse strand, counting down.
TGCAGACAAGCTCGTTATGCGCTGAAGCAATTCCTGAAACATGATGTTTCACTCTGTTACACATTTATCTTTGTGCTTGAAAAAAAAAAATAATCAAAGATTCATAAATATTTAGTTGTACCTGAAATCAGTTGCTTTGTCAGTGGTTCAATAATTGCTACGGTCGCTGAAATAATTAAAGAAACAAAAGTTATTCTTTTATTCTATAAACTTATCCCACTTCATTACAGACACTGATTTCTCTTGAAAGACTATACATTACTAAGTTCTATATCTGTATATACTTTTATCACATACAATAAAAACACACAGCTATTATGTTGTAATTCTTATCAAGCGGTTGATTATTAATTGATGCATTCATTAACCAGTTCTGATTAATCATTTGTAACATACTATATTATAACCCCACATATAGCTAAGCCCTGCAGTGTTACCACTTGGTTATGAAGTCAACTTACTTTGTGCAGCAGTCAGTCCAATAAATAGAGCGATCCATGTTACTAATGTTCTAGTTGTTAAATTTAAAGTCCCCATGGTGGTGTTGTGGAGAGACGAGCACTCCACAGGTACGTTGTGACAATCCTCTGATCCACTCTGATTTTTATACTACCTGAGTTTCACGTCATATTCTCAAGCTTTAGTTAAGGAGGGGCCATGAGTTAGTTTAACTTTCCTAAGATAAATATCTCTCTGGATTGTGCTAGATGATGGCGTGGCTTTGAAACCTTTAGGCAGTCAGCCTCTAGGTGAAGGAAGGTGTGGATCGCTTATTCTTCTTTAATGTTCATTAACCATAACCTTATAAAAGGTAATTTAATTTTAGTATTCTCATTATTAGTGTTAATAACCATTCCATTTCAAAAGCAGTTGTAGTAATATAGCAGTGTGTGAAAGAAAAATCGCTCAAGAATGCACATGTACAAATTGGCAGCCATCTACATTTACATTTACGACATAGACGGACATCCTTATCCAGAGTGATGTACAAAAGCGCTTTGAGGTCCTGATCAATGAATACCTCAATACTGGTTCACTAGGACATACTCTAAGGATACCATCAGTCTAAAACTCTGTTTGGAGGAAATAAAGCTTTTTTTCTATGTCTATCATCCTGGAGAAAGAAAAGAGTAAAAGCAGTGAATTAACTAGTAAAAAGTAAAAAGAATATTTACCCAGAATATGAACAAAAAAAAACATAAATAAAAGTCCTTCCTGTGGACATAAATGGAGCGTCTGGATTTTACCGGACATCATAAAAAATATAAATTGAATCATGTGTTGGAGTCAGATGAGACAATAATATAGAGAACAGCACAAGTATATATTACAAAAATAAATACAAGCATTGTGTGGACCAGGATCTCTTGTGAAGAATAATGCCTTCATACGTTTTAAATGTTATTATTCATTCATTCATCCCGGATAAAGTTGGATCACACAGTCAATCCAGCTACTGGTTGGTACTTGTGGGGTGAAAGGAAACCAGAGGAAATTTATGTCTGTATATACTTTTATTACATACAATAAAAACACACAGCTATTATGTTGTAATTCTTATCAAGCGGTTGATTATTAATTGATGCCTTCATTAACCAGTTCTGATTAATCATTAATCATTTGTAACAATCATCTGTAACACACAGACAGAATCCCATTTTTTTTTAAATTTTCGATCATTAAAAGCAAAAGTTAAATCTCACACACTAAATATCTTGTTGCTGCAAATAAATGATCTTGGTCTTCATCAGTTTTGTCTTAAGGCTGTGCAAGGTTTATGTTCAGTTGTTAACAGGTTAATGCTTTTGTCACTGAGTGAATATGAATGAACACGCTGCATCTAGTTACATTTATTATACAAATGATGTATAAATATTAGAGCCCATCCCATTAAATAATGAATCCTTGAGCTGCCATGATTCAACAGCATAAACACACAAAACTTCAAGTTTACACTGGCGCATTAAAGGATGGAGGACCTATTTGATTGAGGCCCATTGGTGACTCATTCTGCTTTTAAGGATATGTATCCTGATATAAAGAATTAACTTCTCCGTCGCCGCAGGCTTGCTCAGTAGGGATAAAGAGGGATAAGTAGTTTAATAATTTAATGATTCTTTTTTTCCTCTATTTTCTGTTTATCTATTTTTGTAAAGCTGCTTTGAGACAACCTCCATTGTAAAATACGCTAGACAAATAAATTGAGTTGAATTGAATTGAACTTGGCACAAGCACATCACTACTGATAATTTTTATTATCGCTATTGTTATATTCAGGGTCAAGTTGATTTTTGGATTAGAAGACTTTTTATTTTTCAGTACTACAAGAGAACTAAAGGTTCAGCACAATAGAGAAGATATGAATCTGAGAACAAACTGGGGTTAGGCTTGATACAGCCCACTAAACACACATAAAGTGCTGTAACATATGATACTCGTTTTTATTTTGGTGTCAGGATCGTATGGGAAGTTAGTTCGAGGACTGATTGTGGGTGTGGGAGAAATTATTTGTGGGGTATGTGGGAGTGTAGGGGTAATTGTTGTTGTTGGGGTACAATCAGCTGTAGAGATTGTCGTTTTAGATGACATTTCTACCACATCAGCTGAAATACCATCAAGACATCCTGAACTGTGTGAAGGCCAACTATATCGATTCACCTTTTCCTTCTTTTTTAGAGTGTAGTCTGAACTGGTTTATTTAATTTTGGTTTGTGAAAGAAGTTATGGACGATGTCAAAAAATATGCAAAATTGATAGGACATCATTTACATTTCTGGCATTTGAGAGACACCCTTATCCAGAGCGACTTACATTTTAATCTCATTTTATACAACTGAGCAATTCAAGGTTAAGGACCATGCTCAAGGGCCCAGTAGTGGCAGATTGTTAGACCTGGGATTCAAACTCACAACCTTCTGATCGGTATTGAGTATCCAATTGAGCTGCTGTTCACACAAGGAAATCTGCTAAAATATTTCTGGATAAATCTGTAAAACATTTCATCTGTATGATCAAACTCACATGTTGCCACACGATAAAGTCCATATCTTTCACAGAATATGCTTTTATGCTATAAATTGGACTGAACATTGCCACCATATTTACAAGAGAGTTCACATAGTATGGAATGGGTATTACATATAATTACTTCTTGTTCATTTTTTTCCTCTGTCAATGTATATTTACTGATTCATCTGTTTGTAGGTTTCTGTATCTATGAGCCAAGCTGTTGTTGTTGTTGCTATGTGTGTTGTTAAACTCAATATACATATTGTTTTAAAAAAAATATATATAAAAAATACACATGTTGTCAGAGGGTAAATCTGAACATAACCTTTCAATAACCTGCAAAATGCTGGGTCCAAGCCCTACTCTTGATGTTCAACTGAGGAGCATGAGGATATTATATCATTGCGTCATCTAGGAGACTCTTCCAACAGAGGACCACAGCTGAGCCACATGGACCAGCCATGATGTCCACCACAGATTAATATTGGGTCAGCAATTTAAACGGTAACACTGAACTCTTCAGCATGCTGGTATATGGACCAGCCCCTCTACTGTGAAGCAGAGATAGACACCTGACTTGAGAAACATTCCAGATTTTACCAATTTTAATTAACAAAAGCTATGTAGCTATGAGCTTTTGAGAAAATTATTTCATAAACCTAGTGTTTAAAATAAAACATCACAATACTGTATGTAATATTGGCTTCAAGTGTAGGCTTCAGCATGACATATTATAGTTACATCAAACTGCCCTTCACATGATTATATGTTGTTGTTGTTATTATTGTGTTTTTGGCTGCTCCCTGTTTTGGGGTCACCACAGTGGATCATTTGGTCTGCATGTTTCGATTTGGCCCAGGTTTGGCACGGATGCCCTTCCTGACGTAACCCTCCCATTTTATCCGGGCTTGAGACCGGCACTGAGTGTTCCGTCACTTGATTATATAACACTATAAAAATCCAAATAAGTCCAATTTGTGTGTAATCAAGACACACCTTAACTAACATAACATAGTTATACCTGATCTGTAAATTCCGATGTCTCACTACACACATGCATTTCAACTCACACACCACATGTCCACTTCCATAACTCCTTAAAAAGACAAGACTGGGAAAGTGGATGAGTGTGACATAGCAGGAGATTTTTCTTTTTACAGGCTACACACCTCATGATCGTGATGTGACGACCAGACGATCAGAACTGAGCAAGGGAATGGGGGAACAGGAAACATTCTGATAGAAAGAACACTGGGACAACTGGGAGCAGAGCTTAAAACAGTGAATTTGCAATAGAAAGACATAATTAATGATATAATCCCGGTTATAATTATTAGGGATGTGCTTTCTGGCTATTACTATTCAAATACTGATAGAGTTAAAAATAAAACTATTCAAATTCTGATGGAGTTAATTAATAAACCAACAAAAATAAATAAATAAAAGGTTTCTCAGTGTAATCAAATATCAACATTTCAACCTGTAGCCCATCTGAAGCTCTGATGACGGTCAAAACTCGAAAGTACTGTCACAGAGTGAACATAGCACTGGATAACAAACCTTCAGGTTATAATAATCTGACAGAAATCCTCCACATGTGCCTGAGTGAAGCAGCTGAGGTGTGACGCAGGTGAAGTGTCGTTTATAGTGTTTGGAAAGATGTGGATTGTGGGATAAAAAAAGACTGCTTCATAGTCTCGGTGGAATTGTTTAAAGCAGCTGATCAGGAGATTAGAGGAGGAGCAGGGACAGTCAGAGATAGAGATTGTTGCTGTGGCATGTAAACCTTCAAACAGCTCTTTTTGGACACAGCCTATTTGTCCAGGTGCATATTGAGCTCCAACTTCCCTGTTCGGTCTCTCTGCCCTGTCATATGTTACTGTAGGTGGACATACTTTTGAACAAAACTATTATTTCACAGCGACTAAGTAAACACATGAAGCCTAACATCCTAGGGCAATGAGCTCAATTCAGGATCTAGCGACTGAAGGCAAAGGCTTTGCCAGTGTAATTCAAATACACACATGGATGATTGATGTGCTACGCTGACATGTGCTAAAACATTACGCTGAGTAAGAGGGAGGTAGAGCGAAAAAACACTTTCATGAAAAGGTTACTTTTGTCCCATTATAAGATGAATAAATATGTACAAAGGGATAGGACAGAGGGAGGACGCCAGCACGCTGCCAATTTATCTTCTGCCTGAATTGTGTCATGACGCAGAGCTTTTTTTTTTTTTTTATGTCACATATCATTGAATAAAAGACCAATCTGACCCCTAGCTTAAAAACAAGTGGACTGCCATCTACTGTATGACTAAATGGAGTAATTCTAAAAATAATTCCGTCCACAAAAGTTAATCTCTTAGTCATAAATGATTTATTGGACAAATGTTATTCAACACCAAACAAATAACTATCCCTCTGAAAAAGTATTTGCACCCCCCCCCATATTTGTCATGTATTTTTCACATTTGTCACACTACCTGGTTTCAGAATCCCCAGACAAAATGTAATAAAGGGACCACGAGGAAAGACCACGAGAATACGAGGAAACACAAAACACAAAGTTTTAAATCATCGTTTCATTTATTGAGGGAAAAGGGGCTATGCAACACCTAAACCAAACACTTTCAAGTGAAAAGGTAACTGCCCCCTAAACTTATAACTGGTTTGGTCAACAAGTGCAACCAAACATTGGTCAATTTTATAGCCACTGCTGCATAATGTGAACGGTTGGTTTTGAGGAGAAAAAGTACAAAATATTTGTAAAAATTATCTTGTATATTGTATATATACTCAACATAGTATATTGATCTCGTTTTGTTTAAAATGGTCTTAGACACGTTATATGCAATTTACCATGTCAATATGCTGAATGTACATTTACATCCGCTATAGTCTCCACACGAATTATATCATGATTGGACTGCTTAACAGTGCTGATTACTTTATTACTAGAACTTAATAACTAGACTAAAAGCACTTAGAAATAGTGCACACTTAAAACATTTAATCAAGGTAAGAAAATTCAGAGAATTTCAATTCAGATCATTTAAAACCACACGATATAATAATATGATAAGATAATCCTGTAGATAATATTAAAATTTCTGATCAGTGCTTTACTCCCCTTCAAGAGACTGATATAATTTCCCTAATTTCATCTTCAAAACTTTCAACCTACATTTTAGATCCTTTACCCACGTCTTTCTTTAAACAGATACCAGTAGCTACCAAACCTCTTCTAAAAATGATAAATTCTTCCCTTACCACTGGCTATGTGCCTAAATCTTTTAAGCTAGCTAGTTATAACTAGCTAGATAGTTATCAAACCCCTGATTAAAAAACCCGACCTCATCCCCTGTCTGTCATGGTTGGCAAAGTTCCCTGTTGGGCCACTAGGGGGCTTCTAGCAGGGGTTTTTTTTTTCTCTGTGCCATGTGTGTTTTGTTTTGACATTTTAGCCCCGCTTGTTCCCGCCTCTGTTCAACTGTCCCTTGTGTTCCCTTGATTATCATCCTTATTTATATTGGTTGTCGTGCTTGTGTTTGTGGCTAGAACTCATCTTTAATGTGTGTCTGTTCTGTTCTTTGGATTTGGTTTTGTGTTTGGTTTTCTCCCCAGTGTTCCCATGTAAGTGACTGTTTATTGTTTAATAAACCCCTGTTTTATGTCTATCCCTGCAACTGGGTCTGATCTCTTTTGCCTGGTACCACCGGTACGTGACACTGTCAGCTGTTCAACTATAGGCCAATATCAAACCTCCCCTTTATCTCCAAGATCCTAGAAAAGGTTGTAGCACAGCAGTTATGTTCATACCTACATAGGAATAACATTCATGAAATGTATCAGTCAGGATTTAGGCCTCATCATAGCACAGAAACAGCACTGGTTAAAGTGGTAAATGGCCTGTTACTGGCCTCTGATCAGGGTTGTGTCAACTTTCTGCTGTTACTTGATCTTTGACACCATTGACCACGCTACTCTACTTGATAGGCTAGAACATGTTGGTGTTAAAAGAACAGCCCTCTCCTGGCTCAGGTCTTATTTGACGGATCGTTATCAGTTTGTAGATGTAAATGGTGACTTCTCTAAGCATACTAAGGTTATGTTCGGTGTTCCACAAGGTTCTGTTTTAGATCCACTGTTTTTCTCCTTATATATGCTACCCCTTGGTGCAATTATTCGTAAACATGGTATTAGCCTCGACTGTTATGCCGATGACACACAGCTACATGTTTCATCAGAGACACCAGCTTATTAAGATTACGCATTGGATGCTTACTAACTTCCTCCTGCTTAACTCTGACAAGACAGAGGTGCTTGTACTAGGACCACATGCAGCTAGAAGTAAGCTTTCTGATTACAGAATAACTATGGATGGCTTTTCTGTTTCATTATGTCCAGCAGTAAAAGATCTTGGTGTGATTATTGACTCTGGTCTTTCGAAGCTCACATAGATAATATCACTAGGGTAGCCTTCTTTCATCTCAGAAATATTGCTAAGATAAGAAATTTGATGTCACTTCATTATACAGAAAAACTAGTTCATGCTTTTGTTAGCTCTAGGTTGGATTATTGTAATGCCTTACTGTCTGGATGTTCCAGTAGGAGTGTAAACAAGCTCCAGTTAGTACAGAATGCAGCAGCTAGAGTCCTAACTAGAACCAGAAGATATGAACACATCACTCCTATCTTGTCCACACTGCATTGGCTCCCAGTCAATTTTAGCATTAATTATAAAATACTATTACTGACCTATAAGGCATTGAATGGTCTCATGCCACAGTATCTGAGCAATCTTTTGGTTTCCAATGATTTGGTAGTACCACATAGGCTACAGCAGGGGGAAGAGCTTTTTCTTATAAGGCCCCACAGTTATGTAACAGCCTTCCAATTAGTCTTGGGGACTCAGACACAGTTTCCAGAGACAAGTTTTCTATGCATAGTTTTTCTTAGGTAATCTCTTTTTTTCATTCTCTCTCTCTCTCTCTCTCTCTCTCTCTCTCTCTCTCTCTCTCTCTCTCTCTCTCCTCTCTCTCTCCCCTCTCTCTCTCTCTCTCTCTCTCTCTCTCTCTCTCTCTCTCTGTCGAGTTATACATGTTACACATCCCAGTGTTCTGAGTTCCCGGGGAGAATGCTTCTTCTTTCCCGATCTGCCTGACCTATCCTGACGCCCGGCCCCTGGTTGAAGTCTCATCACTTGGTGGTGCACTCTGCTGGGGGTAGATCTGCATGGACAGCCCATGACCAATGGGACTGCCATGGATAGAACCACTTGGAGACTATTGCGCCGTCTTTCAACTGCTGTTGCATCGGTCAGCTTTGTGCTCGGGTCTTCATCAGTGAACATTTGAAGACTTTGGCATATAGGAATTAGTCTTAAGTCTATAATGAAACTACGCTGACTTATTAGTTCCTCAGAAGCCCTTGTTTGCACAATTCCATGTAACTATAAACTGTTGAAAAAAGGACATTATTTACATTGACATTATTTAGTGTCCAGTGTCACCCAAATGATCCTGGATCAAAGGATGAGGTTCCCTTCTGAGCCTGGTTCCTCTCAAGGTTTCTTCCTCAGATCATCTGAGGGAGTTTTTCCTTGCCACTGTTGCCTCAGGCTTGCTCATTAGGGATAAATGTTAGAGATAAATATTAACTTAACTTTAAATGTTATGATTTTATTCTGTGTTTCTATGCTTCTGTAAAGTTGTCTTTAGACAATGTCCATTGTTAAAAACACTATAAAAATAAACAAAATTGAATTGAATTGATATAGTCCTAGTATAAATGATCAAATTAATCAACAGAAGTGTGTCTTAATGTATCTGGGATTATTTTGCATCTTACAATATATAGAGGCAGAAAATGTGAAGCTTTGAAGAATTTGTTTTTATTTAGATAATGCACCTCTGTATTTCAATTTTACCTTTAAAAAGAACGGCTCTATGAAAACTTTACTGTGGCATCACCCGGGTGAGTAAAATAATAATTTGATCATTGTCATTGTCTACTTTAAGAAGATATACATTCCATGATGTGCCTTTTTTTTATTATGGTTCTTGTGATGTGTTGGGTGTATAAAATTGATTTGTATGGCTAAAGTCAGGATTTCACCTTTTCTTGTGTGTAATTTGCTTATAATAATATAATACATATTTAGAGAAGGGATTGTTAAGCTCAAATCCAGGGTTCTGTGATTTGATCCTGAGTTCTGGATAATTTAAGTGAAAAAACACAAACTCTGCTACTTTTATTTTCTTTGCCAATAAGTAATATATTGTTGAAGATATGAAAAAAGAGAGATTTTTCTGACGATAATAAAACTAACGTAGATTTTCAGCATTAGCTACTTGCAAAATTTAAATATATGCATTCAGCTCACTTTAACTGGCTTGGTGCTTGCTGATCAGATTTTTTTGCATGTAGAATGTTCAATATGTTTTATATTGCTGTTGCTGTGATTCATGTGAAACTGATTTAATTTTTACAGAGATTTTTAAAATCTTTTCTTCGGACTTCTGCTTTTTTTCATGCATTTTCACACAAACAAGATGCTGCTTGTTGCTTGCTGATATTTATTAGATTCTAAGCATCAGAAAGGAATTACAGTTGTCACAATTCTTTAGTTGATTCATGTAAATAGAGTCATAAATAGATTAACATTGATTAGAGAAAATGAAGGCTGTTGTACGCGTGATCACCGACGTCTACGCCGCCTCTGGACAGGAGAAGTCTCCTTCAGCGTGCACTCTCTCTCGTAGCAACCGCACTTATCCACGTAGATGTACACGTTGGTGAATTTTGTTCCGTCTGGACAGAGGAATTCCGCTTCCTTCTTGCTGGTGGACACTTCCTGACAACAGGAGCACGAATGCTCGAACGTGTTGGCTGCCATCGAGTAGCTGAGGAGTGAAGAGAGAAAGTGGATCGTTTGAAAATGGTTCATGATGTCGCAGAGTAAGCTGATAGGAGGTTCCTGTAAGATCGTCACCAATGTAAAACTCCTAACATTTAAAGATGACATCTTATAGAACAGTAGATTAAAAGTCTATTAAGAAAATATTGCTGTAATCATTTCTAGTCTCTCAATAGACATGCAAGTAAAAGAAAAATAAATACATGGAAGATGTGACACAAGATCCTTCACAAGCCGTCAGCTCCACTGGTTTCGCAGTCCTGCAGCCATTACTCTCAAGGTACGTGGAGTTCCTGGTGAGGCTACATGCCCTATTCTTCAGTGTGCCTTAAAATAAAATTCAGTTGATTTTAGTTTGGATTGAATTTGCTCACTTATGCCAGTTTGTATATTTCAGTTGCAACTGAATGAATGCAAATGAACACTTACATTTAGGGCAACAGTCAACAATGACGATTGTTCCCTGCATAAAGAAAAGAAGGAAGGATTATATTATGGTATGATATAAAATACAAAGACAATAACACCATGGCATGATCGTGCTGAAGAAGGCATCATGTACTGTAGTGTAGAATCTGATCGGATCTTCTTAAAACTGTTGTTTTAACCTTTATACAATCCATTGCATCTTTAACAGTAGATTAAATTCTAGGTTCATTTATAGCAGTGTGATTGTTATGCTGTTTTTGTGGTTGTGGTAACTCACAGGAACACAGTCATCTTCGAAGAATGGTGGACAAACTTTCTGGTTCTTTACTGTAATGTACTGAGTCCCGTTTTTCACACAGCTGTAAGTCACACACTTGTCATTAGGCGAAGTCCAGGTTTCACCAGGCTAAAGAAACAGAAGAAGCGTTACTGAAACATTTTAGAACTAGAAGAGACACTCTTCTGCTTTCTACCCAAGCAGCAAGGGTCCTGCTTCTTTCTTCCGCTCTGTATTTTGTCGTTGCATATCCTTAGCTTTAATGATCAGATGCCTAGGTCATTCTTAAACTGTGTTCCTTGGTGAAACTGTATCCTGTACATTTGAAGTAGTTTGTAATTCTGAGCATTGTAGTGTATAACAATGTACTATATGTTCAAACCAGGCTATGACTAAACTCAAGTTCAATTAATTTAATGAATGATATCTAGTTTAAGTCATAACTTGTTATGTCTTTGTCTTTGTTTTACTGACCTCCACTCTCCTACACCTGAGTAATAGCTTATGGACTTGACATAAACCTGAAAGCTGCTATATTGAGATTTGATGTACATCTGAGTTTAAAGGTTTACAGTAACTACATCTGTTTTGTGTGATTCATGTCATTATTGTATAGAGCTACAGAAAGGACATGGTGTATGGTTTTAATGAGCAATCTGGTGTGCACCACACATTATTGCATATCATGTGGTATTATCTGTAGCTGATACCAGTTACAAAGCCCTAAGTGAGGTGGAATCCCAAAACAGCTCTCTGGGAGCTCCATCCCCACGGTGAAGCATGATGGTGGTAGCATCATGTTGAAACTTACCTGTGCTTGCTTTTCTGTATAATTTCATGCCCTCCTTACCCAGTCACTGACAGACTACTTTTATTATTTTAATTTGCAAATAATTGTGTAAACTATAATGACTCCCCCTGGCTATTTTGACAGATTAAATATACAAAATTCCAATTAAGTGCAGTATTAGGTTTTAAGAGAATAGTAAATATATATTTTATTTCATAACCTGGTCAGGTTCTCAGTGTTCTTACCTTATACTCCGTGTCATTGAACACACAGACAGGTTCATGCACTGTGTACAGAGAAAGAACAAATTTTTAATGCGATTGTTCTAACCATATTAAACATTTCTATGGGGGAAAACTATACATCCAAGCCACTCCACACTCACCACAGTTGTAAACTGGACAACAGCCATTGATTTCTATTTGGACCAGCTTGAATCCGAGAGGGCAGGTCTTGATGGGACAAAGACTGCTATCACATACTGTGTTAGAATATAATATAATAAAAGCATGTAAATGATATGTATATTAACTCATTGGTTTAATAGCATATTGATGATCTGTAACAAGAAAAGCATGATTCAAGATGTTGCATATTTCTGCATTACACAGTCTTTGTAATGTAAATGTCACACTGCCCTTTAGTCTGTATTTCAGATGATCATTCAGCTGAATTTTGGGAACAGACGAGGTAAAATGCACGTGCTTAAAGCTTGAAAACTCACCACAACTGCTATTCTGGCAGCAATCTGTATTCTGTATGATCTCCACCTGACCAGGTGCATCACAGTGAACAGGCGCTTGTGTAGGGCATGTCACATTCACGCAGCTCACTGTCAGACTCTTCTCTTCACACGTGCAGATCTTACAATCTGATCTCCAGGTCTCATTGGGCTTAAAGGGATTGTAATATTATTTAAGTGTTGTGCTTAATTACGGTAAAAGTTTCAATAACAAACTGAAATATTTTTAAAACTGTTAAAAGGTAATATCTGCTTTCTTTTACCTTTTTGAACTGATTGTCATATGTTCTGCAGCCTGATTATTTGAAGATAAAAGAAATATAATTAGAATTTGAGCCAGCACTATATATTTGAGCAGGTACACTAGACCTACAGACAGACGACAAATTAAAAGGTCACATCGTGTGTCCACATTATATGTGAATTGCACTGTAAGGAGTGTACTAATTTCACTGTACTCAGAATCTAATCCAAAAGATAGTTGTTCTACTGATATTTTGATAATAGTACTGTCTAAAATGCCGGTCCAAAATTTCCGAGTGCTGATTGATTACGTTAAGGTCTGGTGACAGTGATGGCTATAGCATACAATGTTTATGTTGTGTATGTTGGCGGGGTCATCCCAAAAGAAACCACTCCCACCAGGATGGAAATTACCATCATATATCAGAGAAAGCTGTATATCAGAGCCAGTTTTAATTTTAATTTATCGTCAGTCTGTAGTTTCAACCTCGGTTTAAAAGTGAGGACTTACCACAAGCCTTAACACACTCGTTTATATCTGGACTCAACTGTATCGAATCATCCGGACAGTAGCAGCCTTCCCAGAACATTGTTTCCATAGCACTAAATGTACTTGGTGTACTTATAAAGTCAAGGTTAAATCTGTAAAAGCAAACATTAAAATGTGACTGTAATGTAATTTTGTAATCATTAAAAACATTTTTTTTGTTTTATTACTGTGTTACCTTAAATCACAAGTTGGTGGAATCTGAGGTCCACAAGCTTTGTAGACTTTGGGCTTTTCGCATTTGAATTCTACATATTGAGGACACAAATGTTTGTAACTACTACAATCAGGTACTATATGTCATTAATTGTTATGTCACATTAACTCCACTTACCACACACGCCATTTGTGGCTGGCCTCCAATCGATGCAGATTCCTGCCAGAGCACACTGTTCAGCGTACATCTGCAAACTGTAACAACCGATGATCTCATTGTTCATGTGGCACACGTCGTAGTTGCAGGCCTCCTCGTAAAACTGGTATGGGATAATCTCATGGCATTCCATAAACATCCTTTTAAAAAGATCCAGGGTAGAATTAAGCATCCAACCAAGACATCATTTCCTTTTGTTTTACTAAACACTAATTGTAGTTTATTCAAGAGTGTTGAAAAGAGGATAAATGTCCTTACATGGTAATATTTTGACAGATTGGAGCATTGGTGCATGGCACTGGTGTTGGTGAAGGCTTTGGTTCTGGACAGATGCTGTTATTACTGACATTCCAATACTGAGCCATTTTTTCACAGGAGGATATAATGGTGCCATTTGGTAGGCGACAATCATCTGTACGGTTATTATCGCATGTTCCTAAAAATGGATGAAAAGCAGTTTTATTAGAACAAATTGCATCAACAATTCACAGCAGTGTTTCACACTTCCTGTTTGTCTGCTGTATGATTACCATTTTTTAAACAAAATTCTAATTTGTTTTAGTTGTTACTGAGCACTGGCTCTATCCAGGTGCTTGCTATCTATCTATCTATCTATCTATCTATCTATCTATCTATCTATCTATCTATCTATCTATCTATCTATCTATCTATCTATCTATCTATCTATCTATCTATCTATCTATAAGATAGTTTAAACTGGGTATTTTCTGGGTCTAACTGTATGGAAACAAAGCATCAAGCACAATCTGCATGTTTCACCTTTAAGCATTATTTTAGAAATTGGAACGTGAAATTACCGCATTGTCCTTCAGTGTTTCCATGGAACATCTGCCATGGGAGGTTGATGAAAAACATCATGCCAGTGAAGGTGACCTGTGCATCGATTGCTGGTATCACCAAGAGTGATTCAATTCCATTGTCTGAAATTCGGAAGTCCTTATTCTGATATGGTAGTGTGACCAGGTTGTCGTTGACTTTAACCTGTTAAAAAAAAATGTAAAAATTCTGCTAGTAAGCGCTATGAGCATGATGCATAGCTGTTATCATTAGTTTGGCATGCCCTTTTTAAGTTTCTTTGATTTTTTTAATATACATTACTGTTGAGTTGCAGATTTCATAGATAGAAAGACAAACACATATACTGATGCAACAAAAGCTAGGAACACACTTTCTAAACTGAGCTACAAAATGGCTGTTTGTTTTAAGGAGTAGGCTTTTAAACCTAAATCTGTGTTTTATTTAGACCAATATACACGGGTGAGCCATTCAGCAAATCAAGATACCATTGAACTATATAAATGATTAAATTAGTTACCAGATTGATGACATTTCCATTGGAAATTTCTTGTGTCATGAAAATTTCAAATGATTTGTAGTACACAGTCAGTGATTTAGGACAGGAGAGGCCATCTTCAGAGTCGCAGAAGACATTGTCAATAATGACGCTGAAGTTGTATTTTGGATTTATCTCTCTGACAAGGACATAGGAGCAGTTCCCTTGAAATGGGTAGTATGTTCCATCAAAAGTGATGTAATGTGGGTCTCCAAAGCCACTGCATATACCTGAATGATAAAGAACATATAATGTATTATTAATGCTGCTGGGAATAGTTAGAATGAAAGAAATTCAGTTGCAGTAAATGGAAATGACAAACGATGCAGTTTACTTACACTGGCATTCATATTTGGAACAACACCCAGAGTCATCTTTGACTAGCTTTGCTGGATGTTGGTTAACACATACAGGCATAGGTGCATCCTCACATTTCACATGTTTACGTGTAACTACTCCATTGTTACATGTAAGATTGGCACATTTTCCATCTGGTATAGTTTCTCCATCCTGAAAATACACAATATTAGACTTGCAAATATGTGAATGCTCTAAGAGGATATTTCAGATTTTAAACACTAAAACTGCACTGTCGATAATAATCATCCACCGTAAATAATAAAGTTTCATTAGTAAGTAAATGTCTAAAGGGCATCATTACAAGTTTTGGGATTACAAGATCTTGTGGATTGCACAGTGTTTATAAGATTTGAACCAATCACATTATGCATTTATCTAAAAATAAAGCAACTGATTTTACATGATGAAACTTATAACAGTGAGTAAACTATCTAATAGAATCTAAAACAGAATAATGTAGCAATAAATTCCTTATAAACAAATAGAAAAATCAAATTAAATGATGTGCTGAACAGGCGATGTAAAAATAAGGTAGTGTGGAGCATCATGTCTTTGTTAAATGCATTACCTTTAGAGGTGGTTTGTCACAGGGTTTGTGCTGGGTAGTGTTTGGTGCTTGTGTAGTTGAACCACATGCTATGAAAAATTTATGAACCTAAGTTGTTGTCATCCCTTGCAATTGCAAAAACAATATAGTCACTCCCCTTTTAAGGGAACCTGATGTTGGACATAATATCCATATAATCAACATAGAGTTGTATGATAACTGTATGACAATGCGGACATGGAAGTATGAATTTAACAATGATGAGGAAAAAACATTTGGTCTAATGGTTACCTGGGAGACTATGTTCCTTTAATTGGGGCTACACATTGATGTCCTGTAGCAGGTTTTGGTGTGATCCAGTTATGATTGTTAAATTGGTGTTGTTCTTGTCACAGGTGTGGTGGTGGCTGTAGGGCTAGTATTTCTCAGGGTTGTGGATTTTGTAGAGAAGTTGTGGTTGTAGTTGTTGGTGTTGTTGATATAGTTGTTAATGGTGTGCTGATGGTTGTAGGACACCATTCTGGTACTTCACAACAATACACTTTAATTTCATAGTCAAAACACTGCTGCTGAAGACCTTGATTTTCGTTGAGACAGATTAGTCCATCTTGGGCATTACAAGTCACTTCTTGACCCAACTGTGATAGGGGAAGGTCAGGGTAGAGTTTTGCTCTGCATTCCGCATTTGTTGGGGTGGAACAGATATTACCATAAGTGTCATGTATCCTTTTAATTGGTACAATTTCACCACCATTAGGACCAGATGTAGGAGGGCCAAAATCCATCCAATCAGACCAAGAGCACACAAGTGGACATGGAGTTATGGTTGAACTTAAGGCTTTGGTGTGGTTGGGGTTGTTGTAGGAGGGTTGTGGTTGTAGTTGTTGTTGTGTTGTTGGTGTTGTTGTTGTTGGTGGTGTTGTAGTTGTTGGTGTTGGGGTTGGTGTTGTAGTTGTTGGTGTTGTGTTGTTGTTGTAGTGGTGTGTGATGTTGTGTTGCTTGTTGAGACCTTCTGGTTGACAAAATACTTTTTTTGTTGTTGTTGAGTTGTTTTCGTTGTAGGATTAGTCCATTTGGGTTACAAGTCATTCTTGACCCACTGTGATAGGGAAGTGGGTAGAGTTTTGCTTGATTCGCATTTGTTGGGGTGGAAAGTTTCCTAGTGTCATGTATTTTTATTGGTACAATTTCACACTTAGGACAGATGTGGATGGGCCAAAATCTCAATAGACCGTGAAGTGGATGGGTTTGGTTGAGCTTGGGGTTGGTGGTGGGTTGTTGTAGGGTGGTTGTGTTGTAGTTGTTGTTGTGGTGTTGGTGTTGGTGTTGCTTGTGTTTATTGTTGTGTGTGTGTTGATAGGTGGTGTCTGTGGTGTAGACACCATTCTGGTTCAACACAACAATACACTTTAATTTCATAGTCAAAACACTGTTGTTGAAGACCTTGATTTTCTTGAGACAGATTAGTCCATCTTGGGCATTACAAGTCACTTCTTGACCCAACTGTGATAGGGGAAGGTCAGGGTAGAGTTTTGCTCTGCATTCCGCATTTGTTGGGGTGGAACAGATATTACCATAAGTGTCATGTATCCTTTTAATTGGTACAATTTCACCACCATTAGGACCAGATGTAGGAGGGCCAAAATCCATCCAATCAGACCAAGAGCACACAAGGGACATGGAGTTATGGTTGAACTTAAGGCTTGGGTGGTTGGGGTTGTTGTAGGAGGGGTTGTGGTTGTAGTTGTTGTTGTGGTTGTTGAGTGTTGTTGTTGCTGTTGGTTGGTGTTGTTGTTGTGGTGTTGATGTTGGTGTTGTAGTTGTTGTTGTGGTTGTTGGTGTTGTAGTTGTTGGTTGATGTTGGTGTTGTTGTTGCGTTGTTGTTGGTGTTGTGTAGTACTGCTATGTAGACACCATTCTGGTTCAACACAACAATACACTTTAATTTCATAGTCAAAACACTGTTGTTGAAGACCTTGATTTTCGTTGAGACAGATTAGTCCATCTTGGGCATTACAAGTCACTTCTTGACCCAACTGTGATAGAGGAAGTCAGGGTAGAGTTTTGCTCTGCATTCCGCATTTGTTGGGGTGGAACAGATATTACCATAAGTGTCATGTATCCTTTTAATTGGTACAATTTCACCACCATTAGGACCAGATGTAGGAGGGCCAAAATCCATCCAATCAGACCAAGAGCACACAAGGGACATGGAGTTATGGTTGAACTTAAGGCTTTGGTGTGGTTGGGGTTGTTGTAGGAGGGTTGTGGTTGTGTTGTTGTTGTTGTGTTGTTGGTGTTGTTGTGGTGTTTGTTGAGTGGTGTTGTAGTTGTTGTGTTGTGGTGTTGTGTTGGTGTTGTTGTTATTGTTGGTTGTAGTTTTGGATGGTGTTGCTTGATGGTTGTAGTTGTTATGTGTGTATGTGGTTAGACACCATTCTGGTTCAACACAACAATACACTTTAATTTCATAGTCAAAACACTGTTGTTGAAGACCTTGATTTTCGTTGAGACAGATTAGTCCATCTTGGGCATTACAAGTCACTTCTTGACCCAACTGTGATAGGGAAGGTCAGGGTAGAGTTTTGCTCTGCATTCCGCATTTGTTGGGGTGGAACAGATATTACCATAAGTGTCATGTATCCTTTTAATTGGTACAATTTCACCACCATTAGGACCAGATGTGGAGGGCCAATCCATCCAATCAGACCAAGAGCACACAAGGGACATGGAGTTATGGTTGAACTTAAGGCTTTGGGTGGTTGGGGTTGTTGTAGGAGGGGTTGTGGTTGTAGTTGTTGTTGTGGTTGTTGGTGTTGTTGTTGTTGGTGGTGTTGTGTTGTTGGTGTTGTGTTGTGTTGTAGTTGTTGGTGTTGTTGTTATTGTTGTAGTGGTGTGTGTGGTTGTAGTATGCTTGTAGACACCATTCTGGTTCAAACAACAATACACTTTAATTTCATAGTCAAAACACTGTTGTTGAAACCTTGATTTTCTTAGACAGATTAGTCCATCTTGGGCATTACAAGTCACTTCTTGACCCAACTGTGATAGGGAAGTCAGGGTAGAGTTTTGCTCTGCATTCCGCATTTGTTGGGGTGGAACAGATATTACCATAAGTGTCATGTATCCTTTTAATTGGTACAATTTCACCACCATTAGGACCAGATGTGGAGGGCCAAAATCCATCCAATCAGACCAAGAGCACACAAGGGACATGGAGTTATGGTTGAACTTAAGGCTTGGGTGGTTGGGGTTGTTGTAGGAGTGGTTGTGGTTGTAGTTGTTGTTGTGGTTGTTGGTGTTGATGTTGGTGTTGTGTGTTATTGTTGTGATGGTGTGTGATGGTTGTAGTATGCTTGTAGACACCATTCTGGTTCAAACAACAATACACTTTAATTTCATAGTCAAAACACTGTTGTTGAAACCTTGATTTTCTTGAGACAGATTAGTCCATCTTGGGCATTACAAGTCACTTCTTGACCCAACTGTGATAGGGAAGGTCAGGGTAGAGTTTTGCTCTGCATTCCGCATTTGTTGGGGTGGAACAGATATTACCATAAGTGTCATGTATCCTTTTAATTGGTACAATTTCACCACCATTAGGACCAGATGTGGAGGGCCAAAATCCATCCAATCAGACCAAGAGCACACAAGTGGACATGGAGTTATGGTTGAACTTAAGGCTTTGGTGTGGTTGGGGTTGTCTGTAGGAGGGGTTGTGGTTGTAGTTGTTGTTGTGGTTGTTGAGTGTTGTTTGATTGCCTAGTGGTGTTAGTAGTTGTTGAGTGTTGATGTTGTGTTGTGTTAGTTGGTGTTGTTGTTTTGGTTGTAGATGGTGTGTGATGGTTGTAGTCTGTAGTTAGACACCATTCTGGTTCAAACAACAATACACTTTAATTTCATAGTCAAAACACTGTTGTTGAAACCTTGATTTTCATTAGACAGATTAGTCCATCTTGGGCATTACAAGTCACTTCTTGACCCAACTGTGATAGAGGAAGATCAGGGTAGAGTTTTGCTCTGCATTCCGCATTTGTTGGGGTGGAACAGATATTACCATAAGTGTCATGTATCCTTTTAATTGGTACAATTTCACCACCATTAGGACCAGATGTGGGGTCCAAAATCCATCCAATCAGACCAAGAGCACACAAGTGGACATGGAGTTATGTTGAACTTAAGGACTTTGGGTGGTTGGGGTTGTTGTAGGAGTGGTTGTGGTTGTAGTTGTCTGTTGTGGTTAGTGTGTGTTGTTGTGTGTGTGTGATGTTGTTGTATTTTTGTGATTTTAGATAGTGTTGTGCTTTGATGATGTAATGTAAAGTAGGCTAATGTAGACACCATTCTGGTTCAAACAACAATACACTTTAATTTCATAGTCAAAACACTGTTGTTGAAACCTTGATTTTCTTAGACAGATTAGTCCATCTTGGGCATTACAAGTCACTTCTTGACCCAACTGTGATAGGGAAGGTCAGGGTAGAGTTTTGCTCTGCATTCCGCATTTGTTGGGGTGGAACAGATATTACCATAAGTGTCATGTATCCTTTTAATTGGTACAATTTCACCACCATTAGGACCAGATGTGGAGGGCCAAAATCCATCCAATCAGACCAAGAGCACACAAGTGGACATGGAGTATGGTTGAACTTGAAGGCTTTGGGTGGTTGGGGTTGTTGTAGGAGGGTTGTGGTTGTAGTTACGTTTTGTGACTTGTTTTGTTGTGTTAGTCCATTTGGGATTAGTTTCTGTGTGTTGGGGTGTAGGGTGGTTTTGTTGATTCGATTTGTTGTGGTGAAGTATTCTAGTGTATGTATCTTTTAATGGTCAATGTTACCACCATATCTGGTTCAAGAGGCAAAATCCTTTAATTTCATAGTCAAAACACTGTTGTTGAACACCTTGATTTTCGTTGAGACAGATTAGTCCATCTTGGGCATTACAAGTCACTTCTTGACCCAACTGTGATAGGGAAGTCAGGGTAGAGTTTTGCTCTGCATTCCGCATTTGTTGGGGGTTGTATTGTTGGGTTGATGTTGGTGTTGTTTTGTAGTTGTTGTTGCTTGGTGTTGATGTTGGTGTTGTTGTTGGTGTGTAGTGTTGGTGTTGTTGTTATTGTTATAGGTGGTGTGCTGTGGTTGTGGTTTGGTTCAACACAACAATACTTTAATTTCATAGTCAAAATGTTGTTGAAGACCTTGATTTTCGTTGAGACAGATTAGTCCATCTTGGGCATTACAAGTCACTTCTTGACCCCTGTGATAGGGGAGGTCGGTAGAGTTTTGTCGCACCATTTTGGGTGAACGATAACCATAAGTGTCATTTCCTTTTAATTGACAATTTCACCACCTTAGGACCAGATGTAGAGGGAAAATCCATCCAATCAGACAAGACACACTGGGACGATGTTAAGTAAGGTTGCGGGTGAGTTTTGTAGAGTTGCTGATTGTTTGTGTGTATAGATTGTTACCATATTGTGCTGTTCCTTGAAATTTTTGTGTATGAATTTCAGTATTTGTGTACCAGTATGTTTAGGAGGAGAGTCCATTTCAGAGTCGCAGAGACATTGTGATATGGTGAGTTGTATTTTGGTTTACTTGAAGGCTTGGGTTCCTTGATTGGGTAGTTGTTGTAAAGTGTGTAATGTGGTTAGTGTTCTGTTTGTAAGACTTATGTATGTTGGTGTAGTTGCTGTGGATAGTTGTGAAGTATATTAGTTGGTAAATGGATGCAGATGCAGTTGTAGTACTGCTTCATTAAAGACACTCAGTTCTGGTTTGGTAAACATACAGGCTGGTGTCTAATTTCAATGTTTATGTAACTACTGTTGTTATGTAAGATTGATTTTCATTGGTATAGTTGTCCATCTTGGGATTACAATATTGCTTGCAAATGTGATATGTTAGAGTATTTAGATTTTGACTAACTGCATGTCGATTTCTTGAGTGATCGTATAATAAGTTTCATTGTAGTATTTTAAGGATCATTACAAGTTTTGGATCACGATTGTGGATGCACATTTTAAATTTACCAATCACATTATGCAGACCTAATACATAAGACATGATTTTACTGATTGAAACTTTAACCATGGTAATATGGAAGGTCTAGAAGATTTGTAGCATCTTCTGTTGATAAAGATATTAAATGATGTGCTTGTAATGGCGATGTAAATTAGGTCGTGTAGGAGGTCATGTCTATTGTTAATGATATACTTGTAGAGTGGTGTCAGGTTTGTGCTGGGTAGTGTAGGGCTTTTGTAGTTGAAGTCACATGCATTTGAATATTGATGACTCAAGACATTGTTGTTGAACCTTGTTCAGTTGAGACATTAGTCCATCTTGCATTCAAGTCACTTCTTGACATTGTAAATGTGGGTAGATTTGTATGTTGGCATATTGTTGGTGAACTATATTATTACTACATAGAGTGTATGATACTGGTGTTGGGACAATTTGCAAAAAGAACATAGGCATTAATTTCTACAATAGAGTGAGGTAAAATTATTTTCTAATGAGACAGAAGCATATTCTTAAAGTGACATAATTGAGCACTGTGAAGGTTTGGTAGTCGAGTTTTGTTGTGTTGTTTGTAGGGTGGTGTGGCTGTGGCTAGTATTTTAGATTGTGGATTTTGGTAGAGAGTTGTGGTGTAGTTGTGTGTTGTTATATGTTGTAATGGTGTGCTGATGGTTGTAGTACTGCTATGTGGACACCATTCTGGGTTCACAAGCAATACACTTTAATTTCATAGTCAAAACACTGTTGTTGAAGACCTTGATTTTCTTGAGACAGATTAGTCCATCTTGGGCATTACAAGTCACTTCTTGACCCAACTGTGATAGAGGAAGGTCAGGGTAGAGTTTTGCTCTGCATTCCGCATTTGTTGGGGTGGAACAGATATTACCATAAGTGTCATGTATCCTTTTAATTGGTACAATTTCACCACCATTAGGACCAGATGTAGGAGGGCCAAAATCCATCCAATCAGACCAAGAGCACACAAGTGGACATGGAGTTATGGTTGAACTTGAAGGCTTTGGTGTGGTTGGGGTTGTTGTAGGAGGGGTTGTGGTTGTAGTTGTTGTTGTGGTTGTTGGTGTTGTTGTTGTTGGTGGTGGTGTTGTGTTGTTGATGTTGTTGGGTGTTGTTGGTGTTGTAGTGTTGGTGTTGTTGTTATTGTTGTAGATGGTGTGCTGATGGTTGTAGTACTGCTATGTAGACACCATTCTGGTTCAAGACAACAATACACTTTAATTTCATAGTCAAAACACTGTTGTTGAAGACCTTGATTTTCGTTGAGACAGATTAGTCCATCTTGGGCATTACAAGTCACTTCTTGACCCAAATGTGATAGAGGAAGGTCAGGGTAGAGTTTTGCTCTGCATTCCGCATTTGTTGGGGTGGAACAGATATTACCATAAGTGTCATGTATCCTTTTAATTGGTACAATTTCACCCCCATTAGGACCAGATGTAGGAGGGCCAAAATCCATCCAGTCAGACCAAGAGCACTCAGGCAGACATGGTGTTATGGGTGGACTGGTAGTCTTTGTTGTGGTTGGGGATGTTGTAGTTGTTGTTGTTGGTGTTGTTGTAGTTGTTGTTGTTGGTGTTGTTGTTGGTGTTGTAGTTGTTGGTGTTATTGTTGGTGGTGTCGGTGTAGTTGTTGGTGTTGTTGTTGCTGTTGTAGTTGTTGGTGTTGTTGTTGGTGTTGTAGTTGTTGGTGTTGTTGTTGTTGGTGGTGTTGTAGTTGTTGTTGTAGTTGTTGTTGGTGTTGTAGTTGTTGGAGTACTGGTTTGTGTACACAATCCTGGTACATCACAACACCCTTCTTGTATAACACAACAATACACTTTAATTTCATAGTCAAAACACTGCTGTTGAAGACCTTGATTTTCGTTGAGACAGATTAGTCCATCTTGGGCATTACAAGTCACTTCTTGACCCAACTGTGATAGAGGAAGGTCAGGGTAGAGTTTTGCTCTGCATTCCGCATTTGTTGGGGTGGAACAGATATTACCATAAGTGTCATGTATCCTTTTAATTGGTACAATTTCACCACCATTAGGACCAGATGTAGGAGGACCAAAATCCATCCAGTCAGACCAAGAGCACTCAGGCAGACATGGTGTTATGGGTGGACTGGTAGTATTTGTTGTGGTTGGGGGCGTTGTGGTTGTAGTTGTTGTTGTAGTTGTTGGTGTCGTAGTTGTTGGTGTTGTTATTGGTGGTGTTGTTGGTGTTGTAGTTGTTGGTGTTGTTCTAGTTGTTGGTGTTGTTGTTGGTGTTGTTGTTGGTGGTGTTGTAGTTGTTGTTGTTGTTGTAGTTGTTGGTGTTGTTGTTGGTTCTGTAGTTGTTGGTGTTGTTGTTGTTGGTGGTGTTGTAGTTGTTGTTGTTGTTGTTGGTGTTGTAGTTGTTGGAGTGGTAGTTGTTGTTGTTGTTGTTGGTGTTGGTGTTGATGGTGTTATGGGTGGACTTGTAGTCTTTGTTGTGGTTGGGGATGTTGTAGGGGGCGTTGTGGTTGTAGTTGTTGTTGTTGGTGTTGTTGGTGTTGTAGTTGTTGGTGTCGTAGTTGTTGGTGGTGTTGTAGATGGTGTTGTAGTTGTTGTTGTTGTTGGTGTTGTAGTTGTTGGTGTCGTAGTTGTTGGTGGTGTTGTAGATGGTGTTGTAGTTGTTGTTGTTGTTGTTGTTGGTGTTGTAGTTGTTGGTGTCGTAGTTGTTGGTGGTGTTGTAGATGGTGTTGTAGTTGTTGTTGTTGTTGTTGTTGGTGTTGTAGTTGTTGGAGTACTGGTTTGTGTACACAATCCTGGTACATCACAACACCCTTCTTGTATAACACAACAATACACTTTAATTTCATAGTCAAAACACTGCTGTTGAAGACCTTGATTTTCGTTGAGACAGATTAGTCCATCTTGGGCATTACAAGTCACTACCTGACCCAACTGTGAGAGGGCAAGGTCAGGGTAGAGTTTTGCTCTGCATTCTGCATTTGTTGGGGTGGAGCAGATATTACCATAAATGTCATGTATCCTTTTAATTGGTACAATTTCACCACCATTAGGACCAGATGTAGGAGGGCCAAAATCCATCCAGTCAGACCAAGAGCACACAAGCGGACATGGAGTTATGGGTGGACTTGTAGTCTTTTTTGTGGTTGGGGATGTTGTAGGGGGCGTTGTGGTTGTAGTTGTTGTTGGTGGTGTTGTTGGTGTTGTAGTTGTTGGTGTCGTAGTTGTTGGTGGTGTTGTTGGTGTTGTAGTTTTTGGTGTTGTTGTAGTTGTTGGTGTTGTTGGTGTTGTTGTTGGTGGTGTTGTAGTTGTTGTTGTTGTTGTTGTTGTTGGTGTTGTAGTTGTTGGAGTACTGGTTTGTGTACACAATCCTGGTACATCACAACACCCTTCTTGTATAACACAACAATACACTTTAATTTCATAGTCAAAACACTGCTGTTGAAGACCTTGATTTTCGTTGAGACAGATTAGTCCATCTTGGGCATTACAAGTCACTTCTTGACCCAACTGTGATAGAGGAAGGTCAGGGTAGAGTTTTGCTCTGCATTCCGCATTTGTTGGGGTGGAACAGATATTACCATAAGTGTCATGTATCCTTTTAATTGGTACAATTTCACCACCATTAGGACCAGATGTAGGAGGACCAAAATCCATCCAGTCAGACCAAGAGCACTCAGGCAGACATGGTGTTATGGGTGGACTGGTAGTATTTGTTGTGGTTGTGGGCGTTGTGGTTGTAGTTGTTGTTGTAGTTGTTGTTGTTGGTGTTGTTGGTGTTGTAGTTGTTGGTGTCGTAGTTGTTGGTGTTGTTATTGGTGGTGTTGTTGGTGTTGTAGTTGTTGGTGTTGTTGTAGTTGTTGGTGTTGTTGTTGGTGGTGTTGTAGTTGTTGTTGTTGTTGTAGTTGTTGGTGTTGTTGTTGGTTCTGTAGTTGTTGGTGTTGTTGTTGGTGGTGTTGTAGTTGTTGGAGTGGTAGTTGTTGTTGTTGTTGTTGGTGTTGATGGTGTTATGGGTGGACTTGTAGTCTTTGTTGTGGTTGGGGATGTTGTAGGGGGCGTTGTGGTTGTAGTTGTTGTTGTTGGTGTTGTTGGTGTTGTAGTTGTTGGTGTCGTAGTTGTTGGTGTTGTTGTTGGTGTTGTAGTTTTTGGTGTTGTTGTAGTTGTTGGTGTTGTTGTTGGTGTTGTTGTTGGTGGTGTTGTAGTTGTTGTTGTTGTTGTTGTTGGTGTTGTAGTTGTTGGAGTACTGGTTTGTGTACACAATCCTGGTACACCACAACACCATTCTTGTTCAAGACAACAATACACTTTAATTTCATAGTCAAAACACTGTTGTTGAAGACCTTGATTTTCGTTGAGACAGATTAGTCCATCTTGGGCATTACAAGTCACTTCTTGACCCAACTGTGATAGAGGAAGGTCAGGGTAGAGTTTTGCTCTGCATTCCGCATTTGTTGGGGTGGAACAGATATTACCATAAGTGTCATGTATCCTTTTAATTGGTACAATTTCACCACCATTAGGACCAGATGTAGGAGGACCAAAATCCATCCAGTCAGACCAAGAGCACTCAGGCAGACATGGTGTTATGGGTGGACTTGTAGTCTTTGTTGTAGTTGGGGGTGTTGTAGGGGGCGTTGTGGTTGTAGTTGTTGTTGTTGGTGTTGTAGTTGTTGGTGTTGTTGTAGTTGTTGGTGTTGTTGTTGGTGGTGTTGGTGTTGTTGTTGGTGTTGTTGTTGTTGTTGTAGTTGTTGTTGGTGGTGTCGGTGTAGTTGTTGGTGTTGTTGTTGGTGTTGTAGTTGTTGGTGTTGTTGTTGGTGTTGTTGTTGGTGTTGTAGTTGTTGGTGTTGTTGTTGGTGTTGTAGTTGTTGGAGTACTGGTTTGTGTACACAATCCTGGTACATCACAACACCCTTCTTGTACAACACAACAATACACTTTAATTTCATAGTCAAAACACTGCTGTTGAAGACCTTGATTTTCATTGAGACAGATTAGTCCATCTTGGGCATTACAAGTCACTACCTGACCCAACTGTGAGAGGGGAAGGTCAGGGTAGAGTTTTGCTCTGCATTCCGCATTTGTTGGGGTGGAACAGATATTACCATAAGTGTGTTGTATCCTTTTAATTGGTACAATTTCACCACCATTAGGACCAGATGTAGGAGGGCCAAAATCCATCCAATCAGACCAAGAGCACACAACTGGACATGGAGTTGTGGGCGAACTTGCAGGCTTTGGCGTGGTTGTTGTTGGAGAGGTTGTGGTTGTAGTTGTTGTTGTGGTTGTTGTTGTAGTTGTTGTTGTTGGTGGTGTAGTTGTAGTTGTGGGCAGACTTGTAAGCTTTGTTGTGGTTGGGGATGTTGTAGGGGGGGTTGCAGTTGTAGTTTTTGGTTTTGTGGTTGTTGTTGTTGTAGTTGTTGGTGTTGTTGTACATTCTATGGACTTACAACATTTTGCCTTTACCTCATAATCAAGACAAATTAGAGTTTGATATTTGTTTTCACAAAGAAGACCTGAATCACTGCATGTAACATTTTGGTGTAACTCCGATAATGGTACACCTGGATAACGCACAGCTTGACACTTGACGTCAACCGGTTTTTCACATACTTTATATCGCCCTGACTTAATAATGTTTTTGATCGTTTCATTGTCCCCTCCTTCTGGTCCATATTCAGGATATTCAACATTCATCCATGGTGTCCAGGAGCAGACTTCACAATGTGGTCTTGTTTGTGTGGTTACCTCTGTTGTGGTTACCACTGACGTTGTCGTTGTTGGTGATGTGCAGTGGCGATTATCACAGCAGTAAACTCGTATTTGGTAGTTCAAACAAAATGGAAATGGGCCGGATTGCTCTTCATTTTTGCATATCAAACCTATGTTAACATTACATTCCACATTCTGTCCAATTTCACTTATGCTTTTGTTTGGATACTTTTCAGCGCGGCATTGAATTTTGGATGGTTGTTCACAGATCCTGTACCCAGCAGCTCTAAGATTTTTGTATGTTTCAGAGTCACCTCCATTGGGACCAGGGGTTGGGAATGTTGTGTCAAACCATTCTGACCATTCACATGATTGCTGGCATGTAGTGGATGTTGGTCCAGTTGTAGTTGTTGGTTGTGAAGACACTGGTGTACTGGGAGGCATAGTTGACACTGAAATACAAATAGACATATATCCAAAAAGATTTTTTTAAATAAATTTTTATAAAGTCGCAATATCAGGGACATTGTTTCACTCATTAACTAGAATTTTTATTTTCTGCCCCTGATTTCAGTCGAATTTCATGAAGTATCAGTAAATACAACCATTTCATATGTAGGGTTTTCTCTCTACCATTTTACACGTTATGTTGAATTCTTACCTGAACTACAGCACACATTTCTGCATACTGATGAGAGAATGAGCTATCTGACCAGGTTGAACCAGCACTAACCTGTTGTTGAGGAGAAGTCGAAGACAGTTGTCGTTGGTGGTAGAGTTGTGTAGCAAGGATATGACGCCCTTTTTATTGTTCCATTCTTTCCACACTCAGCTGTGATGCAGTTGCCGTATCCATCAGTGGTATTGTAGATGGTGTCATTATAATGATATATTTTTCCATTATATATGCAAGTACAAGCTGCAGAGATTGAGATAATAAAGTTATTCATGTCACTCGGTCTTTAGGTTCAGTTGCTAATAAATATTTGGAATATGATAAATTGTAAGCATTTATTCTTACCATTATCATCCTTTATGCAGCTGACTTCTGATGAACTGCAATAGCTGTAAAATAAATAATGCAATATATTTAATTAAAAAGAATTCATGACGATTAAAAATTCATGAAACAAAATAATGCATTTGCCTCTATGAAGTAAAACTTACCATTTCTGACAGTTTTCTGTGCTCGGGACCTCATCTCCGTTGCTGTAATGTTTTGCATTGTGATAGCATCCACAGCTTTCTTTCTTCACACATTTCATTGTGTCCTCATCAAAGTATGGCTGATCAGCAGGGCATTTTGGATAACAGCCTAAAGAAGGATGAAACTTTGTTTAGCTAAAGTTAACTTCACCTGCCTGTAGGTACATGGTTGCACACACACACACACACACACACACACACACACACACACACACACACACACACAAATGAATTTTCATTTTTATTCTGAAAATGATTTGTATACCTTCCAGTGGTGGTATCTGACTGGAACATTTTCCTTCAGGGTTCCTGCAAGTCTTCATACAGGGCACTCCACAAGGTTTGTAGTGCCACTCACATTCATTAGGAGGGTTGTAGTAATCACAGAACAGTGCTGCAGGAGCATAAATTTAAACCTATGACTTTTCTGTAATGACCAGTTTCTTGATTTAATTGACCTCAAAATGGAGTATAACTCACGGCAGATTTTTGGCGTCCTCCAAGTAACACACACTTCAGCCTCGTTACAGGCTTCAGCGTAAGCTGCTACAGCAGTACAGAAACACTCACAGTCTCCGCCAGTATCACAAGCACATGCATCCCGTACACATGCAGAATAATACGGTTCAGGGTCAACCTTCATAGGGAAAATAAAAGTCACACAGTGCACTTTAGCAGTACTGCCTGAAAATTGAGAAGTAGTGATGCGATGGTACAAATGGCTGCAGTCTGAAACTTACATGTGTGTGACAGGTCACAAACACTTGATTCATGATGATGCTGCACTGTTTCTGAGCCCACGCCTGTCGATAGGGGTTAAAGGTACATGGATTTTTGATCTGAATAGCGTCAGGGCAGCTGGAGGACTCCTTCCAGCTGTTTCCAAAATCCAGTGCGTTATTTACCACACCTTGGTTTCTCAAAGTAAAGTCATTGTTTGTGTTGCCGTCATAATTTCCACAAAGACCACAGACCTCACCCTGTCATGAGAGATCAATAAAGTTGTAAAGTTGTATTGATAGCTTTGTTTAATTATAAATAAATTAATTTTTCACTCATCTGTATGCATGTTTACTTACCTTGAAATTAGGACTAAGCTTGATGAATATACTTGTCTTCTGGTCCCACATTAGAATGAGCCCATTATTAGCTTCAATGACCATGTAAATGCCCATAATGCTGATTTGGTAGGGAATTTCATCTCCTGCATCTCTCTGAATAACTTCATAGCCTCCGTCTGTTAGTAAGAGCTCATTCGCCTGGAAAAGGAAATTGCGTTTGCAGTATAATTATCTGTGTGCCGTTGATTCGACAGCTTTATACGGGATAGAGCTGAGCTTTGTAATGTAAAGTGAGGCTGGAGAATTGTCGATTGTGTTATGAGAATAAGACGATTCTTCCGACACATGATTGTCAGACATTTAAAAAAGAAAAAGAAGCACAAAATCAAAGAGAGATAAGTGAAACCCTCACCCCCAGAAAGAGTTTGATGGCTTTGGAGCAGGTGGCGCCGGTTGTTCCACAGGGAATGTTTTCTGTGATGACTCTGAAAGTACCGCTGGTATTGCTGTGGCCACAGTTATCCTAAAGCAATCACAAAAATATCCAAAGGTCATCATTTATTCAGAAGTATTTTTGGCACACTTTGATTTCATCAATCAATTGGTGTCCAAACAAATTTACAATTCCACTTCAGCTTTGGTTTTTCCATTCGTCTTAAACATTCGGTAGTCCCTTGTTTGAGACAGGTCAAACACAAGTATTTCATATTTTTACCGAACATTAACACGGCCTGTCATATATCGACAGGGAAATCAGTCAGTCAGCGAAACCATGGTCTAACAAATGAGCGTGCTTTCGAAGACGTCACCGTGCTAACAATGTGGTAATATATAACAGGCCACAATCTTTCAGTACACTCAGTGAAAGGCAGAAATAAGCTGATTCTGCATTTTAAAGCTTTCAATTACATTGTTTACAGTTATTTACATTACGATAGGTAGTTTAATTAAATTGAACCAACCTGTGTGTTATTAGTTACCATAATATTAGTTTGTGTTGTTTTTATTTACAATCTACGAATTAAACAGAAGGTGATGGAAGGCAATTCTGACTCAGTATAGACACAGAGAACAGATAACTGTATGTTACACTAAAATAGTGGGTTAAATTTCTCACTAGCTGAAATTTTTGTTGTAAAAATGAAACTTTTTTTTCCCCCTCATACCACAAGACAGAAGCTGTGCGTAAATATCCATCAACAGATCATAGTTCTGGCTAAAAATAAATAAAAATTAATGAACTATTTAAATATTTTATCATTATTATTGCAACAGCTCATATACAGGGACTTGTATACTTGACGCTTCACATAAACAATAGCTCATTCTAAACATGATTAGAATGGCTGTATAACAAAGAAAAACATACTAATATACACTATATTTCCAAAAGTTTTGGGACACCCCTCCAAATCACTGAATTCAGGTGTTGTTTTTCAAGGGTTGGGCTCGGCCCCTTAGTTCCAGTGAAAGAAATGCTTTCTTAATGCTTCAGCATGCCAAGACACTTTGTGGGAACAGTTTGGGGATGACCCCTTCCTGTTCCAACATGACTGCACACCAGTGCACAAAGCAAGCTCCATAAAGACAAGGATGAGCGAGTTTGGTATGGAGGAACTTGAGTCCTGACCTCAACCCCATAGAACACCTTTGTGAGGACGACTGTGGATTAATAACAAACTGTGCTGTTGTGCAGAAATCATCCATTCTGTGTGGTGATGATTCTCTGCTTAGCTTCCAGCCATGTTATATATCACGTAATAGAGCAAGGTCTGTAGTTCTGTCATTCTTTACGTCTCGTACATCAATACTTATGATCGTATCAAGGAGCTGTACTTACTCTGACAAGAGTGTATTCGCAGTCTCCATCAAAAGTGTATCTTTTTCCATCGAATGTGATGTAATGTCCGTCGCCATACACTGTACAGGTCCCATGGCACAAATCTGTGCTGCACTGCCATTTCCTGTCCTTACATGTGCTGTGTTCAAAGACAAGAAGTACAGAATCTTTTACACATTCTTTAGTTTTATATTCTTGTAAAAGGAGGGTCAGTAAAAACACTAAAGAATGCCACAGACTCTAAGCAGGTGTAAGGCTACGCTCACGCTGCAGGCAGAAGATACACGCTGTGACACGGCTCTCTTTTTTTTTGGCCCGTGAACAGATATTTTCAATAAAACAGTGTGTTCGATATATTCACATCATTTTACTTAAAAAAAAAAAAAAAAAGAAATTAACAACTACAGTGACAGCTGAGGCTTATTTGGCCGGTTGGTTTAATTAATTGATTAATTAATGATTTCTACCAGGTATTGCAGTCGATGTTGATGGATTCTCCCGGCTGGTAAGTTTTGCTGTTATGGACACAAGGACAACGATCTGCTTCAATGCAGCCACCTTTCCCATCAGACACAAGTCCCGCAGGACACATACAGCCTGAGACACACTCCGTGCTGATCTGTAGTAGAAAAGATTCCTCTTAATAATAATAATAATAATGATAATAATTATAATAATAATAATTATTGTGTGAATCTTTGGGTAACATGACATAATCAGATGAAATTTCAGGAGAAAATAAAGAAGATTTCTGTGTGAACAAGTGTTTATAACATATGCTGAACTCAAATACTGTAAAATCTAATATTACATATTTATATATACTGTATATTATATTGATAAACTCACACAGGTCATGTCCAGTGTGTTGCAGCTCTTTTGACACTCAGAACCTGCGGATCCTGGAGCAGCATCAGAGCAGTTGAAGAACACCATTGGTGAGGAACAAGCTGAAAGGAAATGAGAAGGAATTTTAAAATACTGGGGGAAAAAAAAGTCTAGTGTTTTCACATGTCTGAGAAAAGTCCAGAAGTTTGTAAACTAAAACTGGTCAGTTGTGAATAATTGCACTGCACTTGCTAAAAAACTGCTCCCCCTTTTGCTGCCAAAACAGCCTGACCCATCAAGGCATGGACTCCACTAGATCCCTGAAGGTGTACTGTGGCACCAAGATGTTAGCAGAAGCTCCTTAATGTCCTGTAAATTGTGAGGTGGGGCCTACATGGGTACTTACAGGACTTAAAGGCAATTTGGAACTTCGTCAAACTCGCTCAAACCCTTACGCTTGCCCATTTTTCCTGCTTCTAACACATCAACTTTGAGGACAAAATGTTCACTTGCTGCCTAATATATCCCACCCACTAACAGGTGCCATGATGAGGAGATCATCAGTCTTATTCACTTCACCTCTCACTGCTCACAATGTTATACCTGATCAGTGTATAATAATAAAAAAGTCAACGTTGGCATGTGCAAATTCAGTCCATGCTTTTTGGTTGTATTCATTTGTCCAGACGTTATTTGCTCCCTGTGTGAATTTTTATACTTCAGCACTTTTAGGTAGATGTTCCCCAAACTGCATATCCATTGGGGCAAGCATGGAAAAATATTCTGCCTTGCTCATTCAAAAGACCTTTCATGACTGGAGGAGTCTCACCATTTGAAAGCATTAATATGATGGACAGATCAGAAGTTATTCTAAAACGAAGTTTGGATCATCAAGCTGAAATATTTCTTTAAGATGTAAATAACGGCAGCACTTACATGGCGCACTGGTGGTAGAGCCAATGCAGCTGAGTTTGCCGTTCTTACAGGTGCTGAAACAAATGTTTGTTACATGTTTATGATTTAAAATCTCCTTTCCATTGATGTTCAGACACGATAAGCGTTAACCAGACGTACCACATGCCACCATCCTTGCTGATGACCTCCCCAGGAGGAATCACAGACCCTTTGTGGTAGCAGGAACATTTATCCAGAGACACACACTGGCCGTTCTCATTGAGATACATTCCTTCAGCACAAACGCACCCATCCACCGGGTCAAAGGTCACACCGCAGGTGAAATCCGGATCGCTGTGACAGCGACAGGACTGCATGCTACTCCAGACGTCGTAGGTATAAACCATGGTGTTTGGGCAGCTGGTGGCATATTTCACTGTGAAGAGCACGTTTCTAGGATTAGGACACGGCATTATCTTAAGATGGAAAATATTGAATAATTGGTCATTTTTACTCACTGCACACTTCACTCCTCCAGCCGGGGAGAAGGATTCCTTTAGCGGCGCAGGCGTGGACGTAAGACGAGAGCGCTGCACACATGCAGTTCTCACTGTTCTCACAGTTGCAGGTGTCATACATGCAGTTCTTTAAGGACAAAACAACACAGTTAAAGACTGAAATATTCAAATATTTAATAGCCATTTAATATTAAATAGCCAATTAAGCACTGTACTGTACCTTCTGGTAGATATCTGGGCTGATCTCAGAGTGACATGGTGCAAAAACACCATTAGGGTCTGACAGCAGGGAGCACCACTTCTGAGCGTACTTTTCTGCGAGAATTAATGTGAGAACAAACATGTAAAACGAATCTCTTACAAAGGATGTTTTTAAATTGCTTATGGAGGATAAAATACATTCAATCTCGGTTTTAGCTAGTAGTAAAGTAATAGTAAAGACCTTTCACAATGCCAGACACTGATTATTAAAGAATAATGATTTGTTTGTGTTTCAAGTTCTGATTCAATAAAAGTCACTTTAATTCTAAAGGGCACTAACAGAACTTGAGCTGAATTGAGTTGGTGGGGATTCAGTGGGATATTAGTTAAGAACCTGAGTGAAATTCCACAGATTTGATGCATACTTTGAAAGTAGAAATAAAAATGGATGAATGGAAGAGTTTGTAATAGTCAGTGTAATAGAGTTCATTTATAATCAGTCCCTTGCAGAAAACACAAGGACGACTCAGACGAAGCGGAAAAGCTAGGTATAGTTTGCGAACTGAATTCTTCCCTCTGATTGGACGAGACATCTGTCACTCAGGATAAACAGGAAGTATGAAATTGTGTATCTAACTTTATTTCTTGTACATGTGTGGAGTTCTGACTTCACTTTAAACCATTTTTTTTTGATAGCGTAACTTTAAATCTTTTAAAGAAGATAACAAGCCATATATATTTATATTTATAAGAAAATGGAATTCATTCAGCGCTGCTTTGAGGAAGGGCGTCCATGTGATGTGATTTTGGTTATACTGATAGCGTATCATGGCGTAAAGATTAGTTTGCAATTTCTAAAAACACACCAGGAATGTTTCAGACCAAACTATTCCAGATTAAAGGATGTAAGGAGCGCTATAAAAGCAGAGCTGCGTTCATACACACACCAATCCACTTTCTACTGCTGCAGCCTGCTGGACTTCCTGTATATCCTGAGTGACAGGTGTCTCGTCCAATCAGAGGGAAGAATTCCATTCGCAAACTGTACCTACCTTTTCCGCTTTGTCTGAATCGTCTTTGCGTTTTTGGATTTGTTATTTTTTCACCCTATTTGTTATCGTGGTTTCTGATTTGTTATTTTGTTTTGCACTTCTTGGCCACCGTAATTTTGCGATCACAGAAATCAAACTAAAAACGAGATTTTTGCATCATGTTACAACACAAACTCAGCCAAATCCCTCTTCCATTCACATGTGTGAACATCAGTACAGCTCTCTCTCAGAGAAAGTCATTACATATGGGTCTCATAGGGAGGAGTTTAAAAGAAGAATCCTGTGCTTGTGATTTCACCACTTATAGACACGAATAGTTTTACACAGAAAAAAAAAAAAAAATAACAAACAGCAGTGCAAATGTTTTATAAGAATCTCCTGGAAACAAGTTTTGGCTCCAACAATCCTGAAAACACTGTGGAATCCTGCAGGGACTGATATTTAATATATAAGTAGAGTATTACTTCACACCTTAGTCTATTTGCCTGCTATTGGGTTGAACACACTTTAACAAACCCTGTTTAATCTCACGAAGGGAGTGCTTTAACAGGTGTGATTGATATCACACACACACACACACACACACACACACACACACACACACACACACACACACACACACTGGAAACTCCTTCTCCAGTTGGTGAATAATTAAAGTTAGTGTGTCTGCTTTCCTTTTTTTTTTAAAATAAGTTATAAATCAGGAAATGAAGAAGTACCGTTTTCCACGCTGAGACTGCAGGGGTTCTCAAAGGTGTTCTTTACTTCAGGACAGTTAGCTCTGGTCCCCCAGCTGTTCGCAAAACCAACACCAGTTCCTTCACGGGATCCACTCATGGTCGTGAAATCGTCACTTTGGATGTTATTAAAGTTTCCACACAGACCTGACCATGAGAGCTCAGAGAATCACTTCACTATTCACATCACAGTTCCACTATAACATTAACATCAGTGCACAGTTAACAGAGAACAGTCAAACGGATCGTGTGCAGAGGAAGCTTTTACACACCCAGTACGTTTTGCTTGTGAGTCACGTCCAGGGTTATGTAAACCTGCATGATGGGTACAAGCTGGATCTCCATCTGAAGCCCAAAGGACGTCTGGACGATGATGTAAAACGTGGTGGGGCGGAAAATATTCACACCAGCTGCAGTGAATACAAAGCAGACAAAGCAGACTCTTTAACATGACGTGACACTCGTCTATGAAATATACATCTCTTTTTGTATTTACTCACCTGTAGAGAGAGGAAGCTGAGAGTAGATTCGGTTGAGAAAGACCTTTCCATCAGGCTGGATGTTAAACACCTGAAGGCAAAAGTACACATTAGGCATTAAAATATGATTGTACGTCTATTAGATAAAGCAACTGGACTACAGGTCCAACTAAATCCAACCAAAATTCACCATACTCTTACATTAGACTTAATGCAGTTGACTGGATTTTGGTAGTATTCGGGAATCTAAGTGCAGCATGCTACTACTCGTAAATGTTTCCAGTCTGAACGTGTTACTCACAGCAGAAGCAAAATAAAGATCATTAAAAAAGTAAAGAATTAAAATGTGTAAATGTTACTCACGGTGCTTCCGGCAGACAGAGCCAGGGTTACGGCCTTCAGACATGTTTCAGTGGTCGTCAAACCACAACGTATCAGATCTCCTAGAACCACAAACTCAGCGCCACTGGTTTGCTGAGGGGGGAAAAAAAACAATAATAATGATGATGAAACTGACTTATTTCTCTTCAT
Source organism: Hemibagrus guttatus (assembly GCA_033459395.1). Classification (NCBI taxonomy): domain Eukaryota; kingdom Metazoa; phylum Chordata; class Actinopteri; order Siluriformes; family Bagridae; genus Hemibagrus; species Hemibagrus guttatus. The sequence continues at coordinate 2,806,479 of JAUCMX010000010.1, read as the reverse complement.
TTTAAATTGATATTTTTCAAATGTTATAATAATAATAATAATAGCTCCCTGTTCGGGGTCACCACAGCAGACCAACTGGTCCGCACAACAACTTGGCACAGGTTTTACGCCGGATGCCCTTCCTGACACAACCCTCCCATTTTTTCCGGGCATGGGACCGGCACTGCATGCAGTGGCTGGGGTTTGGGCATTGGCTGGGAATCAAACCTGGGCGTTCTGTATGGTAGGCGTGAAACCTACCACTGAGCCACCAATGCCAAGAAGAAGAAGAAGAAGAAGAAGAAGTAGAAGAGAAGAAGAAGAAGAAGAAGAAGAAGAAGAAGAAGAAGAAGAAGAAGAAGAAGAATTCCAGTGGCACTCTTGGAATTTATACTCACAATTTCTCGCCTTTAGCAAGAAGGAGAAAGTGTTGCTTTTTCAAGAATGTCATACAGTATAAGCTCGGGTATTAAAGGCAAATGCAGACAAGTTTTTGTTAGGGATTAGTGAAAGTCCATTTCAACACAAATTCAAGGATCGGTGTCAGGACACAGTCAAGAGACACAGTCAGGATTGTCAAAGCAAAGATACAGAGATACGAACGCATCTGTGCAGACTTTTAAAACACAAGCTGAACATGTCAATAAGGAAGAAAAAGTTAGTGTTCCATGTGGATATGGACTTGGGAAATGGATATGGATGAAGGAACTGAGGATGAGTTCACAAGAAAAGATTAAAGAAAGAGCTTGTGGTGTAAATGGCCTTTTAAGGATATTGTAAAAAACATAAAGAAACTGAATTTGAATGACAATAAACAGAACAAATTCTGGATGGTAAAGATGAAGTAGAATTACTAAGAGCTGAAACCAAGCTCCAGAGAGCAAGGTAAGCTCCAGAGAATTGACCACAAACAGTAATAAAGACTTGCACGTGCTGCATGGGGTATAAAAGGCAACAGGAAACTGTACAGGAAAGAGTAAAAAACGTTGAAATTCTTTTATACGGCATAAAAACTTAGAAATGGACCTAGAAATGCCGGCTAGGGACATTAAGAACTGCAAGTTATGTATATTGAGGTAAATGCCTTCTGGGAGAAGTTAAAAAGTACTGTAAAATACTGTGGAAGTTAAAAGAAGGTGAAAATGAATGTGCAAAAAGACAGAATGGATGAGAAAAACAACAAGGAACGGGTTTTTTTTTTCTAAAATGAAAGAAAGAAAGAAAGGAAACAGGCTCCGGGGAGGGGCAGTTATTTACGGTTCTGTCATGTGGAAGATTGTGGGAATGAATCATGGTGAAGAGTTCAAGAAGAAAAAAACTTATGTACTATCCCAAACTGGTAGCTGGTGTGCAAGTGGGGAGCCCCGAGTAATGAAATGACTAATTTGGGATAAAATTGAGTTAAAGAGCAAATGGATGTAAAGAATATAAAGTAGACATTGCCTTATAATAAAGAAAATGTTAATGTACATTGTTGTACAAGTTTTATAATGGAGTCTCAATTTCATGGTTTTGACATGACGTTGCATCATTGCATCTTGAAAGAAACTTCATCCAGGAAAGTAGATTTAAGCAAAATTCTTTCGTTAGATTGATGGATGAAATAAACTGAAATATGAAATCGCACTGACCTCAGCCAGGATGTATGTACAGTCACCGTGGAAGTCGTATGTTTTTCCATCAAACGTGGTGATGTGAGATCCACCTTCTACAGAGCACGTACCGGGGCAGTCCTTCTCTGTGCAGCTCCACTGGTTCGAGGTACAGGTGCTAAACACAGGAAAATCATTTATTTTTGTCACATATACATTACAGCACAGTGAAATTCTTTCGTCATATATCCCAGCTTTGGAAGGTGGGTTCAGAGCACAGGGTCAAACCAGAGACTTCAGAAGCTACCACTGGCCAATGAAGCACAGGCACAACCCTCATATACACAAACCCTGTGCTCTTGCTACTCAAGGACATGAGAATAGGTTGTAGCATTTGTAAAAATCTGTAACATTTCATTTTAAATCCTCTAGAATTCAATTTTGTGTGTGCTGATGATACTGACACTGACGGTACTGAGAATGATAATGACACCCTTAAGACCTTCCATTTAACCTATTTAATTTATTACTTTGAGCTCAAAATGACCTGGACATCATTTCCACAATAGAAACTGGAATTTTTAAGAAACAGGGTGAAGACTAACATGTCTTTTGTATCCTCCAAGACACACAAAGCCAGGCAGCTCCATCTTAACACACTCCGAGGAAAGTGCTATCTACCCTCTTCCACATACTGAGCTCACTGACGCTCACGATAGGGCAAGATCTCCAACCCCAAGAACATGAGCAATCTTGCTCCCTTATTCATGATGGTACAGCAAAACAGAAATAGGATGTCTTTAAAAAAACAGTCAGACGCCTTGAGTCTTCCTCACCATTCTTTACAGTTGCTGGTGATGTTCTGTCCGGTGTGATAGATTTTTCCGTTGTGAACGCAGGAACACTGATCCTGTGTGATGCATCCTCGACCCGTCAGATCATCCAGGACCAAACCTGCAACACATTTGTTCATCAGTTTATTCTAAATGAATTGAAAGAAAGTAGGCGTCTCAAAATAATCCACGTTATTCCTTTTACGTATGATACGATGTTAACGCAGCTCGATACCTGGAAGGCAGAAACAGCCATCGATGCAGTGTTCTTCACACACCTGTCCTCGGTCTGGATTTGAGCAGGTGTTAATGCATGGGTTCCCACACTCCTGATACAGCATGTTTGGATAAGGGCATGTTTGGGCTGTAAAACAAAAACTAGTCATATTTACAGTATATGCATGAAAAGAACTTTTAAGTTAATTCATACTGTGTCCCATTGCTTCCACATTCAGCATGCAGCGGGTAACTATTTCATTCGACATACGGCAGAACTGCTCCGTCCTCCACTGGCCCGGCTTTCCTCCAGCGTGCACACACTGGCGTGAATATTCAGAGATGGTGCTGCACAGGCAGAAGTTGCTGGAGTTGCCTCTGCACTGGCACATGTCCGACTCGCAGGCTTTGATGAAGTAGTCGAGGGAGACGAGGTTTTTACAGTCACTGAAAGCTGGACCTGAGAGGAGCTGCTCACAAGCTGAAGTCTGTGAAGGAAACCAAATATGTGCTCACGGTTAGATAAAAATAAAAAGAAGTAGAACAAGAACAAAAAGGAAAGGAAAGGAAATATAGTTAAAGTTCGAAAGCTCAAAAGACAAAAACAAAATCATAGAGAACATTAAAGAAAAAACTTAAAGAAGATTTAATTGGATTTGAGTATTATTATTATTATTATTATTATTATTATTATTATTATTATTATTATTATTATTATTATTATTATTATTATTATTATTATCGCTACATGTCTTACAGGTTTCATGCAGGTGTCATCTGATGGAGGTGGTGATTCACTGCAGCTCTCAGTCGGATCGTCCATCTTCGCAAACTGGCTGAAGTCTGATGGTGAAATCTCCACCCCTTTTATTTATTGAGAGAAAACACAACACCGTTATTTGAGTGCACTTCATAGAACACACACTTTCATCCAAAATTCATCATTAATCAGTTGGTAATTATGCTGTATGCTTCATCAGGTTGTATTCCTTGCATATAATAGACTATTCTGATTATAGTACAGGTGATATTTGTACATTTGCACATCTTTGATCATCATTGGTGATCTTTAACATTAAAGCACTGATAATATTTTACATGTTGATGTCAAGTGTACAGAGTCTTACATAGGGTTACAGAGATTTGTGTCCTAAATTTGAAATAATGTTCCCACATTCTGAAAAAAAAAAGCTTCTTGTCATCCAAAGAGGTCATAAATAATGTTAACCAACCGTTTCTGATGAACTCGTTGTAAAGCTGAACCCCATTAAAGTCACCACAAAGTCCGCAAGTCTGATTTTTGTACTTGTTGTCCAACTCCACCTGCAGACCAGAGTGAACCAAGCAGAAACTTTTGTTCAAATATGAATCTAATTCATGAAACATACAAGCAAGTAAGGAATCATCTTCAGCTGCGTGGATGCAAGCCCCGCCCACTCATTCGTTATTTAAATGTCATACACACCCTATAACACACCCTAATTTATGCATATACACATCTGACGTGGTAGCTCAAGTGATTAAGGCTCTGGTTCGTTGACTGGAAAATCAGGGGTTCAAGCCCCAGCACTGCCAAACTGCCACCGTTGGACCCTTGAGCAAGGCCCCCAACCCACCCTGCTCCAGGGGTCCTGTATCATGGCTAACCCTGTGCTCTGACCCCAACCCCCAAGGATGGGATATGCAAAGAAAACAATTTCACTGTGCAGTAATGTATATGTGACAAATAAAGACAAATCTAACACGCCCTAAATGGCACTCAGCGGACTATAGATATTCAAGAGGTGAAATAGCTCTATGTGTGTCCAATGCTAATGCAGATTTTCAAATCTACTGTTTTTCTAAAATCTAAACATGTGATGTGACAGAAGTATGAAAAGCATTTTTATATGAAATGTACTTAAGTATTGAAAGTATAAGAGTAAATACAAGATTTCTGCAAGATTTAACTTTCATCCATTTTGTTTCCTTCAAATAAATGGCAAATGTTTATGTTACGTTACATTTGTAAACTTCTACTACTATTACTACTACTACAAACTAATAATAATAATGTATTTTTAAAATGAACTATTTAGTTTGAATGTGGAGAGACTCCATGCCAAACTGTTCATCTAAAGATAATGGACTTCCAAAAATCTCTGTTTAATAAGCAAATACACTGAACATCTTTGACTGCTCAGTTTGCACCATGTGGATGTTTGCATAACCGCAAGACCGATCCTTTTCTTCAAAGTGTCAACGTGACAGAGCTTTGACCAACATTTACACGCCAATATTTCTGTCTTTTGGGTAAGCAAAAGAGACACTTCAACCGTTTGTTCCAATATAAGAAAAAATTGCTTGCAAATATGGCCACGGTTGTTTATCTTAGCCACAAACGTCGTTTGTCACCGGAGTATCAGGTGCTGCCGCTAGTTCTGCTTCCGTCATGAAATCTGCCTTACCATCGAATAGCTTGCTAGCATGACATGACTGTGCTCGAGTGGAAAATGAAATCTACCGCAGTTGTGCAAGCACTTTTACATGCAAAAAAAGTTGAACCAATTATCTAACTTGCAAACACCAGATCACTGATTGAAGCGGGAAAACGTGCTTGCTTGCAATTTGTGTTTTGTAGTAAGTAACGAATATCCTTCAGAGAAATGTAATAAAAGAATACTTTTTTTGTTCAGGAAATGTCTGTACCGCTTATCCGATCTATTCTCCGGTCACGGGGAGCCTGTGCCTATCTCAGGCGTCATTGGGCATCAAGGCAGGATACACCCTATTATATATATCACGCATATTTATAAACATTCGTTTATAAATATGCGTGAGCCGATTTTTGGTCCCAAACACAATCATACACAGTACGACATGCAAAATTTTGAGTAACTGTATATTTGATGTACACTCACCATGAAAGCATCCTTTCCATTCCACATGGCCACGAGTCCCAGCTTGGCAGTGACTTTGATGTAGGTGGGGTTTTTCTCAATAAGAACACCAGAGTGGCTGTAAGGCAGAGTCCCCTCTGAAGAAAAGAGAAAAAAAATCACTATTTTGCACTATTTTATCCTACCTACGTAGATTTTACAACAACACAAAATCACCATGTAATTTTTCAGGGTTAAAGGTCACTCACTCGTGTCCATCCACACTGACGGAGCCTTTGGAAAGTTCCACCACCGTGCCTTCCAGCTTCATAGTGACTTTACTGATCTGGGGTTCGCCGTCGACGACCTGCCGCCTCAAGTGAACATTGAAGTCCTCGTAGCTGCTTGAACATTGTGACGTCAGGATGTAGTTACACATAGACTGGAGCTGGAAGAAGTCTCCGTCGTAGGTTTTGAAGTTGAAATTGCCCCAGGTGCTGCAGACTCGTTCATTATGAGCTGGACTCAGTCCTGTTGTTTAGATGGACAAGAGACTTCATTTTTTAAAAATTGCCATTGTAATAGCTGACCTATATAAAATATAACCTATTTATTTGACATTTGATGAATAAATGAATCCTGATCTTTATGTATTTAAGGACTTTAAGAACTTCGTGACTCAAATTGCTTAAGGCTCTGGGTTGTTGGCCTGCTCCAGAGGTGCTGTATCATGGCTGACCCTGCACTCTGGCCCCAGCCTCCAAAGCTGGGATATGTGAAGAAAGAATTTTTACTGTGTTATAATTTATATGTGACAATAATAGTCTTCTTCTTCTTCTTCTTCTTCTTCTTCTTCTTCTTCTTCTTCTTCTTCTTCTTCTTCTTCTTCTTCTTCTTCTTCTTCTTCTTCTTCTTCTTCTTCTTCTTCTTCTTCTTCTTCTTCTTCTTCTTCTTCTTCTTCTTCTTCTTCTTCTTCTTCTTCTTCTTCTTCTTCTTCTTCTTCTTCTTCTTCTTCTTCTTCTTGATTCTTCATCCTTCTTCTTCTTCTTCTTCTTCTTCTTCTTCTTCTTCTTCTTCTTCTTCTTCTTCTTCTTCTTCTTCTTCTTCTTCTTCTTCTTCTTCTTCTTCTTCTTCCTCTTCTTCTACCACACTCAGTTTATACTAGTTAGGTGGAAGTTAGGCTTTGAAACAAATCCTTTACTACATTTATCCAAATGTCCAAAGCAACACCCTAAATCTGATTAATAAAAAACAATCAAGATTTGCCAGGCAAAATCTATTACACTACTTTATATTTCATATAAGTCTAAGACTTTATTAATTAATTTAACATGTTTATTCATGTCATAGAAATATAATGAAACAACAAAATGAATATTTATTTGAGCTCGGATCAAATTGTATGAAAAATGTACACAACAATTATTATTATTATTATTATTAAATTATTATTATTATTATTATTATTATTATTATTATTATTATTATTATTATTATTATTATTATACAAATCTAATTTAGCTGTAGGAAAGTCCACAATCAGGCTTACTCCCATAGATTATCAACCAAATATAATCAAATATTATAAAAACTACAGTATATCTGGACACTTACTAACTGCATACATGATTGTATGCATGCATTTTTTTTTTCTCAATTTTAACCAAGACTTTATTCTACTGACAAATAATTTGAGTCTCATGCCAAATTATTTATATATTATATTATTCATTCATTGTCTACCGCTTATCCGATCTATTCTCGGGGAGCCTGTGCCTATCTCAGGCATCATTGGGCATCAAGGCAGGATACACCCTGGACGGAGTGCCAACCCATCGCAGGGCACACACACACTCTCATTCACTCACGCAATCACACACTACGGACAATTTAGAGATGCCAATCAACCTACAATGCATGTCCTTGGACCGGGGGAAACCGGAGTACCCGAAGGAAACCCCTGAGGCACGGGGAGAACATGCAAACTCCACACACACATGGCAGAGGCGGGAATCGAACCCCCAACCCTGGAGGTGTGAGGCAAACGTGCTAGCCACCGTGCCCCCCTTATTATATTATTTATATAGCTATTTATATAGCTTGAAATGAGAACAAATTCTGGAATATCTGGAAATAGGTTTAACAATTTGTTGTAATGATATAAGAGAAAATACTAGCTGAAGTAGATTATATTCAAGATATTTTCATTTGATGTCATTTTTTCGCAGTGTTTTTGACAGCGCCGTAGAAATCTATAATCTCATTCCTTGCCACTTTCCATTTATCCATTTGTCAATGTTTCCTGTTCTTGTAAACCTGATGCTTTGGTACATAATTAGTCTCAGCTCATTTTCATTGCTATTATATTTGTCTGTTAAATCATCCTGGGCTTTTTGTCCATATGTGGTTGAATTGTATGAGTAAAAATGCCTGCATTTCTTATCCTAGCATAGAAACTGTAGTGCATCATTAAAATCCTATTAGAAGTGCATAAGTACAGATTAGGAACAGTGTTTTTCACTAGAAATCTCAGGTTTCCTTACTCCATGTTGGGGAAAACATTACCCAGGCATGACCTTGATATTGTCTCTCTTCCTGAGTTGCAATGGAACCTTTATTTTCAGTTCATTTGTTAAAGGAAAACTACATTCATTGCTACTCGAGGGTATACCTGTTTCACCAAATCAATCTTTTTAAACAATATCTATAGCTGAGTTTCATATCTATGCACATGCATTTGCTGACTGCACATTTATAAGATTGCATCCTCAACCAGTGGCTGTTGACGTAGGACTCACCAGAGACGGTCCTGGTCAGTGGTGGAACGTCGACTGGTCCGTTTGCTGGTGAAGAGAATGGAGAGACAGTGTTATAGTCAAGCACTCAAGTATATACTATATAATAATCCTTCTTTTAAAATATTCATGAATTATATTCTGCTTCAGATTTTGCTATAGGAAGCAGCAGAAACTGGCTATATGTAAGCACAATATTGTAATATTTATTCACACTATGGTATGTTAAATATCTTGATTTCAGTCGTAATCAATATAGGTGGTGAACGAAAATCTTATTGTACCTGATTGAGAGGAGCTTATTCCAATAACGAGTATGATCCAGCTGAGAATCCATTTTTGTTTATCTTTATACTTCCCCATGGCTGATCTGTGGATACCCTGAAGGCCCACAGACGGTTATGAGAAAGGTTTTTACCTTACCATTAGCTTTTATACCACCTGCTATTGTGTGACTCCCAAGGAGGGGCCAAGGCTTGGCCCTTTATCAACATTATACTGGCCACCCTGCTGCTTATTAATCACGGTTTCACTGGCATGCAGCCTTACGATTGATGGCTGCTTTTTACACCAAAAATGAAAAGAACCAATGCTTTCATTGAAATATCACCTTTCCAATAAGTGCATTTTTTTTTCTTTTTTAAAGAATGGCATAAAAGTCAAAAGCTATCAATAAAATCGTCTCTTTCGGCATCATCATCATCATCATCAACAAACTTTTGCATTTCTTATATTCCTCTTCTGAACAAATTAAATGTTTAAATATTCACTTTCACGTATTCATAGGTTTCCATGACAATTTTTGCCATATTTGATCAAATTATCTTGACTCATATGCCACACACTCATGCCTCTGCAGGCGTGGACCAGTGTACCAAAGATTAAATGTCAAGTATGCTCCTTCACCTCCCAATTACACTTTTGTCTTTCTTATCTGTCTTATCTATAACAAGGAAAATCACACAAATGGAAAGGGAACAAAACCCGACATTGCTCTGACACGTAGAAAGTATTTTCCTTATCAGCATGCTGTCACCGGTGTAATATACACGCTTTCAATTAGACGACTCCACCAACAAATAGCAAAAACAATAGAGTTCTGTAAGTGCCATGAGCAGCATCACAGTGACTATATTGCTTTTTTAATCTCACACTCAACAGGTGTCTTTCATTTAATTATTTATTTATAGAATTATTTACAAAAGGAGTTGATTTACTGAACGATTGAAATAGATTGCATTATTCCAGACTGATTTAACCAGCATCCAGTCCAAGTCCAGAGTGAGGAATAAAGGCCAGAAAGATCTGACCTTGTCAATGAGCCATTGAGCCACCGTTGCACGCGATAAGATGAGACGAGGGACAAACAGGAAAACCAACATACAGTGGTTTAGCAGATGTTGGGTTACTATGAGCCACCATATAAGCTTCAGTGAATCTTGGTAAAAATTCTGTTTCCAACTGTCCTAAATGGAAGAAGGACATTCTGTCTAACACACCTTTCCCAAATCTTCCAATGGTGTCCAATGGTTTGGAGATCTTAAGAGTGTAAAGGCCACAGCATTTCTTTGATAATGAGTCCCCTATACCCTGTGGATTAGGTGTTGCCAATCTGGAAGAAACCTCTCCCATCATTATAGAAACGTTTCATCATGGTATAAAGGAGATCAGTCTGAAGAACTTTGGTTCGGTTTGCAGCGTCTCTCCCGTCTCAGACAAGAACGTTGTTGACACTTTTTTCCAGAAGAGTTCAATGAAGAGTCTGTGACAGCTATTTTGAGACCAAAGCAGCCAGAAGAAGAAGTTTTAGAATGGTTTGGAGTTTCCTTCAAGAGAAGTGCATGACACAAACCTTCGTTGAAACCAGCCACACCCAATATCTATTCTTGGCCAGAATTTTAACTGAAACTAAATAAAAGCTAAATAAGCCTATGGGGAATGTGATGGTGGTGTCCAGGGTGCAGCTTGGGCAGTTTAAATGAAAGAGGAATGTTTTCACTTCACGCTTTATTCTATTCAGGAAAACAATGACAAGTCTACTCAGTAAACCCATTTCCCCTCTTCCAGTCCTTGAGGTGTGTCTTAAAACAGAAACTGTTCTGTACTTGTAGATACACTCTGTATTCACGCTTTCAGTCTTTATTCCAATGAACCGTGAATGTAGCAGCGCTCCACCTGAGACGGAAACCATGTACTACTTTTTTGTACAAGCAGAAGACACACTATTTGTTGTTGTTTCCATCGGTATGTGACGCCCACATCAGCTTCTCTTACAGGTTTTGTAAGAGATCCAAAAGTTGGGAGCACTAAACAAATACAGATTCATATGCTACAGACAGTATAGTGTGTAACTTATTCTATCCTAGAGTTCAGCTGAACACTGGCTATCAGCATTTTTTCCTCCTCGCTTCTGCATTCAGTCGATCCCAGATGTGTGGCACTTAACCCCAGGGTTCTTATATTTGTTCTTTTATCATGTCGCTGTCCCAGGTGCTGGTGCATCACATTAAATTAATAATAATAAATAGATTTAAAATAGACCACACTGCACCTGATGCTTTCATACCAGCTCCATTTACTCCATTTACCATGTCGGTGTAAGTGCTGTACTGAAAATAATCCACCACCCAAATAATCCAACACTCTTAAGGGTTCTTCATCTTGACCTTCTGGGTGAATCTCTGAACAGGTCACAGAACAGATTATTTCGCTAACTTAAAGGGTTCCTATAATTTATCACTGGTGTATTCCCACCTCTCAACCAGTATTCCCAGGCCTAATTCTGGATCCACCATGACCCTGTAATTGAATGAATGACTAAATTAAAAATCTCAGGCCCTTTTCAGAACACATATTCCAGCAGCACATGAGTTTCATCAAAGCTATATGAGCTGCTGATTAGGGCTCACATAGACGACAATGTCCAAAGGAGGTCTTTGATTTGATTTTATTTGTCATGCCCTGGAGGAATTTGAATAAATTATTAGTTTTGTTTGATTACAATTCCCTAAAATGAATCATAATGTGGAAGAAAAACCTACTTCTCCTTTTACACATGTATTTAATCTTCAGAGATTGGTCCTAGTTTTTAGACATCTGCCCTTTGTTTATTCAACTTTATTGGTATATCCATCTACAGTAGATACTCTCTCTACAGAAGTACAGCAGGTTCCCTATGTACACTGATCAGGCATAACATTATGACCACCTGCCTAATATTGTCCTGACCCATCGAGGCTTGGACTCCACTAGATCCCTGAATGTGTGCTATGGTATCTGGCACCAGGATGTCAGCAACAGATCCTTTTCGCAAGTCCTGTAAGTTGTGAGATGGGGCCTCCATGGGCTCCACCTTGCAACTTACAAGGCTTAAAGGATACGTACAGGACTTAAAGGACTTACTGGATTTAAAGGATACTTTTGATAGATGCTGACCACTGCAGACCGGGAGTTTTGGAGATGCTCTGATCCAGTCATCTAGCCATCACAATTTGGCCCTTGTTAAACTTGCTCAAATCCTTACGCTTGCCCATTTTGCCTGCTTCTAACACATCAACTTTGAGGACAAAATGTTCACTTGCTGTCTAATACACTATATTTTGCCAGTTTTGGATAATTTCATGCTCCCAACTTTGTGGGAACAGTTTGGGGATGTCCCCTTCCTGTTCCAACATGACTGCACACCAGTGCACAAAGCAAGGTCCATAAAGACATGGATGAGTGAGTTTGGTGTGGAGGAACTTGACTGGCCTGCACAGAGTCCTGACCTCAACCCGAGAGAACACCTTTGGGATGAATTAGAGCAAAGACCAACATCAGTGCCTGGCCTCACGAATGCGCTTCTAGAGGAACGGTCAAAAATTCCGTCCTAAACACACTCCTAAACCTTGTGGAAAGCCTTCCCTGAAGAGTTGAAGCTGTTATAGCTGCAAAGGACTGCGCCAACTCCATGTTAAATGCATGTGCATGTAAAGGCATACGTTCCATTTTTGGAATGGCTCGCAGTCTCTGCACTAATTCATCTCTAATGGTGTGCAGTCATGTTGGAACAGGAAGGGGTCATCCCCAAACTGTTCCCACAAAGTTGGGAGCAGAAAATTGACCAAAATGTCTTGGTATGCTGAAGCATTAAGAGTTCCTCTCACTGGAACTAATGGGCCGAGACCAACCCCTGAAAAACAACACCTGAATTTGGAGGGGCGTCCCAAAACTTTTGCCAATATAGTGTATATCCCACAAACTAACAGGTGCCATGATGAGGAGATAATCAGTGTTGTTCACCTGCCAGTGCTCAGGATGTTATGCCTGATCGGTGTAAATGTACAGTAGGTACAGTAGGGTGCTACTTGTGTGATCACTTGGACCATGATTTATTCTTGTTCTTGTTTGAGAAATAAAATTTGTAACAGCGTGCCGAATTTATGCTTAAAAGCTTGACTGTTTTTCATTACTGAACTTCTAATCAGTTCAGAGATTAAATATGCGTAACATATTTCTAAATGAATTTTTTAATATCTATTTGCATGTTGACGTAGGAAGGAACGCGTTTCGAGGTGTGGAGTCCAAACACTGCACAAAAAGAGTGTTAATTCTAATAACACACCCTGATGCATAATTGTGACTGTGGTGTGAGTCACAAACAAACAAACAATTAAAGACCGATTAAAACACACCACATCGTGCACGTTTGTTAAAGGGAAAAGGCTTTAAAAATTACGGCATGCAGAAGACATAAAACTGAACTGAGATTCATTATAACTCCACCCCCAGACTTGTGTGTGCGTCTGTATGTGTGTGTGTGTGCTCTAATTGAGTTCATAAGAAAACACACAAGAAACAGAGGAAAATCCAGGTGTGTATCGTCACATGACAGGCCGCCCATGAGCCTGTCGCCGGTTCACCACTGTTCCTTCCTTGGACCACTTTTGATAGATACTGACCACTGCAGACCGGGAACACCCCACAAGAGCTGCAGTTTTCGAGATGCTCTGATCCAGTGGTCTAGCCATCACAATTTGGCCCTTCATCAAACTCGCTCAAATCCTTACGCTTGTCCATTTTTCCTGCTTCTAACACATCAACTTTGAGGACAAAATGTTCACTTGCTGCCTAATATATCCCACCCACTAACAGGTGCCATGATGAGGAGATCATCAGTCTTATTCACTTCACCTCTCAGTGGTCATAATGTTTTGCCTTATCGGTGTATATAGCCAGTTCATTTACTGGAAGGTTTCTGGAAAGAAACTGGAACATGCAACAGTCCATAGACACTCACCTGAGCTCAAATGAACTGGAATGAAGATCCTGATACAGAGAAAAATACAAAATATTTGAGTAAGCAAGTGTATTATACTGACAAATAATAAATGTAGTCGGAATTGTCTCATTAATCACTGTAAATACAACACCATGGCTAACATCACCACAATTCTGTGCACTTGAGCATTTTTTTTGCATGATAAACTAAATACCCAGCAAAAACTACAAAGTAACAAAGCTGTCTTTAAAAAAATTAAAAATTAGAAACACTTTAAATGGACATCTTCTATCGGTTCATGTGGCGAGCTGCATAAATTGCTTAGAGCCAGGTCCTACTGTTTTGTGAGAAGCCTTAATAATACATAAGCTCTGGCTATTTTCATGTACTGAGTATTAAAGGAGAAGTTCACTTCCAGAACAAAAATCTACAAATAATTGACTCACCCCCTCATCATCCAAGACGTTCATGTCTTTCTTTCTTCGGTCGTAAAGAAATGATGTTTTTTGAGGAAAATATTCCAGGATTTTTCTCCATATAGTGGACTTCGATGGTGCCCGGGAGTTTGGACTTCCAAAACGCGGTTTAAATGCAGCTTCAAAGAGCTCTAAACGATCCCAACCGAGGAAGAAGGCTCTTATCTAGCCAAACCATCGGTCATTTTCTTAGAAAAATAAAAAGTTGTATACTTTTTAACCACAGAAGCTCATCTAGCACTAGCTCTGTGATGTGCGTCCGCGACACTACGTACTATGTAATCACGTCGAAAGGTCACACATGACGTAGGCGGAGCTACAGACCCTGTGTTTACTAGTGTGGAGAAGGAGGACCACTCCAAAGTTGTTGGTTGTGGAATGACACAAAGTTATATGTACCTTTTTGTTAGTAAAGAGCGTTGGACTTATTTACACTTTGGTCTTTGCACGTTCACTTTGTAAACACTGGGTCTGTAGTTCTGCCTACGTCACGCGTGACCTTTCACCGTGATTACGTAGTACGTAGCATCTCGGACACACATCCCAGAGCTAGTGCTAGACGAGCTTTTGACAATTAATAATAGACATTGTCTCAAAGCAGTGTTACAGAAGATAAGATACATAATACAGAAAGTTCAAGATTATTATTAGACTTATATTTAAATTTATTTGTATTAATCCCTAGTCCCTAGTGAGCGAGCCTGAGGCGAATCTGGCGAGGAAAAACTCCCTGAGATGGTAAGAGGAAGAAACCTGGAGAGGAACCAGACTCAAAAGGGAACCTATCCTCATTTGGGTGACACCAGAGAGTGTGATTGTAAATGATTATAAACACCAGAGAGTGTGATTATAAATGATTATAAACACCAGAGAGTGTGATTATAAATGAATATAAACACCGGCAAGTGAGATTATAAATGATTATAAACACCAGAGAGTGTGATTATAAATGATTATAAACACTGAAGAGTGAGATTATAAATGATTATAAACACCAGAGTGTGATTATAAATGAATATAAACACCAGAGAGTGAGATTATAAATGATTATAAACACCAGAGAGTGTGATTATAAATGATTATAAACACCAGAGAGTGTGATTATAAATGATTATAAACACCAGAGAGTGTGATTATAAATGATTATAAACACCAGAGAGTGAGATTATAAATGAATATAAACACCAGAGTGTGATTATAAATGATTATAAACACCAGAGAGGGGGTGGCACGGTGGCTTAGTGGTTAGCACGTTTGTCTCACACCTCCAGGGTTGGGGGTTTGATTCCCGCCTCCGCCATGTGTGTGTGGAGTTTGCATGTTCTCCCCGTGCCTCGGGGGTTTCCTCCGGGTACTCCGGTTTCCTCCCCCAATCCAAAGACATGAGTGGTAGGTTGATTGGCATTTCTAAATTGTCCGTAGTGTGTGATTGCGTGAGTGAATGAGAGTGTGTGTGTGCGCCCTGCGATGGGTTGGCACTCCGTCCAGGGTGTATCCTGCCTTGATGCCCAATGACGCCTGAGATAGGCACAGGCTCCCCGTGACCCGAGAATAGATCAGATAAGCGGTAGACAATGAATGAATGAAACACCAGAGTGTGATTGTGAATGTGTGATTGTGAATGTATGAGTGTGAATATAAACACCAGAGTGAGATTATAAATGAATATAAACACCGGCGAGTGAGATTATAAATGAATATAAACACCGAAGAGTGTGAATATGAATAATGTCCTTTCTACTGTCATAAACAGTCAGTTGGAGTTGTGTGATGGAGATACAGAATATGTAGAGTGTTATTTTGTGTATTGATTAGGAGGTTGTCGTTCTCGAGGTCCACATGGGTTTGGCGTCTTCTCTTCTCGTCTGAAATCTTCATGAAGCAGAATCTAACTGGAGCCGTTGCATCTCCGGATGCCTCGGGATCCTCGCAGGGTCAGTCTCTTCTCCCTGAAGTTCCTAAATCTTCATGAAGTGGAACACAACTGGAGCTGGCACAATCTCTAGATGGGTAGAAAAAGAGAAACAAGTGGAAAGGAGTTAAGAGATGAGAAACTCATCCGCCACTTTTTACCGTTTAAAAACAGACAAAATGTCAAATGTCTGTTTGTTTTTTTTTTTGGTTTTTTTTGGCTTTTCAGTCAGTCGACTGCTTTCCAGTGTCTAGTGCTGATCTGAGGACACTTCACCCTTACTATCATCTTAAAATCATATCTCCACTCATGCAACATGCTTTCTCAGTTCTTGATATTTACTCCCTCTTTCTTATTTCTAGATAACAACCTTGTTAGAATTGAGTGACAGAGTGAGGCATGGTGCCAGTAGCGTGTATTCTCCTTAGGTGACCTGTACCTGCCACGTCCTGGATCTAACATTACTTCAGGTATACACTGGGACAGTGGATTTATTGGTAATCCTTTATAAATGTTAATAAAAAAAGAAAACAAATGTCTCACCTTTCTACCTGAACTTGAGTGTCCAAGTGGCTATCATTTGTTCGCATTAAGAACACATTCACTTATGTATATATGCTTTCATACTACTTGGTGTGTGTAAATTATTATCCCTGAACTATTATAGCTTGCTCAGGCATTACTAGGTAACAATAACACTGGCACATTCACTAAGGTGAAAGAGTTTCGGACTAAAACACGCACAGGATGTTTAAGAATTCAGCACCATAGACTCCTCGATCCACTCCGGTTCATCTTTCAGCCTCAATTGGATCAAATCTTGCATATAATAATAAGTGAATGCCATTACAATATTTATTTAATTAATATATATAAAAGTCATACTAATGGGTCATTTTAACTGAAGTGTTAAATTAGGAGGTTATCAGCTTTGCTGTAGGCATAATTCAGTTTAATATTTTGAATTGGAATATTATTGCTGCTCTAGATAAACATTGTATTGTTTTTTTTTTCTCAGCAAACACACCTGAGTATACACTCTCACCCATAACTGAATACACACTCGCACCAGCGCTTGCCATCTTCACACTAGATTATTGGTTTGTTTCAGTGATATTATTTTGTTTCATGCCATAAACGATTTGAAAATCTGTGATAAAACAAGATAAAAACAAAAAGTAATCAGAATTGTGCAACAGAAGGTGCCAGAATATCTGATAAGGTTCTGATATCGGATGGCCGTGCGTCAGCTGATACCTGACTTTACCCAACAGAACTGAATCAGATTACAGGGTGAGGGTGTGTCCGATTAAATGTAAGCGGAAATCTGTCCATGTATAGTCTATATGCCTATGTTTGCTGATTGAAAAAATTCCGCATGCCAGGACAGGGCGTCAAGAATAAATATTTAATTTGTCCAAATATTTGCAATGAACACAGGTCAGTGCCTCTAAATTCAACAGAAGAAATAACCCAATAGGTTTATAATATCAAGTGCACAGCTCATCCATTTCATGATGTTAAAAATGTCATTTCATTCCCAAGAAGTCTTAGCACTGGTACTGGTTTGGATCTGCAACATCAAACATGTTTCAGATTTATTATTTCGAGGCCAAAATTGTTTGGTTTTTTTTTTTTTATAGCTGCACTTACTCCTTATTTTGTTTATTTTGTAGGCGGGTTTATTAAGTAAATTTACTTTCTGTATACACACTAATTACCCTCTTTGTACCTCATGTTATATACTGCAGTACAGTTTGTGCTTCATCAGCAGGAAGAAATTGCATGTACCTTAAGAATCAGCCTGTCCTGGACAGAGGTCCAGTCCTGTGTGTGATGATATGTGTTCCTGTGTGAACACTGAAAAACGCAACACTTCTGTTTCTGTCTGAAATGTGACTATAATTAATGAATGAATTAATTTTTAAAAAAGCATCATAAATGGACTTGCAGGACAAAAATATATTAGGAGTGATTTCAGAAGTGTGAAGGTCTCTCTGCTGTTAAACCAGAGACAGATTACAGCTAAGAAATTAGATCAGATTAGACAAGGTTAGATTAGATTCAACTTTATTGAGGGGTTTATCATTGTGAAGTGGGGAATATTACCATCATTGGGGGGGTTAATTGATTGAAGAGTTCAATAAGGAGACCACTGCGGGGTAAAAGCTGTTCTTTAGCCTGCTGGTTTTGGATCGCAGGCACCTGAACCTCTTCCCAGAGGGTAGGAGGGTAAACAACTTGCTCCAGTTCCTTTAACGCGTTCATTCCATCGAAATGATCCAAAGAGCAACATTCTCCTACGAAGCTGGAAAAGTCACATCTTTAATACGTCTACTTTAACATCATGTACAATGTGTTTGAAGTTCATAAAGTGCTAACACGCTGCATTCCACTGCATGGGGTGTCATTAGCTGTGCATAGATATATAATCAAACATGTGTTTAGGTAAATCCTATATTTTACATTATACAGTGGTGTGAAAAAGTGTTGGCCCCCTTCCTGATTTCTTATTTTTTTGCATGTTTGTCACACTTTAATGTTTCAGATAATCAAACACATTTAAATATTAGTCAAAGATAACACAAGTAAACACATCATGCAGTTTTTAAATGAAGGTTTTCATTATTAAGGGAAAACAAAATCCAAAACTACATGGCCCTGTGTGAAAAAGTGTTTACGCCCTAAGCCTAATAACTGGTTGGTCCACCCTTAGCAGCAACAACTGCATTCAAGCGTTTTCCATAACTTGCAATGAGTCTGTTACAGCGCTGTGGAGGAATTTTGGCCCACTCATCTTTGCAGAATTGTTGTAATTCAGCCACATTGGAGGGTTTTTGAGCATGAACCACCTTTTTAAGGTCATGCCACAGCATCTCAATTGGATTGAGGTCAGGACTTTGACTAGACCACTCCAAAGCCTTCATTTTGTTTTTCTTCAGCCATTCAGAGGTGGACTTGCTGGTGTGTTTTGGATCATTGTCCTGCTGCAGAACCCAAGTTCACTTCAGCTTGAGGTCACAAACCTACCGATCTATCAGTCTGGAAAAGGTTATAAAGCCATTTCTAAAGCTTTGGGACTGCCGCGAACCCTCCAATGTGGCTGAATTACAACACAAACTTGGGTGCACAAACTTTTGGCTATATCTTCTATATCTATATGGCAGATTTGTTATCCAGTTTAAGGTTTTATATCCTCTGCTCGAGTTCATTAACAATATTTATAATATTTAGAAACGTAATGAAGGACATCGAAGTATCCACTACATAAGTGAACTTTTCTCTTGACCAGTTTTGGAGACAGACTGGACCAACACATTGTCTGGCCTATCAGAAGCTGATAGCTGTGCCCCTTGTACCATGTGATGATTGAGGTGTTTGGCAAAAAGGAGTGGCACAGGGCACAAGGAGTGGCAGTGACTCAGATTAAAACCCAACCAAAAGTGAATGGATGAAGGATGAAACTTAATGAAGTGAATAAAATTAAACATAACCTCAGATGACAGACGGAGTATGTGTTATGTTGTGGTTACCTTTTACTTAAACTTGGTTTAGTGTGTGTCGATTTATCTCCTCAGGAAGAAGGGTCACTGTAAATCCATATCAGTTCTTTTTATGATGATTCCCATACTGGTGGGAGTGGTCTCTTCCAGGAAAACGCTGCAATCCACCATGGTTTAATAGGAATGAAAATGATCTGTCATATGCTTAGTCATGTTCTGTGGTCATTACAGTACAATCACCAGATCATTGTTGGTGCCAAATTGGTGTTTGAGTCATCGTGATAGGAACTACAAAAGAATATTATTTGACCAATTTCCCTGTGTGGAAGCAAAACTAGGCGTTCAGTCAAGACAAGAGTCTAGCTACTTGAAAGGACCGGGCTGTACAAACTGTTGAGCTGATCCAACTGAGTCGGAATGTGTGCTGGAAGGTGACATTTTAGGATACCTAATACATCCCATAACTTTGTACTCCAATACATCTGATTAAATGCACATCATCATCTAGTGCCTGCTAATCTAGCCATGGGGGTCACAGTCCAGTGACTTCTGTGCCGGTCCCAAGCCCGGATAAATAGAGAGGGTTGCGTCAGGAAGGGCATCCGGCGTAAAACATTGCCAAATTTAACCATGCGAATCGTCAGTACGAATTTCATACCGGATCGGTCGAGGCCCGGGTTAACAACGACCGCCATCGGCGCCGTTGACCTACAGGGCGCCGGTGGAAATTGGGCTACTGTTGGTCGAAGAAGTAGAGGAGGGAGGAGAGTGCGCAGACAGAGAGAGAAGAGGAAAGGTAAGAGTGTAGGACTGAGAATAGGAACTCTGAATGTTGGTACTATGACAGGGAAAGGTAGAGAGCTGGCTGATGTGATGGAGAGAAGGAAGGTGGATATACTGTGTGTACAGGAGACCAGGTGGAAGGGTAGCAAGGCTCGTAGTATAGGAGCAGGATTCAAGCTGTTTTATTATGGTGTGGATAGTAAGAGAAATGGGGTAGGTGTGGTCCTGAAGGAGGAGTTTGTGAGAAATGTCCTGGAGGTGAAGAGAGTGTCAGACAGGGTGATGAGTCTGAAGTTAGAGATTGAAGGGGTGATGTTGAATGTTGTTAGTGGTTATGCCCCACAGGTAGGTTGTGAGTTGGAGGAGAAAGAGAGATTCTGGAGTGAATTAGATGAGGTGATGGAGAGTATTCCCACGGGTGAGAGAGTGGTGATAGGAGTGGATTTTAATGGACATGTTGGTGAGGGGAACACAGGTGATGAGGAGGTGATGGGCAAGTTTGGAGTTAAGGAAAGGAACCTTGAAGGACAGATGGTAGTGGACTTTGCTAAGAGGATGGACATGGGTGTGGTTAACACTTATTTTCAGAAGAGGGAGGAGCATAGAGTGACTTACAAGAGTGGAGGTAGGAGCACACAGGTAGACTACATCCTATGTAGAAGAGGCAATCTGAAAGAGATTAGTGACTGTAAAGTGGTAGTGGGAGAGAGTGTAGCCAGACAGCATAGGATGGTGGTGTGTAGGATGACTTTGATGGTCTGTAAGAAGAAGAGGTCAGAGATAGAGAAGAAAACCAAGTGGTGGAAGCTGAAAAAGGAGGAATGTTGTGAGGAATTTAGACAGAAGTTGAGGCAGGCTCTGGGTGGTCAGGTAGTGCTGCCAGATGACTGGGAAACTACAGCAGAAGTGATCAGGGAGACAGGGAGAAAGGTGCTGGGTGTGTCATCTGGAAGGAGGAAAGAAGATAAGGAGACTTGGTGGTGGAATGAGGAAGTTCAGGATAGTATCCAGAGAAAGAGGTTAGCCAAGAAGAAGTGGGACATGGACAGGACTGAAGAGAATAGACAGGAATACAAGGAGTTACAGCGCAGAGTGAAGAGGGAGGTGTCTAAGGCCAAGCAGAAGGCATATGACGAGTTGTACACTAGGTTAGACACTAGAGAAGGAGAGAAGGACTTGTACAGGTTAGCTAGGCAGAGGGATCGAGATGGGAAGGATGTGCAGCAAGTTAGAGTTATTAAGGATAGAGATGGAAGGGTGCTCACAAGTGAGGAGAGTGTACAGAGGAGATGGAAGGAGTACTTTGAGGAGCTGATGAATGAGGAAAATGAGAGGGAAAAAAGAGTAGAAGGGGTGAACTCTGTGGAACAGAAAGTAGATAAGATTAGAAAGGATGAAGTCAGGAAGGCTTTGAAGAGGATGAAAAGTGGGAAGGCAGTTGGTCCTGATGACATTCCGGTGGAGGTCTGGAAGTGTCTGGGAGAGGCAGCAGTGGAATTTTTAGCTAGTTTGTTCAACAGGGTTTTAGAGAGTGAGAGGATGCCTGAGGAATGGAGGAGAAGTGTGTTAGTGCCGATCTTTAAGAATAAGGGTGACGTGCAGAGTTGCAGTAACTATAGGGGGATAAAGTTGATGAGCCATACAATGAAGGTATGGGAAAGAGTAGTGGAAGCTAGGTTAAGGAAGGTAGTGGAAATTTGTGAGCAGCAGTATGGCTTCATGCCCAGAAAGAGCACAACAGATGCAATTTTTGCTCTGAGGATTTTGATGGAGAAGTATAGGGATGGTCAGAAGGAGTTGCACTGTGTGTTTGTAGACTTGGAGAAAGCGTATGACAGGGTGCCAAGAGAAGAGCTGTGGTACTGTATGAGGAAGTCAGGAGTAGCGGAGAAGTATGTCAGAGTGGTGCAGGACATGTATGAGAGGAGCAGGACAGTGGTGAGGTGTGCTGTAGGTCAGACAGAGGAGTTCAATGTGGAGGTGGGACTGCATCAGGGATCGGCTCTGAGCCCCTTCCTGTTTGCTATAGTGATGGACCAGTTGTCAGAGGAGGTCAGACAGGAGTCTCCTTGGACAATGATGTTTGCAGATGACATTGTGATCTGTAGTGAGAGCAGGGAGCAGGTGGAGGAAAACCTGGAGAGGTGGAGGTTTGCACTGGAGAGAAGAGGAATGAAGGTCAGTCGTAGTAAGACTGAGTACATGTGTGTGAATGAAAGGGAGGGAAGTGGAACAGTAAGGTTACAGGGTGAAGAGGTGAAGAAGGTACAGGAGTTTAAGTACTTGGGGTCAACAGTCCAGAGTAATGGAGAGTGTGGGAAAGAGGTAAAGAAGCGAGTGCAGGCAGGTTGGAATGGGTGGAGAAAGGTGTCGGGAGTTCTGTGTGATCAGAAAATATCAGCGAGAATCAAGGGGAAGGTGTACAGGACAGTGGTGAGACCGGCCATGCTGTATGGTTTAGAGACAGTGTCACTGAGGAAGAGACAGGAGTCAGAGCTAGAGGTAGCAGAGCTGAAGATGTTGAGGTTCTCTTTGGGAGTGACAAGATTGGACAGAATTAGGAATGAGTACATCAGAGGGACAGCTCATGTTGGACGTTTGGGGGACAAAGTTAGGGAGGCCAGATTAAGATGGTTTGGACATGTTCAGAGGAGGGACAGTGAGTATATTGGTAGGAGAATGTTGGACATGGGGCTGCCAGGCAGGAGGCAAAGAGGAAGGCCAAAGAGGAGGTATATGGATGGAATTAATGAGGATATGAAGCTAGTGGGTGCAAGGGTTGAGGATGCAGAAGATAGGGATAGGTGGAGAGAGATGATTCGCTGTGGCGACCCCTGAAGGGAAAAGCCGAAAGAAGAAGAAGAAGAAGATCATCTAGTGCCTGCTAATATTATGAACAGCAGCTACGCTAATTCCTTTCCATTTGTTTCCCTTCTTCTACCCATCCCTGAGACACACAGAGATTGTGCCAGCTCCAGTGGCATCCAGGGATGGACCAGCTCCAGCTGGGTTCTGCTTTGTGAGGACTGGGGTATTCAAAGCAGCACTGCCAACCCTATGTGGACGACAACAACCTCCTAATTAATTTACACATAACATTCTACACATGCTGTATCTGCATCACACAACTAATGCAGAAAGGACATTGTTCATATCACACTCTCTGGTGTCACCCAGATGAGGATGGGTTCCCTTTTGAGTCTGGTTCCTCTCAAGGTTTCTTCCTAATACCATCTGAGGGAGTTTTTCCTTTCCACAGTCACCTGAGTCACCTCAGGCTCGCTCACTAGGGAAAATTTTGTCTAACATCTAGGACTGTTTGTTTGGATGTTTATTATTTCTTATGTTCTATAAAGCTGCTTTGAGACAATGCTCTTTGTTAAAAGCGCTATACAAATAAAATTGAATTGGATTGAAAAATTGAATTTTCCTCCATCTTCAGTTGATAACAGAGGCCTGCAGTTGTTATGCCAAAATAAATTGATATTTGGAGATCCATGAGTCTGTTCTATCTTGTCTAGAGCCCCAGTTCCAGCTGAAGAGAAGCAGCTTCATCGCACAATGCTGCCACCACCATGCTTTGCCATCTGTATTATGTTCTTTAGGTGATAAGGTGTCAAAGGTATCTTTTAGAATTACGCCAAACAATGTTCTAGCTTGGTCTCATCAAACCATAACATTCATTCATTCATTGTCTACTCTCAAGGAGCCTGTGCCTATCTCAGGCGTCATCGCGCATCAAGGCAGGATACACCCTGGACGGAGTGCCAACCCATCGCAGGGCGCACACACACACACACACACACACACACACACACACACACACACCCACTCTCATTCACTCACGCCATCACACATACAACAGACAATTTAGAGATGCCAATAAACCTACAATGCATGTCTTTGGACCGGTGGAGGAAACCGGACTACCCGGAGGAAACCCCCGAGGCACGGGGAGAACATGTAAACTCCACACACATGGCGGAGGCAGGAATCAAACCCCCAACCCTGGAGGTTTGAGGCAAACGTGCTAACCACCAAGTCACCGACATGATATTCTGATATCTGAAATCTCTTCCAATATCTTCTTTATGATAAGTGCATTGAGTTGGTGTTATGTGGCTTAAATGATACATCACCAGTAGAATAGAATGCCATCACCAGTCTTAGTGGACACACTGACTGACTTTTTCTTTTGTTTGCTAGATTTTGTGGGCTAATATTTTGAACTGTTACTGGGAGTTACATTCAGAGAAAAATACATTTAAATGAAGTATGTGTTATGGTAGTCTTTTTCACTCTTCTGCCACACTAATACCTAATATTCTGTCAAATTATGTCTTTCTCTGTCGAGCTATATATCCCACCCCTGAGCTCCCAGTGTTCCCAGAGTTTCCAGTCTGACCACTTCTTTTTTACGGACGTGCCTGATCTGTCCAGATGCTCTACACCTGGTTGGAGTCTCGTAGCTTGGTGGTGGTCACTGCTGCTGGGGATAGATCCGTGTAGACAGCCTGTGACCCAGAAGACTGCTGTGGAAGACCTGGTGTGCTGTAGAGAGAATGTTGAGAGGTAAATATAAGATGTTTGGACTCCTCTGTCTAAAGTTAGGTCTGTTCACACCACACCGACATTGATTAGTATTCTATAGCAACACAATACTTCCCTCATTGCAAGGAATAGTCCTTTGGTTTGTACTCATTAATGTTAGTGTTGAAAACTTTCTCAGTTTCATAAATCAAAGCCAATCAACTTCAATCATTAAACCAAATCTAATTTACTTCATCTTTAAATCTTTAAACTAAAGTAAAAGTTAATGGCTGATCTTTAAAGTTACTTATCTTAATCTAGGCCTAAGAAGTATAATCAGCAGTTAGCAGCAGAGGCAAAACTAATCCCATAGCAGGGTAGTGTAGAATAGTATATAAGAGAAAATAATCAAAATATAAAAATAAATAAAAAAACAAAACAAAAAAAAACTTATTTCGTAAATTACAGTAGATTCACAACAGAGGAAAAACACACAGAGAGGCCTCAGGCTCGTGAAGCCGTGTCTGCATAAGGAAAAAAAGCTGAGTCAGCAAGGCCGACGTGCACTTTCTCAAAACAAAATGTACGGCAACCCCGAGAATAGGAGAGGGGAATGTCATAATAACCCTCAGACAGGACAACAACAAGATATGAAATGCCTGACGAAGCAAAACAACTGAATGAGAAATTAATATTAAGAGTAGAAATTCTTATATACAGTATGTAAATAGGTAAATAGGTAAATTGACTTATCCAGGTAAGAGGTAAGGTGGAGATGACCTGTAAGATTCCCATGGGGAGGGAAAAACACGATAGAATTGGGGGGAAAAATCTTAGGGCTCTAAGTAAATGCCAGGTACAAAGCACCCCACAAAGCCAACACTAAAGTATACTGATGTATGGGATCCTAAAGTATTACCTAAAATAAAGTATTATTCCAGTAGTACCCCATTTCTGCAAATACTGTAACATGTTACATTAAAATCAGACTGTAATAGACAGGCCTAGGCCTGACTTAAAGGCCCAGCACTTGGTATCCTTGAGGCCAACAGGTGGGTATCTTCAAGGCCACCAGTTATGGACAAATGAAGGAGGGGTTGATTTTTTGGGGGCGTTTTCAGCAGGAAAATTGTCTATAGTCAAAACAATCACGGACAAACAAGTATTAGGAAGGGTAGAGATGTCCATATATAGGGGTAAATTTGTATGGGGGGGGCACACTTGCACTTGACCGCATCGGGCCTGAAGCTGTGTTCTTTTCCGAGTGCCAAAAGAGCTGGCTGCGTATTCTCATCCAAGCCTGGAGTATTTTTCATTATGTTCTTTCTTATATTCTTATATTTTCTTTCTTATAAATTGGCAAAGTATTTGGAAAATATAGGTAATTGGATAAGACTTCAGAACCACCCTGTAGAATGTCCACTCAGAGGGGACTCTGAGTTCTGACATTAGACATTCATATGTTACTGACATAATAAAATGTTTCAATTCTACAGTTGTCTAAATCTGGAATAAAAATGTAGCTTTGTTTTTAAGTCACAGAAATACACAGATCAGCCATAACATTATTTCAACATTATGTTAATGCTGGTTCTGATAGAAAGGTGTCAGAATACACAGGGCATCACAGTTTGTTGCGTATGGGGCTGCATAGCCGCAGACCAGTCAGGGTGTCCATGTTGACCCCTTTGCACCGCCGAAAGCACCAATAATGGGCACGTCAGCATCAGAACTGGACCACGGAGCAGTGGAAGAAGGTGGCATGGTCTGATGAATCACGTTTTCTTTTACATGGCACCAGGATGCACTATGGGAAGAAGGCGAGCCGGCGGAGGCAGTGTCATGCTTTGGGCAACGTTCTGCTGGAAAACCATGGGTCCTGCCATCCATGTGGATGTTACTTTGACATGTACCACCTACCTAAGCATTGTTGTAGTCCATGTACACCCTTTCATGGAAACGCTATTCCCTGATGGCTGTGGCCTCTTTCCTGCAGGATAATGCACCATGCCACAAAGCAGAAATGGTTCAGGAGTTTGAGGTGTTGACTCGGCCTCCAAATTTCCAAGATCTCAATCCAATCAAGCATCTGTGGGAAGTGCTGGACAAACAAGTCCGATCCATGGAGGCCCCACCTCACAACTGACAGGACTTAAAGGATCTACTGCTAACATCTTGGTGCCAGATACCACAGCACACCTTCAGGGATCTAGTGAAGTCCATGCCTCGATGGGTCAGGGCTGAAACACAATATTAGGCAGGTGGTCATAATGTTATGCCTGATCGGTGTATCTCCCCACAAGAAGGTATAGGAAGCCTGCATGTCGTGTTGCAGCGCAACAGCGCCGCCTTACGGACCCCGGATTGCGCAAGCAACAAGATCTCTGCAGGACACCGGAAATGTAGTAGAAGAAGAACATAGCCAAACCCCAGCTAACCTGAACTAGCCTAACTGTCCTGCTTGTTTTCGAAAACAGACTCTGAGAACAATAATTAAGAAATATGCCGGCCGTTTCTAAAGGAGACGGGATGCGCGGGCTCGCCGTTTTCATCTCTGACATCCGGAACTGTAAGTGCTAACATGCTAACGTGCTAACGCTGCGCTTTCAGCCTCAACAGCCGCAGCTGAACAAAGTGGTAACTTGGCGTTAGCGTCAGTGCTAACTAGTTCACTTTATGTAGAAATATTCCTCACACACACAGATAGAGAGAGACACTTTTCAGGGAAGTACACACGTATTTTAAGCATTAAACTGTGACCCAAGTTATTCCGTAAAACCGTTTCACACCACTAAAGCTAAAATAACTCACTTTAACGCACAGCGGATATTTGTTTATTCGAGTCACTTGTAAACACTAACAACAACACCGTTAATGCTGACAAAAGTCGTGTTTAGTAAGTGTGTGTGTGTGTGTGTGTGTGTGTGTGTGTGTGTGTAGCGGACCTGATAGGTGTGGCAGTCACCTAACTCACTTAACCTTGTGCTTTGGTATATAAGAGACTTTCTTTTGTCTTTGTTTGTTTGTTTGTTTGTTTGCGTTCAGTTGCAGCCCATTTTGTCCATTTTTTTTTTTTTTTTTTTTTGCAAATCAATAACACATTAATGTTTATTGTAAGCCAAGAAAAAAGAAATGTTTTTGCGTCTAGCCGTCATCTTGAACACATTAAATGTGTTCGTGTTAAATTCCTTGAGTTTTTATTTATTTTCATGTGGTGATTACGTCACTATTGCAGTTATTTACCAGGTGAGATTAGGTCTCTAACACTTAGGTGAGTTTAATGTGGGAGTGATTCCCGAAGCCCCGCCCCTGCGTGCTACGCTGGCCTATAGAATAGCAGCTATGAATTGACTGACAGGAGTTTCATCCAAACCCAGACAAGCGCTCCAGACCGGAAGTCCGTTTTCCAAACAGGTTTTCTCATCCACTTTCACTTGTTCATGTTTTATATATCTTCCAGGTTATTTGTACAACCAGGGAAAATTAGCATCTTTAATAGGAAACAAATATTTAGCAAACATCTTAAACATAAAGACTAACAGTAGGGTTTATCTCAGCAAAAAAAAAAAAAAAAGAGGCGGCGGCACTCTGTGTGTGTGTGTGTGGAGTTTGCATGTTCTCCCTGTGCTTGCTGGGTTTCCTCCGGGTGCTCCGGTTTCCTCCCACAGTTCAAAGACATGCTTCTAGGCTGGTTGGAGTCTCTAAGTTGCCCATAGTGTGTGATTGCGTGAGTGAATGAGTTGGCACTGCGATGGGTTGGCACTACGTCTAGGGTGTATCCTGCCTTGATGCCCGATGACGCCTGAGATAGGCTGATAATACCCGAGAATAGATCAGATAAGTGGTACAGACAATGGAGGGGAAAAAAAGACAAGACAAGGCTTTTGTGGAAGTTTGGTGAAGGTGTAGAGGGGAGAGAGAGTTGGACAGAATAAACGCCGCTACTCACTCTCAAGCATCATCCAAGACATTCAGAGTGGATTTTATTATTACTGATTAATTAACACCAGAAACAATAAAGACTTGGGGCCGTGGTAGATTAAGTGGTCAAGGCTCTGGGTTGTTGACCGGAAGATCAGGGGTTCAAGCCCCAACACTGCCAAGCTGCCACCGGTGGGTCCTTGAGCAAGGCCTTTAACCCCACCTGCTCCAGGGGCGCTGTATCATGGCTGACCCCGTGCTCTGACCCCAACCCCCAAGGATGGGATATCCGAAGAAAGAATTTCACTGTGCAGTAATGTATACGTGACAAATAAAGACAACTTATCTTAAAGTGTGTTCATGCTTCGTACACTCACATTGTCTCTCTTGTGCTCTGAAAATAATTCCATACTTTTTGAATCACTGTGTTAGAACAAACACACACATTCTCCATCTGGTGTGTGTGTAAAAATCACTGTAAACACCTTCCTGTGTCCCTGAGTAAAATAAATATCACAACCCAAGAATACACAGCACTCAGCTTGACAGTAAAGTCTACCAGATCGAGGAACTAAAATGATGCGATTGCAAAACAAAGCGAAACAGGAAGTGAGGACTGCTATAGACCTAATAATAATTAAAAAAAAAAAAAAGTTGCTATGCAATTTTAAATCCTTGACAGTTTTTCCCAGAGATGTGTTAATGTATAAAGTTGAAGCTGAATGTTTACATCCACTAATGCTAAAGATGCTCTCAGTTTTCTGCAGTTTCACATGTTACTCAACATATCTTCTGGAAAGTCAGCTGGAGCATTAATTAATTGGCAAATTCCAAACACTATTCCATGAAGCTTCCATGAGCATCTGTACAAACATCTGTATAAGAATATAAAAATCCCGTGACCACGCAGACACTGCAGCATTCAGGGAATTAACATTTAAACGAACTTTGGTCCAAGACAAAAACACAGGCACTGCTGAAGGAGCTGGAGGCATTAAGAGAGTCCTACATCACCATGGCTGTAAAGACTGGTGTTCAGGGAAGAAGTTTCTCTCCAGGAGCAGCTTAAAAAAAAGCCAGAGTGAAGTGTGAAGGAGATGTCTAGTCTTGTGGAGGAGTGTTCTCTGGTCAGATGAAACAAATATGCAACTGTTAGAGCGTAATGATCAGCTCTGTGTGTGGAGGAAAAAAGGGGTGAGGCTTTTAATCTGAAGAACATCATCCTAAATGTGAACTGTTATTTGCAGGTAAAAGTAAGGAAGCTGAGATCAAGAGAATAAACAAAGAGTTGGCCAACATCCGCTCCAAATTCAAAGGTATCTTCTGTGTGTGTGTGTGTGTGTGTGTTCAAATACCTGGATAACAAGTGAACTGAGCATTTGTGTGTGTGTATGTTTTAGGAGATAAAGCTCTGGATGGCTACAGTAAGAAGAAATATGTGTGTAAGCTGCTGTTTATTTTCCTGTTGGGCCATGACATCGACTTCGGCCACATGGAGGCAGTGAACCTTCTCAGCTCCAACAAATACACTGAGAAGCAGATAGTAAGTGCTACAGGAGGAACATCTGCAGGGTGTGGGGTTTCATTTTAATTTATCACTCACATAAAGTTTTACGAACACGGCATGTTTGAGGAGTACGTCAGTGATACATCGGTGTACTGACACAGTGTTCATTTCTGTAGTGCAGCTTTGAGGATGTAATAATCTGCTAAGAGAATTAAGAGTAATAAAAATATCAGCGTTGATATCATATGAATGTGTTTGAGGTGACCAGTCAGCAAAACTAATAACTATTAAAACTACACAATAACTGGATAACTATGATTGTGATATCTGGGGTGTATACTGACCAGGCATAACATTATGACCACCTGCCTAATATTATGTTGGTCTCCCTTTTGCTGCCAAAACAGCCCTGACCCGTCATGCACTGTGTATTCTGACACCTTTCTATCAGAACCAGCATTAACTTCTTCAGCAATTTGAGCAACAGTAGCTCGTCTGTTGGATCGGATCACACTGGCCAGCCTTCGCTCCCAACGTGCATGGATGAGCCTTGACCGCCCATGACCCTGTCGCCGGTTCACCACTGTTCCTTCCTCGGACTACTTTTGATAGATACTGACCACTGCAGACCGGGAACACCCCACAAGAGTTGCAGTTTTGGAGATGTTCTGATCCAGTGGTCTAGCCATCACAATTTGGCCCTGCGTCAAACTCGCTCAAATCCTTACACTTGTCCATTTTTCCTGCTTCTAACACATCAACTCTGAGGACAAAATGTTCACTTGCTGCCTAATATATCCCACCCACACCTCTCACTGCTCAGAATGTTATGCCTGATCGGTGCATGTGTGTACTCTACACATTCGTGGCACCAAAATCTCCACCAAAGTACCCTTCGCTGCAGATAAAGTGTCCCTGATGTGGAGTTGGACCTGGTCCAGCTCCTCCTGCCAAAAGTCAAAGGGAAGGAGACAGCTCAGTGTGCTCCAGGCTGGATAGGAGTGTTTAATGAGTTGTTTTGAGGTGTACAGTGTTAGCGTTCGAGGTTAGAGTTGGGCTTATAGGAGGAGTCGGACCAGATCCAGCTTCACCCACTGGAATGTTGGTTCTGCAGCAAGGACTAAAAAATCAACGAAATACTGCTCACATTAGAAACCGTGAGAAACTACCATTTTGTTGAAATTATGATTAAATTGGTTGAATATTAATGGCTTCCTAAAGGCTTGAACGCAAAATGCCATCATTAGAAAACAGTTTAAAATGTGCTGATACAGCAATATAATTTGTCATGCCAGGCATATTACAGGCTGATTCTTCCCTGTGTGGTTTCTGTGCCGTGGTGTTTCAGGGCTACCTGTTTATCTCAGTGCTGGTGAACAGCAACAGCGATCTGATCCGCCTCATCAACAACGCCATAAAGAATGACCTGAGCAGCAGGAACCCCACCTTCATGAATCTGGCACTGCACTGCATTGCCAACGTGGGCAGCCGAGAGATGGCCGAGGCGTTTGCTTCAGAGGTGCCACGCATCCTGGTGGCAGGGTAAGAGATCAGCCTAGTGCAAGAAACTAGGATACTGGGTGGATATATTCAATACACAAAACACACAGTAACATGAGTGACTTGAGATTAATAAGGCATGGATTTTTTTTTATCGTGCTATAACCTCATGTCAGTTTAGCTCACAGAAACAGAAAGTGTAGATTATCTACTACTGGCAATTACTCAGATAGATACAGTGCATCCGGGAAGTATTCTCAGCGCCACATTTTTTTGTTACAGCCATATTCCAAAATGGATTAAATTCATTATTTTCCTCAAAATTCTACAAACAATACCCCATAATGACAACGTGAAAGAAGTTTGTTTGAAATCTTTGCAAATTAAAATTAATTTAATAAAAATTATTAAAACTAAAAAACGAAAAAAATCAAATATACATAAGTATTCACAGCGTCGGTGCACAGCCATTTTCAGATCTCTCCAGAGATGCTCAATCGGGTTCAAGCCTGTGCTCTGGCTGGGCCACTCAAGGACATTCACAGAGTTGTCCCGTAGCCTCTCCTTTCTTATCTTGGCTGTGTGCTTAGGGTGGTTGTCCTGTTGGAAAATGAATCGTCGTCCCAGTCTGAGGTCCAGAGCACTCTGGAGCAGGTTTTCATCAAGGATGTCTCTGTA
Source organism: Hemibagrus guttatus (assembly GCA_033459395.1). Lineage (NCBI taxonomy): Eukaryota > Metazoa > Chordata > Actinopteri > Siluriformes > Bagridae > Hemibagrus > Hemibagrus guttatus. The sequence goes on along the minus strand of JAUCMX010000010.1, from coordinate 2,774,136 downwards.
CATTGCTGCATTGATCTTTCCCTGACTAGTCTCCCAGTTCCTGCTACTGAACAACATCCCCACAGCATGATGCTGCCACCACCATGCTTCACTGTAGGGATGGTATTGGCCAGGTGATGAGCGGTGCCTGGTTTCCTCCAGACATGACGCTTGCCATTCAGGCCAAAGAGTTCAATCTTTGTTTCATCAGACCAGAGAATTTTGTTTCTCATGGTCTGAGAGTCCTTCAGGTGCCTTTTGGCAAACTCCAGGTGGGCAGTCATGTGCCTTTTACAGACGATTGGCTTCTGTCTGGTCACTCTACCATACAGGCCTGATTGGTGGAGTGCAGCAGAGATGGTTGTTCTTCTGGAAGGTTCTCCTCTCTCCACAGAGAAAGGCTGGAGCTCTTTCAGAGTGACCACTGGGTTCTTGGTCACGTCCCTGACTAAGGCTCTTCTCCCACAAACGCTCGGTTTGGCTGTACGGCCCGATCTAGGAAGAGCCCTGGTGGTTCCAAACTTCTTCCATTTACAGATGATGGAGGCCACTGTTCTCATTGGGACCTTCAATGCTGCAGAAACTTTTCTGTACCCTTCCTCAGATCTGTGCCTCGATACAATCCTGTCTCAGAGGTCTACACACAATTCCTAGGACTTCATGGCTTGGTTTGTGCTCTGACATGCACTGTTAACTGTGGGACCTTATATTGACACGTGTGTGCCTTTCCAAATCATGTCCAGTCAACTGAAATGGCCACAGGTGGACTCCAATCAAGTTGTAGAAAGATCTCAAGGATGATCAGTGGAAACAGGATGCACCTGAGATCAATACTGAGTGTCATGGCAAAGGCTGTGAATACTTTTGTACATGTGATTTTTTTCATTTTTTATTTTTAATAAATTTGAACAGATTTCAAACTAACTTCTTTCATGTTGTTATTGTGGGGTACTGTTCGTAGAATTTTGAGGAAAATAATGAATTTCCATTTTGGAATACGGCTGTAACATAACAAAATGTGGAAAAAGTGAAGCGCTGTGAATACTTTCCGGATGCACTGTATGACTTTGAATAAAATGAAAGTGTAAATGAATGAAACTAAATGCTTATGTAATTAGTCTCCTTACAGCAGAAAGTAAATCAATTCTTTTAGTGCTAAATGTCAGTATCATGTTGCGTGTTTAATGTCTTTTATAGAAAAAACAGTAAATTATCACCTATATGTAGATTTTTATATTTTAATAATAAATATTTAAAATTTATGGCAGAGACACAATGGACAGCGTGAAGCAGAGTGCAGCTCTGTGTTTGTTGCGGCTCAACCGGACGTCCCCCGATCTGATCCCCATGGGCGAGTGGACGTCACGTGTTGTGCACCTTCTCAATGATCAGCACTTGGTATTTTTATATTTTTATTTTATATATATATATATATATATATATATATATACAATTTGCATATACATGTTAGTTTGAAGTTCTGGGCTTTTCTTATCTGTGCTATGACCAACATGTAGATATCTGACCATCACACCATATCCAGTCCCCTCCGAATGTATTGGAACAGCGAGGCCGTTTCATTTGCTTAGACATTTGGGTTTGAGATGAAAAGATGGATATGAGATGAGAGTTTAGGATTTCAGCTTTTATTTCCTGGTATTTAAATGATATTTGGATGTGTATGCCTTGCTTGCAATAACTGCATCAAGTGAGCAACTTGCTGACCAAACTTCTTCTCATGTCAAGCCCTTCCAGGTTGGTAAAGCAGTTTCGTTTTGTATTTGTGTGTTTCAAGGGGTTTCTCCCTTCACTCTTCTCTTCAGGAAGTGAAATGCTGCTCAGTTGGGTTCGGTTCTGCTGATTGACTTGTACTGTCTGAAACCTTCTTCTTTCTCCTGATGATGTCTGGATGTTTTGGATTGCTCTGTTGCTGCATAATGACGTTTTCTCAGTAAACGATCAGACAGAATATTTCTTCAGACTTCAGAATCCATTCTGCTGCTACCTTCATGAGCTCCATCATCAGTAAAGATTAGTGAGAATGTTCCAGAAGCAGACTTGCAAGCCCAAGCCATGACACTACCACCACCATGCTTCACCGATGAGTTTGTATCTGATGGATCCAAGCAGATCCTTACGCTGATTCTTACTGCTGACGAGAGCTTTGTAACTTGTGGCTTGGCATGCTCACAAAGTCCTCTTAGCATAATGGATGGTCAAACCTTCACCCTGACCTGTAGAGGTTGTCGGTGTCTCACCATGGCATCTCAGTTCTACAGCACTGCTCTTATCTTGCGATATAGTGACCGATACATTGGTTCTGTCTGAGATCTGTAATACAAGCTGCACACTTCCTTTTCATTTTTCCATTTTGACAGTTGTACTTCATTTTGTCCGACAGACACTCTTCTCTCTAGGGAACAACAGGATGAGATTAGACATTAGAGATAATAAGTTTAATGTCCACTTCCCAGGGAGTGGTGACAGCAGCGACAAGTCTCATCATCACTCTGGCTCAGAAGAACCCAGACGATTTTAAGACCGCCGTGTCTCTTGCCGTGGCCAGACTCAGCAGGGTAAGATACCGGAGTCATCACATCTACTGAGTAATGACATTTTTAAACATATAACTGAAAACATTATTTATACTCAAGAACGGTGTGTTTCTTTTTCCATGAGGGTTAAACACGAGATGTAGTCTGGCTAGGGAGAGATAAAATGAATAAACTGTTGTTTAAAACCTGCTGTTAGATTCATATCTGTTAATTGAATTCCTTAACGGAGAAGTTCACTTCCAGAACAAAAATATACAAATAATTGACTCACCGCCTCAACATCCAAGATGTTCATGTCTTTCTTTATGCAGTCGTAAAGAAATGATGTTTTTTGAGGAAAATATTTCAGGATTTTTCTCCATATAGTGGACTTCGATGGTGCCCGCGAGTGTAAACTTCCAAACGTGGTTTAAATGCAGCTTCAAAGAGCTCTAAGCGATCCCAGCCGAGGAAGAAGGCTCTTATCTAGCCAAACCATCGGTCAGACAATGTATGGGTGTGTTGATATCCAGGTGCTGAGCGAGCAACCACAGCTTCAATCGCTCAGATTAAAAGGAATTTGTGAGCAGTCACGCTATTTCCAAGCGGACGCAACGTTTTAGGTTTAAAACGATTTCCACATCCAGGGTACACACACGAACAGACCATTTAAAAAAAAAAAAAAAAAAAAAAATGACACAAAGACATGTAACTTGGGGTAAACACAGGGTCTGTAGCTCTGCCTACATCACACGTGACTTTCAGACGTGATTACGTAGTACGTAGCGTTGCGGACGCGCATCCCAGAGCTAGTGCTAGATGAGCTTCTGTGGTTAAAAAGTATACAACTTTTTATTTTTCTAAGAAAATGGCCGATGAATTGATTTGTTTTTATTTTTCTACTCTTTCTTTCTTTCTTTGTCTCTCTCTCTCTCTCTCTCTCTCTCTCTCAGATCGTCACGTCAGCATCCACAGACCTGCAGGACTATACATATTATTTTGTTGCAGCTCCGTGGCTGTCAGTCAAACTGCTCCGCCTGCTGCAGTGTTATCCACCACCAGGTGTGTGTGTGTGTGTGTGTGTGTTACAGGTGTCTGATATACTGCTGTTGAACGTGTTGTGTGTATAATTTCTGGACATACTTTACTAAAAGATTGCCTTAAATTTCCCATGATGCCCCGGTCTAGACAGGTGTGAAAGTGTGATGGAGTTTTGGGGTTGATTTATCTCCAAAATCGTATCTATGCGCCTCATGTGCATCTGTGTCAGCTGTGTGTCAAGCAAAATTGATGTGGTAAAAGCCACATAACCAACACACAGCCAAGATCATTTCGCTCGAGTATGAGGGCGTAAATGATTATATGAGCCTCTAAAAACATTACAAAAACAGTGGCATGATGGTGGATTCCTGACGAGAACCTCAAGCAAGATGAAGGGCTTGTGAAAAGTAGTGCCAAAACAAATCATCCCCAAGTACAGCGTTCTTTATTACAGGAGGTACTTTGCTTCCTATATCCGTCCCGCAGTGGGATGTAAGGGATTAGGAATTAAATGCAAAAAAATTTATTAGTAAAGATATCAGAGTATATTATTGAATAAAATTTTATTTGCTATTTTAGAAAGACATGATGTGTGTGTCCACCCATAATTATACACCAATCATGCATAACATTATGACCACCTGTCTAATGTGTTGGTCCCCCTTTTGCTGCCAAAACAGCCCTGACCCATCAAGGCATGGACTCCACTAGATCCCTGAAAGTGTGCTGTGGCACCAAGATGTTAGCAGCAGATCCTGTAAGTTAAGTTGCAAGGTGGAGCCTCCATGTGATACTTACAGGACTTAAAGGATGCTTTTGATAGATACTGACCACTGCAGACCGGGAACACCCCACAAGAGCTGCAGTTTTGGAGATGTTCTGATCCAGTGGTCTAGCCATCACAATTTGTCCCTTCGTCAAACTCGCTCAAATCCTTACGCTTGTCCATTTTTCCTGCTTCTAACACAACAACTTTGAGGACAAAATGTTCACTTGCTGCCTATTATATCCCATATGAGCCTGATCAGTGTATACCACACACACACAGATTGTTGATATGAGCAACACTTAAATAAAAGTCTAATCAAACAGCACACACACCGCATCACCACTCCATCACCCAATCACAACTCAGGAGATCATTATTAACATTCTATAAACAAGTCAGTTATAAAACAGGGGTTGAATTCTGGAATTTGATCAGTCAGAAGGTGTGTGTTACTTCTGTGTATCAGCACAACTCGGACAGCTGTAACATGAAGGATTATCAATGATTTATTAACAAGCTCGCTGACGTTTTCCGTAGGAGTTTATTTAACGTTTATTATTTTCCCAGCTCTTGCTCCTTCAGCACAGAGGAATTTACACTCCCTGCTTTCTCTGTGAACTGACAGGCTGCATTTTGAGAGAGAGAGAGAGGCTGGTAAGGGGGCGACTGCTTATTAAAAGCTATAATGTACGTGTGAACAGGAACTAACTCATCTCTCGGACATTCCACATCAAGCTATAAACCGCAGAAATGTGCGGCGTGTCGTTTTTGTTTCGTTCTGCACTGCTGATCCTCTGTTTACATAAGTGCTTTTGTGCTGTTTTTCACACCAACTGGACATTCCGATATCAGTGTTGTCATTCGAACAACTGCTTAATTAATCCCTAATGAGGATAACTGCATGTTCCCTGTTACTAATGGGTTCGAAAGGCTAGAGAGACGCGCCGCTTGGACTGGCTCCCGATCGTGCTCCACTCCTGCCCACTAACATTGGGGGAGAAAGTCAGACAGCTCATCCATTAACCTTGCTTTACTAGAGACTCTCAAGAGCAAGGCGTCCACTCCATTCATTATGCTGAGGTCACAGTGCTTTTTTTACATAATAACCTTAATTTTAAAATCTACCTGGAAATGTGGAACTGTCTACACCGTCATCATCATCATCACGAAGAGTAAACACAGAAAAGCAGTCCTGCTGTAGGGCTCGCAAGCTGTAAATAGAGCAGAAGAGTCACACAACTGAGATGACCACAAAGGAAACAGCTTTTTTTTTTTTTTTTTCTCTTTTTTTTAAACCCACTTGTTAATTCATGAGACCTGTGTGCTAACACAAGCGTCTGTGAAATAAAGGAGGTTTTTAAAAACAATACAGCATATTTACAGAATGTGCATGCCTAAGCACTTGATTGATTTTAACATTGATTTTAGTGCGATTAATCAATTAGTCTCTAATCAGAGCTGACTGGAGCAGTCCAGTAAAAACAGTGGTGAGGCAGATGGTTAAAAAAAGTGTTATTCTGGAAATGTTTCACACTAGATGAAGCCATTTCTAGTTCTATAGAGAAAACCTTTTATTTACTGACTTTTAATCGAAAGTGTGTGAATGACTTAATTACATTAATGTTTGTATCAGCTCCTAAAGGAATTCCTCTCTTTGAGTTATACTATATATATAGTATGTATATATATCTACACCCCAATCAGGTATAACATTCTGAGCAGTGAGAGGTGAAGTGAATAAGACTGATGATCTCCTCATCATGGCACCTGTTAGTGGGTGGGATATATTAGGCAGCAAGTGAACATTTTGTCCTCAAAGTTGATGTGTTAGAAGCAGGAAAAATGGGCGAGTGTAAGGATTTGAGCGAGTTTGACGAAGGGACAAATTGTGATGACTAGACCACTGGATCAGAACATCTCCAAAACTGCAGCTCTTGTGGGCTGTTCCCGGTCTGCAGTGCTCAGTGTCTATCAAAAGTGGTCCAAGGAAGGAACAGTGGTGAACCGGCGACAGGGTCATGGACGGCCGAGGCTCATCGATGCACGTGGGGAGCGAAGGCTGGCCCGTGTGGTCCGATCCAACAGACGAGCTACCGTTGCTCACATTGCTGAAGAAGTTAATGCTGCTTCTGATAGAAAGGTGTCAGAATACACAGTGCATCACAGTTTGTTGCGTATGGGGCTGCATAGCTGCAGACCGGTCAGGGTGCTCATGCTGACCCCTGTGCTCCGCTGAATGCACCAACAATGGGCATGTGAGCATCAGAACTGGACCATGGAGCAATGGAAGAAGGAGGCCTGGTCTGATGAATCACGTTTTCTTTTACATCACGTGGATGGCCGGGTGTGTGTGTATCTCTTACCTGAGGAACACATGGCACCAGGATGCACTATGGGAAGAAGGCGAGCCGGCGGAGGCAGTGTCATGCTTTGGTCAAAGTTCTGCTGGGAAACCTTGGGTCCTGCATCCATGTGGATGTTACTTTGACATGTACCATCTACCTAAGCATTGTTACAGACCATGTACACCCTTTCATGGAAACTGTTCCCTGATGGCTGTGGCCTCTTTCAGCAGGATAATGCTCCATGCCACAAAGCAGAAATGGTTCAGGAACGGTTTGATGAGCACAACAACCAGATTGAGGTGTTGACTTGGCCTCCAAATTCCCCAGACCTCAATCCAATCCAGCATCTGTGGAACGTGCTGGACAAACAAGTCCGATCCATGGAGGCCCCACCTCACAACTTACAGGACTTAAAGGATCTGCTGCTAACATCTTGGTGCCAGATACCACAGCACACCTTCAGGGGTCCTCATGATATTAAACCTTTATTGCACTGATATTTTTTGTATTTATAATTGTAGCCTAGAAATACTATAATAATATAAGCTATAACCTGAGCTTTGAGGCATTTCCCTTCTGTTTATCAATATTTACATGCACTAAAACGGTGATGTCCTAAATACTTTTTCTCCTTAACTAAAGGAACGACTAGTAAAATAAATAACTCAGGATCCCTGTGTAATGTTCTGTGACTGTATGTATTTTTGTTGTAACAAGTTATGTCTTTTTTTTTCTTTTTTCTTTCATGACCCATATAATGACTGTTGACCGGCTTCAGAGGATGCAGCGATCCGTGGTCGCCTAACCGAGTGCCTGGAGACGATTCTGAACAAAGCACAAGAGCCTCCCAAATCCAAGAAGGTGCAGCACTCCAACGCCAAGAACGCGGTGCTGTTTGAGGCCATCAGTCTCATCATCCACCATGACAGGTTAATGCTTTGTCCTTCACAATCACTGTGATAGTTACTAATGCTAACTGCTACTTATGCTTCCTGTCGTGTCTCTCATTGCATCATTTCCCCTCTCTCTCTCTTTTTTTTAAAAATTTTTTTTATTTATTTATTTTTTAACTGTCTCTGGTTTTGTGCCTCCTCTCATTTTTTTCCTGGTAAAATCAGCTGAGATCTGAATGCATCATATCAGAAACATGCCGTATAGCCATCGGTAAGGTTGGTGTATCTGATTCTGCAGCTTTAGTTAGGTCTTTTGCAGAGTTTGCAAGAAGGAATTAGAGCTATAATGAACTCAGAAACTACACTGACCTATTAGTTCCACAAGAGCTCTTGGTTGCTGTTGCAGCACGGACATTATCGACATTTACATCATTTCCTGTCCAGTGTCACCCAAATGAGGATGAGGTTCCCTTCTGAGCCTGGTTCCTTTCAAGGTTTCTTCCTCATATCATCTCAGGGAGTTTTTCCTCATCACCGTCACCTCAGGCTTGCTCATTAGGGATAAACCAGTACTTTAAACTTCATAACTTTTTTTTTTCTCTGTTTCTATATTTCTGTAAAGCTGCTTTGATGTCCATTGTCCATGCACAATATTAGCTTACAGTTTTTCTTTTAACTTATGTCATTACTACCTACACTATCATTTAAGCTTGGCAATTTAACAAAATTAGTAGTGTTATTGGCACAGGATTGGAACCCCATGCACTTTTCTGCTGTTGTAGCCTATTTTACTCACACCGGAGACATGTCGAGATTCTCTTCTGCTCAACACGGTTCTAAGGAGTGGTTATTTGAGTTACTGTAGGGATGTAGTAGCTTAGTGGTTAAGGTGTTGGACTACTGATGGGAAGGTAGTTGGTTTGAGTCCCAGTGTCCACCGAGTTGCCACAGTTTGGGCCCCTGAGCAAGGCACTTAACCCTCAGTTGCTTAGTTGTATAAAATGTAAGTCGCTCTGGATAGAGGCGTCTGCCAAAATGCCTGAAATGTAAATGTAGACTTCTTCTAAACTCTTAAAGAGGGTTGGGATATTTTTCTGTTTGATACCCAGTAGCCAAGCCAGGCTCAGGTCACTGAGGTCCAGTGATTATTTAATTCAGTGATGTTCTAATCTCTTTTACTCTCTCTTTATTCCTGTCAGACTTAACTGACACTGCTATAAGTGTCCTCTTCTTATTTATATATTTTACTCCCCCAAACTCTCTCTCTCTCCCCCTGGTTAGTGAGCCGACCCTGCTGGTGCGAGCCTGTAATCAGTTGGGTCAGTTTCTTCAACACAGAGAGACGAACCTGCGCTATCTGGCCCTGGAGAGCATGTGCACTTTGGCGAGTTCGGAGTTTTCCCACGAGGCTGTAAAAACCCACATTGACACTGTGATTAATGCACTAAAGGTAAACAGCTTTATTACTCTTAGAACTGAGTAGCAGTCCCTCACTAAAACAATATCAGGTTAAATCTCATACTGTCGTGTGTCCCTTTCTGTTTCATATCATATGTCTAACGTTAGCCAATGAGCTGATTTGACCAACACACACACGGTTGGACATGTCATGGCCCGCTGGTCATGTAAAAGCTCCGATGCTGGTCCAGTGTTTTTGTGTTTCACCCACAAACATAATTGGCAAGGCTAAAAGAAAATATTGTAAGAAACTCAGCCATAGTCTTTATCCCTTTTTCTTGTAGAAAGTGTCTGATGTAGGACATTTTGTTTGAAGCTCCACCAGAAGGAGGAGAGGTTGTTGGTTTAATTGGCTATTCGCTGTGATGTTTTCTCTACACATCACACACAAACATCCTCCGGCAATCATCTTTAGTTTTCTGCTAATATGTTTAACTGCTAGTAGGAGGGATGGCAGCTTTACACTGCAGTTTATTTTGCTCAAGAGAACAAACGCTGATGTTGACTAGTCCACTGAACCAACATGCTAGCCAGCGTACCAGAGTTAGAGATTAGCAACCATGATCTGGCAGGACATTAATGAATAATAATGCTTTTATCAGTACCGTCTTTCCCTGATATTACCTCTGACCATCTCTGTTCTTTTCCTTTTTAACTTCCTGTATGCCAGTTTATTAGGTATACCTTACCCATCTGCTACTAGCAGCACACAAACACACACACACAGAGTCAGCTGTAGCTGCTGCGCACAAAACATCAGCAGGATCCTTATTTTATTCATTTGATTTTTTTTTGCTGTAATCATACGACAACAGTGTGGCCTGTTTGTTAGGTAGATGGACTTAAATTAATATTCAGTTATTGTATCAACAAGATAGACTGAATAAACTTTCCTCTAATAATAACACAGATCTCATCGTTATGTCCCATTCATTCAATCTTCTGCACACCTGCTGTGTTTTTAATTAACGCACACTGAAGTAAATTCACTAAAGTGAAACTGTGTGTGTGTGTGTGTGTGTGCGTGTGCACAGACTGAGCGTGATGTGAGTGTGAGGCAGCGTGCTGTGGACCTTCTCTATGCCATGTGCGACCGTAGCAATGCCAAACAGATTGTCGCTGAGATGCTGAGCTACCTGGAGACAGCTGATTACTCAATCAGAGAAGAGATCGTAAGTTTGTGTTTAGAATCTCTTCCTCTTTCTCATCCTCCATGTGGTTTACGTTGTGTTGTAAAATCTTGATTTCCGTGTATCGGGTTTAAAGAGTGTATTTAGTTTGTGTTAAATACAAGCTAAATGTATGTATACACCAATCAGGCATAACATTATGACCACCTGACTAATATTGTGTTGCTCCCACTTTTGCTGCCAAAACAGCCCTGACCCGGCGAGGCATGGAATCCACTAGATCCCTGAAGGTGTGCTGTGGTATCTGGCACTAAGGTGATAGCAGCAGATCCTTTAAGTAAAAGTAAAAGAAAACATGATTCATCAGACCAGGCCACCTTCTTCCATTGCTCCGTGGTCCAGTTCTGATGCTCATGTGCCCTTTGTTGGTGCTTTCGGAGGTACACAGGGGTCAGCATGGGCTATGCAGCCCCATACGCAACAAACTGTGATGCACTGTGCATTCTGACACCTGTCTATCAGAACCAGCATTAACTTCTTCAGCAATTTGAGCAACAGTAGCTCGTCTGTTGGATCGGATCACACGGGCCAGCCTTCGCTCCCCACGTGCATCAATGAGCCTCGGCCGCCCGTGACCCTGTCACTGGGTCACCACTGTTCCTTCCTTGGACCACTTTTGATAGATACTGACCACTGCAGACCGGAAACACCCCACAAGAGCTGCAGTTTTGGAGATGTTCTGATCCAGCTATTAAATAGGATGTTATAATAAGTCTCTAGTGTTACATACAGAGTACACATCAGCAGTTGTACTTCATGGTTTGTCTGTGAAGTGTAAACCACAGAAGATCAGGTTTTTTTTTTATGAAGGTGTTTCTCTTTTTTTTTTCCCCTCCACAGGTTCTGAAAGTGGCAATCCTGGCAGAAAAGTATGCAGTGGACTACACATGGTACGTAGACACCATCCTGAACCTGATCCGCATCGCTGGGGATTACGTAAGTGAGGAAGTATGGTACCGAGTCATTCAGATCGTCATCAATCGAGATGATGTGCAGGGATACGCTGCTAAAACTGTGTTTGAGGTACGCGTCACACCTGGCTACATGATTTTCCCTTCCTCTGGTTTCCTTGCTCCTCTTCCTCCTCTTTAATGACTCTTCTGTAACTCTTCTCTTTCTTTCCTAGCACATCTTGCAGCTGTTCCTCTGTTGTTTGCAAAACTTTTTCCACTTTTGACTGATCCTGTTGATTCATTCATTTTTTTTTGTTTTGTTTTTAAAAACAGGGTTGTTGTCATAAATCATTTTATCTTTAAGTTTTCCCACTCTAAGGCACTTAATTAAGCTCACAAATGCTTCTCTTACCTTGCATCCTGTAAGCAGCAGCTCTTATTGATCCTAATATTAACCAGCAGCTGTGTTTATCTGTGTGTGACCTCCACAGGCCCTACAGGCTCCAGCCTGCCATGAAAACCTGGTAAAAGTGGGCGGCTACATTCTGGGCGAGTTCGGAAATCTTATCGCCGGAGACCCGCGCTCAAGGTAGGTTTAACGTGATTTCTTTTAGTAAAATAATTTTTTTTCATTGCACATTCTTTAAACTTCACAAGGTGCTGGATTTAGCTAACACCAGGACTTCTAGCCTGTAACACTGCCACAAATAACTATCACAAGTCTCACCGTGTCTCAGAACATTAGGACGGTGTTAGCTGTTAGCAGCGTGGTGTGGATTAATAAACAGGAAGTAATAATTCAGATGAAATTGTAGGATGCCGTCGTGGTGATGAATCCACACATTTTTCATAATTGCTTTCCTGACACTTTTTTGTTTTTTGCCATCATGTAGTCGTATCATCACAGCAGCAAAATGAAAGCTCTTGCCACTTTCCTTCCACCTTCTTGTATAGATTAGTGCTGGCCAGCTGCTGCCAATATTCTGACCTTTCTGTTTCAGAGTGCTGGTCCAAAGCTTAAAAACTCATAATGGACTATAAATGACATCAGCACTCTTTGATCAGCACTCGCATTTTAGTGAGTTGAAAAATGGACAAAATTGTGTCCTTTTTTTTTTTGCGTCTGAAACTAATGCTTAATGCAATCCATACATCCCAGGCTTTTCAGACCAATTTTCAGAAGTAAAAGGAAAGAGGAGTGACTGAGTGAGTGAGTGAGTGAAGGAAGGAGAGTGTGAGGGAGAGAGAGTGAGTGAGGGAATGAGTGAGTGAGTGAGGGAATGAGTGAGTGAGTGAGGGAATGAGTGAGTGAGTGAGGGAATGAGTGAGTGAGTGAGGGAATGAGTGAGTGAGTGAGGGAATGAGTGAGTGAGTGAGGGAATGAGTGAGTGAGTGAGGGAATGAGTGAGGGAATGAGGGAATGAGTGAGGGAATGAGTGAGTGAATGAGAGAGTGAGAGACTGAGTGAAGGAAGGAGAGTGTGAGGGAGAGAGAGAGTGTGAGGGAGAGAGAGAGTGAGGGGAGAGAGAGAGTGTGAGGGAGAGAGAGAGTGTGAGGGAGAGAGAGAGTGTGAGGGAGAGAGAGAGTGTGAGGGAGAGAGAGAGTGTGAGGGAGAGAGAGAGTGTGAGGGAGAGAGAGAGTGAGAGAAAGTAAAAGAGTGAGTGAGCGAGAGAGAGAGAGAGAGAGAGAGAGAGAGTTTGGAGGTTGATTTGGAAGCAGGTGTGTGTACTGATGATCCAGTGATGTGAGATTTGCTCTTAACCCTTTTTTTTTTTTTTTTGCTGTTTCCTGGTAGTCATGGGAAGCCTTGAGATAATTTGATGTTAATTTTTTATGACTGAAAACCTGCGTGTGCCAGATGAACGGAAATGAGACTGGCAAGGAGCCAGTGACCAAGCTGATTAAAAAAAAAGTTATAAGCATTCTCTGTTTCGACATAATAAATAAAACATGTTCTGAAAACTGAATCTTAATAGGTAGGAGTGTTGTCATTATACCAAAAGATCTCGAATAATTCTGTATACAGTGCCGTAAGTTGAGGAATAAGTGTGATAAGGAAAGGTGTGATAAGGAAAGGTGTCTGTTCTAATCTCTCTATACCTCCTTTCCCCCCCCCCTCTTTCAGTCCACTTATTCAGTTTAACCTCCTCCACTCCAAGTTCCACTTGTGTTCGGTTCCCACTCGGGCTCTGCTGCTTTCGGCTTACGTCAAATTCATCAACCTTTTCCCCGAGGTGAAGGGCACCATACAAGAGGTGCTGCGTTCAGACAGTCAGCTGCGTAACGCCGATGTGGAGCTGCAGCAACGTGCCGTCGAATACCTGCGCCTCAGCTGCATCGCCAGCACCGATATACTGGTAACCGGCCATCGAAATCCGAATGCTTTTTCACTCACACTTTAGCCAGATTCCAGTAGCACAACACTGCTGTCAAAAATTCTGGACTGGTGGCCACAAGTTTAAGCTTCAATCTGCTCTGTTAACTCTGTGGGATTAGTCCAGCTCGAATGACCTGGCAGCCTGGGAGTCTCAGACAGAGGGATGTCCGTCAGGTATACTAATCGGAATATCAGGTCACGCCCGAGATGAGACTGGCAGTTCTCATGTAGGAATGATCTGAGTTCAGCTGGTCAGAGATCATCATTTACTCAAATATTCATTATTTATTATTTGCTATTCCCTGGGACTTTAAATAGATGCAGTGTAAATAAACTCCAACTTAAACAATCCTTGCACCAGAAATGTTATGAGAGGATTCTCTGCTTCTTTCTTTGCATCGTGGTATTTTTTTGCTTGATTAAATAAATTTTAAACCCATGTGCAGCAACCAAAGTGAAGTTTTCTGTCTGTTTATGTGTAAAAGGCCACAGTGTTGGAGGAGATGCCGCCTTTCCCCGAACGAGAATCCTCCATCTTGGCTAAGCTGAAGAAGAAGAAGGGATCTGGAACAGGTCCCGAGGTGGACGAAAATCGAAAGGAGCGCAACGTTAACGGGAACACCGATCACACTGTGGCTAGCACGAACGCAAAGGTGGGCTTCTTCAGGTTTCGAGTCTAATCAGACTCCAGTTTTGGAGCAACACAGACGTCTAAAACCAGGTGTGAGCGGACTTCAGTGCCCGTTTACAGCACATGATAACGAGTATGTGCAGATAGATTGATTTATCTGTTTATTAAAAGTGTGTATGTAATAATATGAATTTATTTCATTTGAACTGGTAAATTGTCACTGATTCAGTTTGTTGCGAAGTATGTTGAACAAGTGTTTTTATATTAAAGTATGTAAACAGTGTGCATTTAACTAAATATAGTTGTAGTGTTGCTGCACTATTGCAGTGCTTCCACACACAGGTGATATTGCAGCCCTGGCTAGGTAACATGACATAACATAATTTTAATTATTGTTTTGAGAAAACAAAAACAAACCTTGGGAAGGCTCTGGAAAGAGAGAGAGAATGAGAGAGGGAGGAAGTGGGGGGAGAAAGAGGTATAGAGAGAGGTGGTGTGTGAAGGAGAGAGGAGGATGGGAGAGTTGGAGAGAGAGAGAGAGAGAGAGAGAGAGAGAGGAAAGCAGTACAGCATTGCTGAAGCAGTTAATCAGGATCTTCCATCTTGCGCACTCTCCTTTTTACTTAAAGGTGATAATATATACGAGTCATGGTTAGGAGGACTGTATAATTTCAGTCTCCATATTTTTAAAGCTTTTCTTATTTGCAGTCATTGTGCTAGATTAATCTTACTAAAATATCAGTCTTTGTCAGGGTCAGGAGCATTGTGTATTGTATTGCGACATCTTCAGCTATACTGTTTTTTATACACACACAGGGCGGCCATTTTATCGGCGCTCCTTATTATCGGCCGTTATTTCAATAAGGATGGTCCATGTACCAAAAAAGTGGTTCGTCTCTACTCATGTCTCTGTTCATATCCACTTCCTATCATTCTCCTTGTGTTCTTCTTTTTCCTGTACTCTTCAGCCCACTCCCTCATCTTTTGCTTGTGAAGCCTTGGCTAAAGCCACACCCCCAATCAACAGACCACGCCCAGTTCCCATGTCCTCCACTCTGAACACGCCTCTCTCCCCCTTATCACTTCAGGCTTGTGCACTTCACACTTCTGCTGCCGCTCTATTCCAGGTCCCTGCATGGTGTGGGTTTTAGTGTGTGATTCCTAACCGACGTGATGTGGTTTTTTTTTTTTTTTTTGGACGAGGGGAATCCTTGCTGTTTCTGATTAAACCATGTTTTAGTTCATATTCAAGTAAACAGAAGACAAGACATTTAATGAATGGATGTGTGAAACACTTTATATAACTGAATACTTATGTGTAAACAGCATGGTTTGTCTTCCGTGATGTTACCTGATGATTCTTGACAGCTACATTTCTTTTATGGAGCTTTTATGTAAAGGGGCAGTATACACTATATTGCCAGTAGTTTTGGGACACCCCTCCAAATCATTGAATTCCGAGGTTGGGCTTGATGCTTCAGCATACCAAGACATTTTGGACAATTTCATGCTCTTTGTGGGAACAGTTTGGGGATGTTCCAACATGACCACCAGCACACCAGTGCACAAAGCAAGGTCCATAAAGACAAGGATGAGTGAGTTTGGTGTGGAGGAACTTGACTGGACAGAGTCCTGACCTCAACCCCATAGAACACCTTTGGGATGAATTAGAGCGGACACTGCGAGTCAGGCCTTCTCGTCCAACATCAGTGCCTGACCTCACAAATGCGCTTCTAGAGGAACGGTCAAAAATTCCCATAAACACACTCATAAACCTTTGTGGAAAGCCTTCCCAGAAGAGTTGAAGCTGTTGTAGTTGCAAAGGGCGGGACAACTCCATATTACATTCATGTGCATGTAAAGACAGACGTCCCAGTTTTGGCCTGGCTCGCAGTCTCCATCCCAATTCATCCCAAAGGTGTTCTATGGGGTTGAGGTCAGGACTCTGTGCAGGCCAGTCAAGTTCCTCCACACCAAACTCTCTCATCCATGTCTTTATAGACCTTGTGCACTGGTACACAGTCATGTTGGAACAGGAAGGGGTCATCCCCAAACTGTTCCCACAAAGTTGAGAACATGAAATTGTCCAAAATGTCTTGGTATGCTGAAGCATTAAGAGTTCCTTTCACTGGAACTAAGGGGCCGAGCCCAAGCCCTGAAAAACAACACCTGAACTCAATGATTTGGAGGGGTGTCCCAAAACATTTGGAAATATAGTGTACATCATCCCTAGGTAAAGTATAGGGGTTCTTAAACCCTTTGT
Source organism: Hemibagrus guttatus (assembly GCA_033459395.1). NCBI lineage: Eukaryota > Metazoa > Chordata > Actinopteri > Siluriformes > Bagridae > Hemibagrus > Hemibagrus guttatus. Next base: position 2,757,763 of record JAUCMX010000010.1, on the reverse strand, counting down.
TTTTTAACTGCATGTTTGCGTGTGTTGCTTACATTACATCGTGTTTGTCTGCGAGCATTTATTGCAAGTTGTGAGAAGTCTGCAGATTAATAAGTGAACCTGAACAACCAAAAGGAAAACTTCAGCATCATCTCTTCCAGGTGAACTCGTCTTCTCCTCCCTCTGACCTTCTGAGTTTGGGAAACAGCACAAGTCTGAACTCTGCCAGTCCTCCAGTGGCGTCCAGCACAGGCAGCTTGCTGGTGGACGTGTTCTCTGAAAACCAGGCAGCCAGTTTCAGTGCCACTACACCCATCATCGAGGAAAATCTCTCAAGGTGCGCTTCAATCCCAGATTCATCAGGGCTTTTATACGACACCTGCTTCATAAGTCCTATAATGTCTGTTTTTGTACAGCATGTCATTTTAAAAATATTTCTGTTTTTATTAATCGTATTTTTTGAGAATCATTTCTCAAATTTATATTTCAATATATTTATAAATTTATGAATCTATTAATTTGAAATACTTCCCTAATTTTTAAGTCTCATCGTTGTGAATGATGCCGGTTTTCCAAATCATATCATTCCAGATTTTTGTAGATCCTGCAAAAATTATTTGGAGTTGTGTTTCCTATATTGAATCATTTTAACTTGCTGATGACTTGAGTGTGTGTTGTTTGTAATGTGGAGGCTTGTGTGTTTTCAGGTTTGTGTGTAAGAATAACGGTGTCCTGTATGAGAACCAGCTGCTGCAGATTGGCCTAAAGTCTGAATTCAGACAGAATTTGGGTATGTGCCTCATGGACCTTTTTTTAAATTTTGTCTATCATTTTTCTATGACATTTATAGGCTCTTTCATAACCAAAATGTACCTAAACCTTTGTCTTCAGTAATAAAGCTGAGGCAGCATGAGTGTCATCTTTCATATATATATATATATATATTTTTTGGAAACGTTTACTGCAGGTCGTGAGTTGTGTGGATTCATAAACGATTTCGTCCGGCGTGTGCTAGCATGACAGGGCTAAGAATGCTTGCTGCAAGATATGAGATACAGATCTCCCAGATTTCCTTGCTGCTCTGCAGACAGTGCTCGCTGTGTGTGTGTGTGTGTGTGTGTTCTTGATGACATGTCTGATATAACGTGTGACGTTTCAGGCCGCATGTACGTGTTCTATGGAAACAAAACCACAACGCAGTTTGTGAATTTTTCCGCCGCTGTGGTGTGCCACGATGCCCTGAGTAATCATATCCTTTTATAAAATATGTCATGTCCTACTAACCAGCGCAGGTTTCTAATGAAATAGAATGAATAGAACGACTTATAAAGATTCAGTGTGTGTGTTTTAGTGACTATATAATATATTACTAAATATCAAGGAATTTCTGATACGTTATTAGCTTTTTTACTAATAAGCAGTAACTGACGCTCTGTAGTAGGTGGTACACGTCTTCGGTTGTGTCCTTAATCCCTCGTTTACAGCTGAATGTTCACACAAAAGCGATTGATCCTGTAATAGACGGAGGAGCTCAGCTTCAGCAGGTTCTCAACATCGAGTGTTTGTCCGACTACGTAGATGCCCCAGTGCTCAATATCCATTTCAGGTGAGTGAATGTTCCTCGACGTCGGTCCTGCTTAGTGTCCCTACAAGAACTTCAGATGTCATCTCGCTCTTCAGATGTCATACGTTACCTTTATTTGTTGTGAGAAGTGTCTCCATTCACATTAATGCAGCCAAGCGGTGCTATATTACTTGAAGCATAAAGCCCATGCGTTTCAGTGAGTATTTGTACTTCCAGGCTGTGCGCTCATGTATGTAAAGTGAAATGAAAGAATGTAAAACATTCAATCAGCTCTTCTTCAGAGTTGTGTTCAGCCTGAAAATGAAAGAATGAACATTCCCATGTAACAGCTAGACTCTGCTTTTCAAAATGATCTGCATGCCACGTGAAGAAGACGTCCATGACGTATCGAGACACAAAAGTGTTTTCACTACACATAGACAGATTACAGAATTTTGATTCTGTCAGTTTCATGTCAAATCAAAATACACACAAAGACTTTGTGTTTAAATGCTGGTGAATACACCTATATTGCCAAAAGTTTTGGAACACCCCTCCAAATCATTGACTTCAGGGGTTGGGCTCGGCTTGAATTAGAGCGGAGACTGCGAGCAAGGCCTTCTCGTCCAACATCAGTGCCTGATCCCACAAATGCGCTTTTAGTGGAATGTTCAAAAATTCCCATAAACACACTCCTAAACCTTGTGGAAAGCCTTCCCAGAAGAGTTAAAGCTGTTATAGCTGTAAAGTGTGGGACAACTCCATATTACATTCATGTGCATGTAAAGGCAGACGTCCCAGTTCTGACTCTGTGCAGGCCAGTCAAGATCCTCCACACCAAACTCACTCATCCATGTCTTTATGGACCTTGCTTTGTGCACTGGTGTGCAGTCATGTTGGAACAGGAAGGGGTCATCCCCAAACTGTTCCCACAAAGTTGGGAGCATAAATTGCCCAAAATGTCTTGGTATGCTGAAGCATTAAGAGTTCCTTTCACTGGAACTAAGGGGCCGAGCCCAACCCCTGAAAAACAACACCTGAACTCAATGATTTTGGAGGGGTGTCCCAAAACTTTTGGCAATATATTGTATATGTGATGAGCAAAACAACCCTGACATACAAACACACTGCTTTACACTGCGGTGTTCTCCCCCTGCTCCACGTCTACTCGCTTCATCCATTAACTCTTATTACAGATTGCGCAGATTATCAGCCCCTGTGACCGAGGATAGGGAGAGGATTTCTGAACTGAAACTGTATGTAGTTGTAAAGCTACACCTGCTGTTCTTACAGGTATGGAGGCAGCATGCAGAACATCTCTGTGAGACTTCCCATCACTCTGAACAAGTTCTTCCAGCCCACGGAAATGACGTCTCAAGAGTTCTTTCAGCGCTGGAAGCAGCTTAGCGCGTAAGTAAAGTGTGTGCTCCATTTGCTACATCACTGAAGACTTTAAGAGCACGATTTAGTAAAAAGTCATTATTATAATCTCACGCCTTCGATGCATTCAACACTTCTAGAGAGGCTAGTTGACCTTTTAGCCTTTTGTTTCTTCCTCTTATTTGGTCTAAGAGTAATAATAATGGCTAGAGCTAGAACACGCAGCACAGATCAGATATAGATGGGGCGGTGGTCGCTCAAGTGGTTAAGGCTCTGGGTCGTTGACCGGATGTTCAAGCCCCAGCACCGCCAAGCTGCCACCGTTGGGCCCTTGAGCAAGGCCCCCAACCCACCCTACCCTGCTCCAAGGGTGCTGCATCATGACCCTGACCCTGCACTCTGACCCCAACCCCCAAGGATGGGATATCCCTTGCACTAATGTATATGTGACAAATAAAGACAACTTAGATACCAGAGAAAACACGTTGAAGATCAGATCCTGGAACAAACAAACAACGTATTTTTGTGACCAGAAATGTTTACTTTGTACCTTATAGAATTCGTTATATTTACAAAACAAAGCTTAGTACGGTGTTAGCTGGGTGTTGCCGTGTATCCGAGTCAGAAAAAGTGCTTCCGAAAAATGTTGTCCTTTTATGTGTTGGACGAATTACAAGCTAGATCCATTAGGGGGCGTGTCAGGACCATAAACTCCTGGGCTGAACCAGAACATCCCTCCCCTGAGTGCTAAATGTTAGTTGCTGATCACATGACATGTTAGTAACTAAAACATGGTGGTCTTGTATCTTAGGGATGTGTAACAATGCACACATCATATTCCTGAGGAAAAAAGCATTGTTAAAATTCAGCCTGGGTGTTTTATGCTTTAGTTGAGTATCGGTGAGTGATCTCACTAGATAGAACGCTGCAGTGAAATGAGATTTGCTGAAAATCATGTTAATATGATATAGAGTTTGATCCGATCCCTAATTCATTTTTCCTACTAACCTTGTTTCTATGTCGTTTATCGTCTCTAGCTGTCCCCTTTCAGTGCAACCTATTCAATAAATAAAACTAATTTGCTTCTCGTATCCGTTTCCCCCCCCTTCAGTCCTCAGCAGGAGGTGCAAAAGATCTTCAAGGCTAAGCATTCCATGGATACAGAGATCACCAAGGCTAAGGTATCTACAGACTCTAGAGCCGTGTCCATGTTCGTTAAATTAAACAAACGAGTCATAATCTACTCTCACTGCTGATTAATGTGCTCTTTTATTTATCTACAAGCACTGCGCTCCATTGCAGCACACTGTGTGTGTGTGTGTGTGTGTGTGTGTGTGTGTGTGTGTGTGTTTTTATAGATTATCGGGTTTGGAACAGCGCTGCTAGATGGAGTAGACCCAAATCCTTCTAATTTTGTTGGTGCTGGTGTTATACACACAAAGACGATACAAGTTGGCTGCCTTATGAGATTAGAACCTAACACACAAGCACAGGTACACAAATCACACTGTAACACACACACACAAGCACAGGTACACAAATCACACTGTATCACACAAGCACAGGTACACAAATCACACTAACACACACACACAAGCACAGGTACACAAATCACACTGTAACACACACATAAGCACAGGTACACAAATCACACTAACACACACACAAGCACAGGTACACAAATCACACTGTAACACACACACATAAGCACAGGTACACAAATCACACTGTAACACACACACACAAGCACAGGTACACAAATCACACTGTAACACACACACATAAGCACAGGTACACAAATCACACTGTAACACACACACACAAGCACAGGTACACAAATCACACTGTAACACACACACATAAGCACAGGTACACAAATCACACTGTAACACACACACACAAGCACAGGTACACAAATCACACTGTAACACACACACATAAGCACAGGTACACAAATCACACTGTAACACACACACATAAGCACAGGTACACAAATCACACTAACACACACACACAAACAGGTAAATAATCAGTCTTTAACACACACACGCACACAACACAGGTAAATATTGAGTGTCGTCACTGACCTGCTCCTCTTCCCGTCTTCTTTCCTGTGTAGATGTACCGGCTCACGCTGAGGACTAGTCGAGACACCGTGTCTCAGCGGCTGTGTGAGCTGCTCTCAGAACAGTTCTGATTGCTGCTGTATCCCATCAGGCCTTGCTGGCTGATGAGGACGGTCCCTCATTTCCTCTGTGTGTGTGTGTGTGTGTGTGTGTGTGTGTGTGTGTGTGTGTGTGTGTGTATGAGACCGTATAAACACTCTGGCACTTCCCTACCGTTCTGATGTAGCTCACTTCACATCTATCCTTATACACATCAATATTAACTCCGTGTACAGTGTAAATGTCTCGATGAAACTTTTATTTTTTACTTCCATATATAAGTGACCTTTTATCCCTTACATTCAGCTCAACTAATCCTTGTCTGCTTAATCAGGCCTTCAAATGTATACAAGGTTTTTTTTTATCATCATTTTTTATTCCATTTTGTTAGACACCAAATGCATACAGAACGATGTGTATTAAAGAGGACGTGAATAACAGCGGGACAGAACTCTGGATCGAATCGAGTCGCCGAAACAAAGTGCCTTGGACTCATACGGCCGGAGTCCTGCGGAAGGTTCTGGAGAGGAAAGATTTCAGTATTTCGTCGATCTCGTAGATATATAGCATAAATCAGTTCTCAGGGGACGACAGTGTAATTCTTCTGCTTCTGAAGCTTTTTATGATCCGCGAACATAAATCAGTAGCCAGTGTTTTGAATGGGATGCATTGAAAAAGTGCTTAATATTTTATTTTATTTTTTTTTTTTAAACAGAACAAGACAAAACAAAAAAAACGTTATGGCTTGGCCACTGCCAGTTCTCCATGTGCCTTCAACCTGTGTGTTCCTTCCAACTGATGCTGTGTGTCTGTTGTCCACATCTGAGAGCATGCTCTACTCCCAATTTTCAGATGGGGTTTTGCCAATTAAACTACAACGTGACACTCGTCTAATCTCCTTGTTTTTTTTTAATTACCAGAGGTTTTCCATTATACTTTGGCTAAAGTACACATGGTCCCCATCCGTACACCACATTTAAACAGACGACCAGACGATGTTTGGTGTCTGAGATGCACTTCTTTTTTTTTTCCACTGAAGCTACGAGGCAAATGTGGCTAAGTAAGAGGAGAAAAAAAAAAAAAAAAAAAAACGCCTCAATGACTTTCCGCACATGACAGCACATAGTTTGGTGTGGGATGTGCACAGGTTTCCCTAAAGGAAATAGGTCTTCCTGTTCCTTTAAGACTTCTGAACTCATAGCCTGTTTGATTTTCTTCATACTCGTGGGTGTATGTTTGCCAGTAAGGCGTAAAGTCCGTTCCCAACACAACTTATTTTTATTTAGTGATACTCAGAAAACTCCATAAAAGGTGAAGTGGAATTAACAAAAATATTTAATAATATAACGAGTGTGAAATCTTCCATCAGCCGAAGCGCCTGATAATGGCTTACGGTTTACGATAGTACACCGATCAGCCATAACATTATGACCTAATATTGTGTTGCCTAATATTGTGTTGGTCCTTTTGCTGCCAAAACAGCCCTGACCCATCGACTCCACTAGATCCCTGAAGGTGTGCTGTGGTATCTGGCACCAAGATGTTAGCAGCAGATCCTTTAAGTCCTGTAGGTTGCGAGGTGGGGCCTCCATGGATCGGACTTGTTTGTCCAGCACGTCCCACAGATGCTGGATTGGATTGAGATCTGGGGAATTTGGAGACCGAGTCAACACCTCAAAAAGTTTGTTGTGCTCATCAAACCATTCCTGAACCATTTTTGCTTTCAAACACACTCAAATCCTCACACTTGTCCATTTTTCCTGCTTCTAACACATCAACTCTGAGGACAAAATGTTCACTTGCTGCCGAATATATCCCACCCACTAACAGGTGCCGTGATGTGGAGATCATCAGTCTTATTCACTTCACCTGTCAGTGGTCATAATGTTATGGCTGATCAGTGTATATTCCAGATAGAAAAGTGCAGTAATCTATGCAGAGTTAAATCCAGGTGTAAGAGTCAGTCATCGTCTTGTACATAAATTTATTCAGGAGCACGAGTAGGAGGCGAATGTTTTTTGTAGGATTTTCTTGAATACCACAAACGCTCCTGTTGAGCTGCATAACCGAGGCCCAACACTAAGACCACAGGCTCTCGCTCTAAAACCCAACCCAGCTTTAAACACCCAGAGTGTAACTGACCAGATAGCATGCACTCTGCCTTTTTAATGGCTTAGAAATTTAAAGCATAAACCCACTCGGGCCAGCATGTGAAGACTCCTTTGATCGGTTACCTGCTCCCTATTTCTGCTATTTCCACCTTATGATCATGGCAAAGCATAAACGCAGCATCCAGGCAACCTCAAGCAGACACTCATCACTTTAATACTTCATGTGGAAAATAAGAAGGGGGGAGCACTCGTCTTGATTAATGAGCCTCCTTCCATCCTGATTACATCAGTAGCCCACTTAACACACACTTCTCTAACCTTTTCACACGTAACACATTGTGCTCTCTCTCTATACAAGAGCACTAAATGTCCTTTATCCACAGACTGATAACATGACCTCATCTCTAAGTGGCTGTGAAGGGTTGGAGTTATTTTGATACGTTCTGCTTCCTTCATTCAGTCATACTGAGTAACTGCTTTATCCTGTTCAGGGTAGCCATGGATCCGGAGTCTGTGAGGTATGAACACATCCTGGATGTGAAGCCAGTTTATCACACACACACACACCCCTAGGGGCAAGTTAGCATATCTAGTTCACCTACCTGTGCTCAAGTACGAGGCTGAGGCTGTAACATTGACCTTATCACCACTGTGCTGTCCTCCATTACAACTCATCTCCCCTGAGACTCTATCATTGGAGAGGAAACGAAGCTGGCAGGTTAATTCATGCAGATGAATCAGACAGAGCTCCTTTAATGACTCAGTCAGTCTGGCTGTAGACAGTATCTAGTCACGAGTTTAATTGGATGTGCGAGAGCAGTGCTGCATTAATACTATGATATGAATGTGAGTCTTGAACATCTCGTAAAATGTAACCAGCATTTAATAGGCTGTTACAGGGCATGGCATCTCAGCTGTCACAAAGGTCCCTGAAATGAAGACTGGATTGAAGATGAACCCACGAGACCCTCGTTAAGACGCTCACTTACAGGTCAGAGACGCAGCAATGCTCAGAAGCGTACAGGGCTAGTAGAGGAAACGTTAAAGATCACCTAGTCTTTATTGATTCTCAGTTTCTGTTTCAGTGTGAATATGCAGTATCACGTTACAGAATGCAGATGCTTTGTCGTAAGTGTGTGTATTTTTTGTTAGGTAATTAAAGTCCGACACACATTGGCAGTACTCTATTACAATGGATGATGTTCCAATGGAAAACAAGATGAGGTTAATTACGTGCTGCATGTAAGGTTAGAGTCCAGCCTGAAGCTGAATGAGCTTTCTCTCGTTAGTTATTATGGTGTATATACAGCACACTGCTCTTCACTGACTGAACACAAAGGCTTTTCTATGACCAGTGAGTCACTCACTCTGGAATTTACTGAGAAGCAGCATCAACACTCGCAGGCTTATGCACTGATACTGATCATGTGACACTTCATAAACATAACGCCTGTACAGATTCAGGTTATAAAATTGAGCAGTTGATCTAATAAACAAGACGGAAGCATCGGAGGCTCCATGAGAGGGCACGAGGAAGAAACCTTGAGAGGAACCAGACTCAACAGGGACACATCTTAGCACATTATGATGTACTGGAACTGTGTGGAAATGTATGAACATGCTGCGAGTACTGTGCTGAAATGGTCCACAACCAAGTGCTGAGTGGTGGTCATTTCCTGTAGAGGAAAGGGTCAAGGAGGCTGGCAAAAGATGGCCTCCACACTGTAATAGTTAACCTATGCAGGCCATTACAAGGAAAGAACAAAACAAAGGAAAGCCCTCATGACTGAACCACAAAGCTGCATGGGTGAGTTCGAAATATACTATATTGTATAAGCTTTGGGACACCCCACCAAATCCTTGAATTCAGGTGTTGTTTTTTCTGGGGTTGGGCTCGGCCCCTTAGTTTGGGGATGACCCCTTCCTGTTCCAACATGACTGCGCACCAGTGCACAAAGCAAGGTCCATAAAGACCTTGGGATGAATTAGAGTGGAGACTGCAAGCCAGGCCTTCTCGTGCAACGTCAGTGCCTGACCTCACAAATGCACTTCTAGAGGAATGGTCAAAAATTCCCGTAAACACACTCCTAAACCTTGTGGAAAGTCTTCCCAGAAGAGTTGAATCTGTTATAGCTGAAAAGCGTGGGACAACTCCATATTACATTCACGTGCATGTAAAGGCAGACGTCCCAGTTTTGGCCTGGCTCGCAGTCTCCACTCTAATTCATCCCAAAGGTGTTCTATGGGGTTGAGGTCAGGACTCTGTGCAGGACAGTCAAGTTCCTTCACTGGTGTGCAGTCATGTTGGAACAGGAAGTGGCCATCCCCAAACTTGGGAGCATTAAATTATCCAAAATGTCTTGGTATGCTGAAGCATTAAGAGTTCCTTTCACTGGAACTAAGGGGCCGAGCCCAACCCCTGGCCCAAACAACACCTGAACTCAATGATTTGGAGGGGTGACCCAAAACTTTTGGCAATATAGTGCATTTTAACAATGTTAGCATTTAGCACCTTTCAACACACTTAGCACTGCTTGGAAAAGTACTTTCACCTGATTTTCTCCATCCATCCAGATTTATGTTTGGAAGAAGCCAAAGAATACCTTAAACCCACAACATCTGCAGCCAGCTGTTCAGTACAGTGAGGAGTCCTGAATGGTTTGGACTGACATCATGAAGTAATGTTACAAGACCAGGTGCAATCTCTATGAAACATTATTAATCTACAAACTTAATCAAGAGTTTAATGAAGTCACATGATGTTGTGGAGCACAGGCTTCTTACTAGATATCCAGTTCTTTTATCCTTCAAGAATATGGAAGATCACTTTGTTGAAACCATTCAGGGCAGTGTTCCAATAAGGGTGAAAGCTGCTCTGATGGATAAAGCGTGGTCCTGTTTCTTATTAGGTCTTGATTGATATTTATGCAATACCACCAAATGCATGCACACACACACATACAGATGCCAAGAACAACAATACAGTTATTGCTAATACAAGAGCAACCAGATAACACTCAAATCTAATGAACCACAACAGTCTTGACAGTCACTCACACATGGTCTGGTCCGATCACACAGAGGAGCTACTGTAGCACAAACTGCTGAAAAAGCGAACGCTGCACTGACACACTGCAAAAACATTGAGACAAAGAGTTCAAGATGTTAACCAAGCCTCAAAAATTCCCCAGATCTCAATCCGATCGAGCGTCTGTGGGATGTGCAGGACAAACAAGTCCGATCCACAGGGGCCCCACCCTCACAACTTACAGGATTTAAAGGATCTGCTGCTAACGTCTTGGTGCCAGATACCACAGCACACCTTCAGAGGTCTTGTGGAGTCCAGACTTAAGAGTCTGTGCTGTCTTGATGGCTCAAGGAGAACTACACTTTGTTAGGCAGGTGGTTTTAATGTTGCGAATGCTCTGTTTAACGATAACAACACAACAGACAGCTTTATCTGTTTCTTGTCAGCGATGAGCCATGGCTTTAAAACATCAGGACATTTTATTTCATTTCAGTAAACTACTGTCGTTCATAATCGTGGCACGCCAGCAAAGCTGCATGAAAAAGCTGCCAGTGTGTCAGGTCATAAAGATGTAATCTGCGTGTTGCTGATGTTCTCTGATGTGATCGCTGTGTTTTTATTCGGCGAAGCTAAACCTGATTCCGACCGATGATTGATTACAGTCTGTAAACGGTGCACTTTTGAAATATAAGCGTTTTATTTCACCTGTTTGCTTCGTTTATACACACCTCACACGGTACATGTGTTTTGAATCGACCTTCTATAATGTCATGCTATTATTACACGCGCCCAGTTTCACAGTCGGGATTCCGACTTTACCAATTTTTACATCTGTGTTTTCTTTCCACAAGAAGAAGAGCTAAAAGCATGCAGAAATGTTCCCCAAGGCACAAAAGTACAGCAGGAGCCCAAATTAATGACCTGATTAAAAGACACGAATCCAAAACGTCTCACATACCAGAACGTTTTGGGAAGTACAGGCTTTTGTAAACTTTATACGGCTTTCGCGAAACATTCATTCGACGTTTAAGCGTTCTTTACCTTGAAGCTTCAATAGCAGTGTTTTCAGGTAAGAAGCTCAAAACTCATAATTATCCTATGAAAAGAAGAATGCTAAAGAAGCCTTGAAGAGTATTTCTTCTAAAGAGCTGCGTTAAAGACCTTGCATTAACATGCAATGATAACCTCCTCTCAGTTCTGCTCATAAAATGGAGGTGGAATTATTTTGGTTCTACATTCAGCTACAAAACGCCACTCACTCTGATGCCTTAGGAAAGACTCTCGAACATTCCTGAGCCTTGTCTTATAACGCCTTTCGATCGTTTCTGAACATTTTTTTTGTCACTATAAAAGCTGTTCTTTTTTACACAATCTCCTGCATATTAGAAAATGTTTCCCAAACATGAAGTACAAGAGTGTCTACATATTTGCTCCAGATCAGCTCCTAATACACCTAAAACAAGCGATCAAAAGCACTAATACTGGTAAGAATGTGAAAGAGGAAGAAAAGAAAAAAAAACACTGTCCGGTGAATTTGTGGTGAACATCTGAGAGCGGGTTATAGTTTAACAGAATTATATCATAACCGTATAATTTCTTATACTTCAGTGCCGTCCATCATACTGACCTTCCCGCTTTAACAGTTCCATCCTTGATGAAATTGTCTAAGTGACTAAACCTATTTTCCTCACTGAAACTTTGATATTTAATGTCTCCAGCTGTCCTTTTATGTCCAAAATCAAGAAAGCAGAGCTTACACACTTCCCTTCTTAGCCTACAACACTTACGACTAAAAGGTATTCATGAAAAACATCTTTTTCGACGAAGAAGCTCAGTCAGGCAGCAGGTCTCTGAACGAACTGAAGCTGAAACTACGGCCTGTGGACCCCAGAGCCGCGTTGGAGTGAATTCTGGGAATTTTCTCCATCAGTCTGGACACGCCACGTCTTCGGAAGGAAGGAGGTGATCTGTCCATTTGCTGCACTATTTCTGCGTAGAGCGCATGAAACACGCCGGCCGTTTCTTCCCAGCCGTCACGGACGGAAATCTCACGCAGAGGAAGTTTGAGGCCCTGCGATAAACTCTCGCCCTCCTCTACCGACACCATCCTGTCAAACTCCAGATCTTTTTTATTAGCCACGATGATGACTGGTGGAGGATCGGGACAGCTTCTTCTGCTGTGGATGTGATTCACCAGGAAGCACAGCCGCATGACTTCATCGAAGCTACAGCGGTCGGTGACGGAGTAAACGACGAGGAAACCATCGGCCCATTTGATTTTCTCTTCCATCAGCAGCGCGTCTTCCTCCTGCATGAGAACACAACATGAATAGTTCCGGGATTATTATGAACTGATCACTGACACCGATCATATAAATGTGTATTGCAATTACACGATTACAGTTTTTGGTACATTGATGGTTTTACTGCTTTCAAATTAATGTGTCTTGAGGTGCCTTGACCACCGACTAACCCCAGTGATGCTGAGCTTGTGGTACAACCTAGTGTAGAAGTCTTTCCTCTACCTCTCGTCATAATGCTCTCGTCATGGCCTCCTTGCGGCCACACATTGTAACTGGTGGCTCAAAGCCACCTTGGCGGAGGATCTCAGAGCTACAATGGTCTCCAAATGTGATGTGCAGGCCTATAGTCCAGACAGCCAACCACTGCCCCACTGACTTGTGGGAACCATCTACTCTCAGTCATGAGGTGAAGAGCTACTGCAGAACTCCACCATCTTCACAGGTCTCCGACTTTAACCTGGTGATGAACATCTGGAACCAATCTTCAAATCGGTGATTGGGCGAGAGAACGGGAAGCCTCTATTCAAACTCCTGCATGTCCGTGTCACAGCATATAATCCTTAGCATATACTTGATATTGAGTAGTAATTGAGCCTTATCAAGGGAGCACACTGCTCACCTCCTAGGGGGAGGGGCCATGTTCAAATATCCTTAACACTGTGCAATCAAACACAGCCCTGGAATGATTACCATGTCGGATATTCGCCCTGCAGTCAAAACAAGAAGATAATTAAATCACAATCTGGCAATCTGGAATGTGTAATCTTTCCTGGACTCTCATTTAAAACCTGACAGATCCCATTAGAGAAGAGCTCTGTGGTGCTACAAGACGAGGCTCCGGGTGTACGAGGTCTAATGGAATAAGACGTCTCTCTGTGCTAAACATGAACAGACTTAGAATCACGACGCACTGCTGAGGAAAACCGTAACCACTCCAAGCATTGGCACCTAACTGACGGTCATAGTACGGTAGTAGTAAAGGTGCAGACTGCTGGAACCACCGTCACATGATTGTGTCCAATCGCCACATGATGGTGAGATTCTAACTGCAAATCACAAGCAAGAAGAGGCTACACTGTGAAGAAATGAAGCTGAGATTCGTCACTCCCTAATCGAGATTGAAGCATCTTTGACTTAGCATTCATGGATCAAATATAGGTGTCTTATCAACTCTTTATGAAGCAACAGCCCAAAATCTGTTGACAACAACTCAGAGAGCATCATCAGCATGCTGGACAATACACATAAGGCAAATTGGACATCCTGGATGTCCTCATCCTGTGCTCCTAAGACAGAATGGCAGGATCTACAAAACTGCGTGATGAACTCATCTGTGGCCAGGGCAGAGGAATATCCTTTCTTGCAGTTGTAGGCAAAGTGGACAAGATTGTTCTGAATGAGGTTGAGAGGATCCTCCAGGAAGACTGGGAGAAGTCACCTGAATGCAGAACTTGAACACGCTCCTGAAATCACACCGCTGAGGCAATGTTCAGCTGAACCTATACCCTTTTGGATCACTGGATCCCACACAGAAAGGAGTGGCTTTTAACAAGAGCTGGCTTTGTCCGTCATGTTTCTCACCTGTCCTGCAGTATCGAGGATCTCAAAGTTCACAGCTTCACCCCCAATACTCAGCTCGTGTCTGTAGATGGTCTCTGTTAGAAAGAGTCATACACAGGTTATTCCTGAGCAATGGAATTTGTTTTAAGACACCTGAACACCTTCACATCCATGCAGTTCTCTAATCACCCAATCACGTGGCAGCAGCACAACGTACAGATGAAGGTCGGTCGAAGTTCACATAAAAAACATCAGAATGAAGAATCTCTGTGACTTTAACGTGGCACGGATTTTGGTTTGAATTTTTTCAGAAACTGCTGGGATTTTCACACGACCGTCTCTAGAGTCACACAGAACGGTGTGAAAAACCAAAATCATCCAGTTAGAGGAGGATCTGCAGAAACTGAAACACCATGACGACAAGATCAGATTGGTCTGAACTGACAGGAAGTGTATAGCAACTCAAATGGTCACTCTGCACAACCATGCCGAGCAGAAAAGCATCTCAAACACGCGCTACATCATCACGTCAGGTTTCACAATCAGGCGACGTTTCTTCTAATCCTCAGACGGCTGAGTCTGTGCTCATGATGGTCTAAGATTCCTGTTCTTGTCTGACAGGAGAGGAACCTGATGGTCGTCTGCTATTGTAGCTCATCCAGCTCAAGGTTTGATGCCGTGCGTGCCGAGATGCTTTCCTGTTCAACACGGCTGTACCGGGCGATTCCGTCCTTCCTGCTCATGCTCTCACGCATCATCAAGATGTCTCCTTCCACAGAACCGTTTTTCACGCCGTGTTATTTATTTATTTTTTGCACCAATCTGTGTAAAATCTAGAGACTGTTGAGTGTGAAAATCCCAGCGGGGGATTCTGAAAAACTCGAAATCATCAGCCACCGACATCCATACCACAGGAAAAGACACAGAGATCAGATCTCCAGTCTGGAACATTAACTAAAGCTCTTCTCTAACTCACTATATTGTGCTTACGATTTTTTTTTTTTTTTTTTTTGCCGTAGCCCAAACTACTACGACTTGCCAAAACATGACCGGTCGTGATTACAACACATCTTCCAGACCTGAACATTTTTTTGTTTTGTTTTTGTATGTTCACAGTAACTGCTGCTTTAGGATCGTTGTTAAGTTTGTCAAATATGAAATCATTTATACTTCAATTGATTACAGTTTCATTAGTAGGTATATAACTGTATATAACCATCCCTGAAAAGCGAACAACACCGAAATCAGTAATGTCTGCCGCCGGTACGAGGGGATATGGTGCCGGGTTTCTAGGCTAAAACACCTCGGTGTCACTTCTGCACCGAGAAACGATCCAGCTTACAGAACGGAACAATGGTGAAGGCACGGTGTACAGAGAAAAAACGACGTGAACCTAATGAAGTCCACACACGGGGGGAATAATATAGCATCCCGTACGTGGATATAATCATTTCTAAATCTGTCTGGGGTTTAGTAACCTCCATCTTCTGGAAATGTGCTTGAATAAAAGCAGCCAGAGTGTTCAGAGTTAATGAGCTCTCACTGCCATGACACATGAGTAATTAAGTTAGGAAACAGCGACACGCCATGGCCACCCGGTGTCACTGCATGGTTATTTAACAAGAAGCATTAATCGTGTGATTATAAAGCGACTTCAGGGTGTTTATACGGCAGATTTCGGTGTAGAAGACTGCGCTAGTGAAACCTGGGCATCATGAGCTGCTGGTGTTCAACACACCTACCGAGAGTCGGATCATATTCTCCGATAAACCTCCTGGTGATGAAGCGCACAGCCAGAGCTGCAAGAAAACACGCACATCAACTGGACAAAATGCTTCAACTTATCAAAGACACATCTTTCAGCCGTTTTTTTGTTTTTTCAACTGGTGTGTTATATTATTAAAGTGTACATGGTGGGTTTTAATCCTCTTTAGTTCACTATCCCTACCTGTTTTCCCGACTGCACCTTGTCCCAGGATCACAATCCGGACCGTTCTGGCAGAAGGGAAGCTCCCGGTTCTGCGCAAAGTTCGCGCTAAAGCGAAATTAGAGGACATGACTGCTTACTGATCCGCTGCATGAAGAGGAGAGGAGCAGTGATGAAGAACCGTGAAGAGGAACCGCGAGGAGCACGCAGAGGAGAACTCAATCCGCGGGCGGGGAACACACAACCTCATCTCCCTAGCGCCGTCTCCCGACTGACTCACACACACACACACACACACACACACTCCGTCTCTCTCTCTCTCTCTCTCTCTCTCACACACACACACACACACTCCGTCTCTCTCTTTCTCTCTCTCTCTCTCACACACACACTCCGTCTCTCTCTCTCTCTCACACACACACACACACACTCCGTCTCTCTCTCTCTCTCTCTTACACTTACACACACACACACACTCCCTCCCTCTCTCTCTCTCTCTCTCTCTCTCTCTCACACACACACACACACTCCGTCTCTCTCTCTCTCTCTCTCACACACACACACACACTCCGTCTCTCTCTTTCTCTCTCTCTCTCTCACACACACACTCCGTCTCTCTCTCTCTCACACTTACACACACACTCCGTCTCTCTCTCTCTCTCTCTCTCTCTCTCTCTCACACACTTACACACACACTCCGTCTCTCTCTCTCTCTTACACTTACACACACACACACACTCCGTCTCTCTCTCTCTCTCTCTCTCACACACACACACACACACTCCGTCTCTCTCTCTCTCTCTTACACACACACACAAACACTCCGTCTCTCTCTCTCTCTCTCTCTCACACACACACACACACTCCGTCTCTCTCTCTCTCACACACACACACACTCCGTCTCTCTCTCTCATACACACATATACACTGTCTCTCTCATACATACACACACACAGTCTCTCTCTCATACATACACACAGTCTCTCTCTCATACACACACATACACTGTCTCTCTCATACATACACACATACACTGTCTCTCTCATACACACACACAGTCTCTCTCACACACAGTCTCTCTCTCTCATACACACACAGTCTCTCTCTCTCTCTCTCAATACATACACACGTATACACTGTCTCATACATACACACACAGTCTCTCTCTCTCTCACACACACACACTGTCTCTCTCTCATACATACACATACACTGTCTCTCTCTCATACATACTGTCTCTCTCTCATACATACATACATACACAGTCTCTCTCTCATACACACACACATACACTGTCTCTCTCTCTCATACACACACACACACACTGTCTCTCTTATACATACACACATACACTGTCTCTCTCTCTCAATACATACACACGCATACACTGTCTCTCTCTCATACATACACATACACAGTCTCTCTCTCATACATACTGTCTCTCTCTCATACATACATACATACACAGTCTCTCTCTCATACATACTGTCTCTCTCTCATACATACATACATACACAGTCTCTCTCTCATACATACTGTCTCTCTCTCATACATACATACATACATACACAGTCTCTCTCTCATACATACTGTCTCTCTCTCATACATACATACACACATACACAGTCTCTCTCTCATACATACATACACACATACACAGTCTCTCTCTCATACATACTGTCTCTCTCTCATACATACATACATACATACATACAGTCTCTCTCTCATACATACTGTCTCTCTCTCATACATACATACACACATACACAGTCTCTCTCTCATACATACTGTCTCTCTCTCATACATACATACACACATACACAGTCTCTCTCTCATACATACTGTCTCTCTCTCATACATACATACATACATACATACAGTCTCTCTCTCATACATACTGTCTCTCTCTCATACATACATACACACATACACAGTCTCTCTCTCATACATACTGTCTCTCTCTCATACATACATACACACATACACAGTCTCTCTCTCATACATACTGTCTCTCTCTCATACATACATACATACATACATACAGTCTCTCTCTCATACATACTGTCTCTCTCTCATACATACATACATACATACATACAGTCTCTCTCTCATACATACTGTCTCTCTCTCATACATACATACACACATACACAGTCTCTCTCTCATACATACTGTCTCTCTCTCATACATACATACACACATACACTGTCTCTCTCTCACAGTCTCTCTCTCATACATACACACAGTCTCTTATACATTCACACATACACTGTCTCTCTCTCATACATACACACACACACTGTCTCTCTTACACACACACAGTCTCGCTCATACATACACTGTCTCTCTCTCTCATACACACACACACTGTCTCTCTCTCTCATACATACACACATACACCGTCTCTCTCTCTCACACACACACAGCCTCTCATACATACACTGTCTCTCTCATACACACATACACACTGTCTCTCTCATACATACACAGTCTCTCTCTCACACACACACAGTCTCTCATACATACACTGTCTCTCTCATACACACACATACACTGTCTCTTATACATACACATAGTCTCTCTCTCATACATGCACACATACACACAGTCTCTCTCTCATACATGCACACACACACAGTCTCTCTCATACATTCTCATACACTGTCTCATACATTCTCATACACTGTCTCATACATTCTCATACACTGTCTCATACATTCTCATACACTGTCTCATACATACACACACACCGTCTCTCTCATACACACACTGTCTCTCTCATACACACATACACACTGTCTCTCTCATACATACACACACACACACTGTCTCATACATACACTGTCTCTCTCATACACACACATACACTGTCTCTTATACATACACATAGTCTCTCTCTCATACATGCACACATACACACAGTCTCTCTCTCATACATTCTCATACACTGTCTCATACATTCTCATACACTGTCTCATACATACACACACACCATCTCTCTCATACACACACACACCGTCTCTCTCATACACACACACACACCGTCTCTCTCATACACACACACACCGTCTCTCTCATACACACACACACACACACACACCGTCTCTCTCATACACACACACACACCGTCTCTCTCATATACACACACACACACACACACACACACCGTCTCTCTCATACACACACACACCGTCTCTCTCATACACACACATACACTGTCTCTTATACATACACATAGTCTCTCTCTCATACATGCACACATAGTCTCTCTCTCATACATGCACACATACACACAGTCTCTCTCTCATACATGCACACACACACAGTCTCTCTCATACATTCTCATACACTGTCTCATACATTCTCATACACTGTCTCATACATTCTCATACACTGTCTCATACATACACACACACCGTCTCTCTCATACACACACTGTCTCTCTCATACACACATACACACACACACACACACAGTCTCATACATACACTGTCTCTCTCATACACACACATACACTGTCTCTTATACATACACATAGTCTCTCTCTCATACATGCACACATACACACAGTCTCTCTCTCATACATTCTCATACACTGTCTCATACATTCTCATACACTGTCTCATACATACACACACACCATCTCTCTCATACACACACACACCGTCTCTCTCATACACACACACACACCGTCTCTCTCATACACACACACACACACACACACCGTCTCTCTCATACACACACACACACACACACCGTCTCTCTCATACACACACACACACCGTCTCTCTCATATACACACACACACACACACACACACACCGTCTCTCTCATACACACACACACCGTCTCTCTCATACACACACCCCGTCTCTCTCATACACACACCGTCTCTCTCATACACACACACAGTCTCTCTCATACATACACACAGTCTCTCTCATACATACACACATACACTGTCTCTCTCTCTCTCTCATACAAACACACACAAACAAATCATGTAATAGAGGCTGCATGTTGTCCCCAGTGCGGGACTTTTTTATTAAATTAAATGACAGATCTTACAAATAAATGATACACGTTCATTACACTCAGATACGATGACCAGGTCGTTCATGACGAGACGGATGAGGCAGGGTCAGAGGAGTGTGGGCGACACCTCGATGGTGTTGATCCGAAGCACCGTCTGCGGCTGTATGATAACTGCACAAAAACACAAAGGAAACTCTCATTCACACTGCAGTGTGTGTGTGTGTATCTGCTGTGATATTCTACATGTGCAATGTCGTTGTGGAGGCAGTGCTCTGTGTGTGTGTGTGTGTATTATCTGCTGTGATATTCTACATGTGCGATGTCATTGTGGAGGCAGTGCTCTGTCTCTGTGTGTGTGTGTGTGTGTGTATTATCTGCTGTGATATTCTACATGTGCGATGTCGTTGTGGAGGCAGTGCTCTGTGTGTGTGTGTGTATTATCTGCTGTGATATTCTACATGTGCGATGTCATTGTGGAGGCAGTGCTCTGTCTGTGTGTGTGTGTGTGTGTATTATCTGCTGTGATATTCTACATGTGCGATGTCGTTGTGGAGGCAGTGCGGTGTGTGTGTGTGTGTGTGTGTGTATCATCTGCTGTGATATTCTACATGTGCGATGTTGTCGTGGAGGCAGTGCGGTGTGTGTGTATTATCTGCTGTGATATTCTACATGTGCGATGTTGTCGTGGAGGCAGTGCGGTGTGTGTGTGTGTATTATCTGCTGTGATATTCTACATGTGCGATGTTGTCGTGGAGGCAGTGCGGTGTGTGTGTGTGTGTGTGTATTATCTGCTGTGATATTCTACATGTGCGATGTTGTCGTGGAGGCAGTGCGGTGTGTTAACCACTCGTCTAAATCACCACACGCTCTCCTCAGACTGCTGTGTCATGTTTACACTTTGCTTAAGTGGTTTCGGACGTCACGTGACAGCCCAAAGGATGTCACGGCGGCTAGAAATAACGTTGGAGGACATCATAAAGACGACTTCTTCCTCAGCACAGGGTCTGGTCTCACTCAGTGATGACAGAGCTCCTGATGTGCTGGAGGAATCACAGACTATCACTGAATTAAACCAATTCAGCTCTTGGGATTGGCGTACGAGGTCTTTAAAATAGCGGGATGATCCCATTTGGATTAAAAAAAAAAAAAAAAAAAAAAATTAGACACAATAAGAAGACTCAAATATCAGCAGGAAGACTGTGGTGTGTAGGAACGTGGCGTGTTGCCGATGACGGAGTGAGGCGTCGCAGAAATACCGCAGCGGCGAGAGTCCGGGCGTCAGGAATCTTGCACGCCGCTTCTGAAACCGAGGTCCTTTTCCTCAGGAAAGGTCACAGAAAACACTGCGGATCGTTTTTTCCTGCCGGAGCCGAGATAATCTTCCTGTTTACTTTGAACGAAACGGCTAAGACTAAATTTAGAGCCGGAGTTTGTGTGCTGAGGAATCCGGGCCCTTCTTTAAGAGAGGACTAAGCAAAGAGGAAAAGACCAGAGCCTACAAAACATCTACAAAACAAAACAAAAAGGTCTTCTTAACTACAGCCTCTCACTTAATAACGTGACACCAAATATGTTCCTGTAACAGTTACTTCACTACTGAGAGGTAAGAAAGTAAAAAAAAAATTAAAAAAAGGAAAATAAAATCCTCTTACTGTTATAATACACATTTCATAAACTCGTACACAAACAGTTTGGAGTTTCGGGATGAATCCTGGCATGGATCTTCACCTGGATCAATGCTTATGTTTTACATAAGCCCCGCCCCCTCGGATTAGCAAATAGCCAATCAGCTTGTTGGTTAAGAGGCTAGCCTCAGATTCCTACACTGATGTGTGAGAGATATAGAGCAGTTTTATTTTTTATGGTTAAATAAAAAAGGAAGTTTTTCTCTTCCTGCAGTCTGATATGAAGCTTGCAGGACAGAGAATGACCAGACTGATGAACTGGATGTGGTACGGTGTTTATAGAGTCTTTTAATATGGAGGAAAAAAAAAATCTGATTTAGTGTACTTGGTAACATTACTGTATTTCCCCACCCTCATAGGTCCAAGTTGGTTCGGAGTTCGGCTGATCCACGCCCATATTCATGAAGCTCCGCCCCCAGAATATAAGGCGGCTCATGAAGCATCTATAAAACGGCTAAGTATGCTGGACCAGAAGCGTGCTTTTCAAAAACAGCTTCTCTCAGCGACTTCGTAAACCTTTGCTGAGGAATTATTGCACTTATAAAGTGTATTAGAAAATATTGCAGCACGCTTCAGACTAATATATGACTGATAATCTAACGGAGCCACTCAGCTAGAATTCCTTTCGGAGAAGGCCACGGGAATTAAATTAAAATAAAAAATCAGACCGTCTGAGCAACACAGTGCCGTGATCGTATGGAGATGAGCAGAAGGAGTCGGTTTTGTCGGCACACTCGCAGGAATAACAGCTACAACTGTGCCTAGAGCTGCAGCTCTCCCAGACCCCATTATGAGCGAAGTTATAAAATATGAATGCAGCTGAGCGGCAAGTCGCTATGAGCTCCATCCATTAAGGCCCTTTCAAATCTGCAGGAAAAAATGAGATGATAAATCAATAACCGCACTCACTTCTCTTCTTCTGGAACCGGTGCCTCTTCCAGAACACCATGTGTACCATCGGCCAGGACTCGGTCTTCTCCACTACGGTGGCCTCGACTCGGACCAGATCACGCCTAGGTGTGAAAACGGTACACACACACACACACACACACACACACACACACTGAAAACTGAAGGAACAGAGGCTTTTTGTGTGGCAAACTGAGGTCCGCGCTAAAATATTCATGCACACATTTCACACAGCCGAGAACGATTCGTTTTTTTTTTTTCCCAGCCTGCTTTTAATTGTCGAATTTAAATCACACACTCTTGATTATTCTGGGGTTTAGTCTGCAAGTAATTTCTGTGTGATCAGAAAATATCAGCGAGAATCAAGGGGAAGGTGTACAGGACAGTGGTGAGACCGGCCATGCTGTATGGTTTAGAGACAGTGTCACTGAGGAAGAGACAGGAGTCAGAGCTAGAGGTAGCAGAGCTGAAGATGTTGAGGTTTTCTTTGGGAGTGACAAGATTGGACAGGATTAGGAACGAGTACATCAGAGAGACAGCTCATGTTGGACGTTTGGGGGACAAAGTTAGGGAGGCCAGATTAAGATGGTTTGGACATGTTCAGAGGAGGGAGAGTGAGTATATTGGTAGGAGAATGTTGGACATGGAGCTGCCAGGCAGGAGGCAAAGAGGAAGGCCAAAGAGGAGGTATATGGATGGAATTAATGAGGATATGAAGCTAGTGGGTGCAAGTGTTGAGGATGCAGAAGATAGGGATAGGTGGAGAGAGATGATTCGCTGTGGCGACCCCTGAAGGGAAAAGCCGAAAGAAGAAGAAGAAGTCTGCAAGTAATTAAACAACTGCTCAGTAGAGCTGGACACTGTGTGTACAGACAGCACATTTACAACATCGTTCATTTAATCGCGTTTCTCCAACACGATGTCTCCTCATTCTGTAACGCTGAACCACTCGGTCAGAGATTCCATTAAAGTCCAGCGCTGATTTGGTCAAGTTTATTATGCGAGGCCAGTACGGCTCTGGACAACGGAATCGATATTTATCGAGCTGGGAATGAACAGATTTATTCGGAAATCATTATCACGAGCATTTACGCAAGAAATGTTTTCATGAAAATATCGTAAACTGCTCCTGTGCGTTTAAATTCACCAATAAAGATGACTAACCGACCTGATCGACTTGAAATCTTATCGTTACTGTGGACTATTTATATCTGGAATATAGTGTGGAGTTTTAACTGTTTATGTTCGCGAAGTTCACAGCGTTTAGCGTTTCTCTCTTGAGAGAAAGAGAGGGGGGTAGAGAGAGAGAGGGAGGGAGAGACAGGGAGGGGAGGGAGAGACAGGGAGGGGAGGGAGAGACAGGGGGGAGAAGGGGAAAAAAGAGAGATGAGAGAGCGAAAGAGATGGATCGAGAGAGACAGGGAGAG
This sequence comes from Hemibagrus guttatus, assembly GCA_033459395.1. Classification (NCBI taxonomy): domain Eukaryota; kingdom Metazoa; phylum Chordata; class Actinopteri; order Siluriformes; family Bagridae; genus Hemibagrus; species Hemibagrus guttatus. The sequence goes on along the minus strand of JAUCMX010000010.1, from coordinate 2,733,690 downwards.
AGGGAGAGACAGGAAGGGAGAGACAGGGAGGGGAGGGAGAGACAGGGAGGGGAGGGAGAGACAGGGAGGGGAGGGAGAGACAGGGAGGGGAGGGAGAGACAGGGAGGGGAGGGAGAGACAGGGAGGGAGAAGGGGAAAAAAAGAGAGATGGAGAGAGCGAAAGAGATGGATCGAGAGAGACAGGGAGGGAGAGACAGGAAGGGAGAGACAGGAAGGGAGAGAGAGACGGAGGGAGGGAGAGACAGGGAGAGTGAGAGAGGGAGTGAGAGAGAGGGGGACTTCCTTGTGCTAGTTAACCAGATCAAGAGCTCTGTCTAGTGAACGTCAGACGGTTTATTTTAGAGCCATTAATTAAAGAAAATAACATCTGACACACACCATCCAGTTATGAGTAAAGTGTATAGACGGAGGACGAACCCATCTGTCTGTCTGCGCAGACCCGTAAATAAACACCTCAGATGATGGAGGATTTAGGATTGTGTATTATTGCATGTTCATTTAAATGGTCACTGGCTCAGTAGTGAGTCAAAATAACTTCCACTCCTGTTTTTCAGCACTCTGTGGACTGTACATTTCATTTTTTTAAGTTTTGTGGGTGTCAGTAAATGCAGACTTCACACTTTACTGCTGAACAACACACATCAACTTACACAAATCTGTTAAAAATAGATACAGATACATCAACAGAAAGCCTCCAGAGATCTTCACTGAAGACGGAAATGGAAGTGTAACAGAATTAATGTTACCTGAGGAGAGGCTTCCCGATGAGCGTGAAGTTTTCTCCTCCCACCAGCAGCACCTGGAGAGAGAGAGAGAGAGAGAGAGAGAGAGAGAGAGAGAGAGAGAGAGAGAGAGAGAGAGAGAGAGAGAAGAAAAAGAGGGGGGGTAGAGAGAGAGAGAAAGGGGGAGTGTTAAGAAAAGAAACAGTGCTGAAAAGCTGTCACACGTCTGAAGCAGAGCTGAAATCTCTGACCTTCTCCAGCAAGATGCGATCTCCACACTCTGCCTCGATGTGGTTCTCAATCTGGATCAGATCTTCATCGGTCACTTTCCACTGACGGCTGGCAAAGTGGACGACTGCAAACAGACGTCCGGTCTCTCGCTTCTCCAGCAGACTGTTCACCTTCTCCACAACCGCTGCAGGAGACGTGCACACGTTACATCAGTGTCACAAACTAGACCCACAACACCTCTGAGGAAGCCTCATGCAGCAGACCTCTACATCATCATCATCATCATCATCATCATCATCACCACCACCCTCTCTCCCTCTCACACACTCTCTCCATTTCTCCCTCTCTCTCGCACACACACACTCTCTCACACACACACGTTTATTAGTGTAATTACAGTCCAGCAGTGTCCTGCTCCAGTGAAACACACACAGACGTTTTATTTTTCTCCTCAAACTGCCATCAGATTTGACTCAAACGGACGTCACAGGACCAACGGGTTCTTATATCCGAGTTTCCAGCAGATCTCCTTCTCATTACCGGACTAATGCGTGTCATTTCCTGAAGCTGGTCTTTATTTGCTCTTTTTTTTTTTTTTGCATCAAGCTACACTGACGTATCTGAACTCAGAACTGAATCCACTGACAGGGTTAGGGCCGTGTGTGTGTGTGTGTGTGCCCTTTATTTATTCAAGCTGACGAGTGTAAGACGAGTGTAAAACAAACACACACATATTTCACGCGTCAGCGCTATTTTGGAGATATTTACTTGCAAAGGAACGATGCAGAGACGGATTTAAACCCTGCGCGACAGACGTTTACAAAAACACTCTGTTTATTTGATGCGTTTTGTTTTAGTGGTCACTTTTCATCATGGCGTGGTGTGTGTATGAGAGAGAGAGAGTGTGTGTGTATGAGAGAGAGAGAGTGTGTGTATGAGAGAGAGAGAGTGTGTGTATGAGAGAGAGAGAGTGTTGATCATCAGACTGATGACCATCACACACAGGAAGCTGCTGAGGCTCAGCTCCAGTTCACACGGACGGCACATGCTATTATGTACATACAAGCAAGCTGAGTGCATGAGTTACTCCACATTAGCATGGTCACCATTCTGATGGATAATAAAGTAACGCGTTACTCTACTCTGCCCCCTGGTGGAAGATCCAAGAACATTCCCTTCAATTCCAGACAGATCGCGAGCTCAGTCCCTGGGTGTAAAATACTGACATTTCGTGTGTACCGAAAGAATTAAAGTGATTTTCAATTTAAAATGATTTGAAAAAATTTATTATTAAAGTAATACAAGTGCTCAATATAGAAGCTGAACAAAGCAGAAAGAAAGCATCGTCCAAATAAACAGCCGTGTTCGATAACATCAAATCCGCCAAACTGTTATTGTACAATACGATAAAACAAAAAAAATTTATTATATTATATTTTAAATAAATATAAAAAATATATAAAATTAATATATAAAATACATAAAAATAAAACAAGTTTTTCCGTATGCTAATGAGACAGGAGGAGCCAGACACTTCTGTGTGTCCTAATTAGCATATCAGGACGATGACGGATTGTCATATTGAGTTAGAAAAGCGTAAGGAAAAAAAGGTCGCAGATTCAGCGAAAAAGAGGCTCGAGTTTGTGCGTTCTTGGGAAATGTCCGACATGTTGTCTTCACTTTTACGGTCATGTGGCCTGAATATATTTGCATTCATGATGGTGGATGAGCGGGATATTCAAATAAAATGAGCTTGTTGCTTTTTTAGGTGTACGCGCTTGTTATTGTTTTATAATGAAATTACACGTCAAAAATTCTTAGGTCCTGACACTCACTATATCTAACTATAAAAGATTATAATATATAACCGATCGGGCATAACATTATGACCACCTGCATAATATTGTGTTGGTCCCTCTTTCCCTGACCCGTCATGGACTGTGTATTCTGACACCTTTCTATCAGAACCAGCATTAACTTCTTCAGCAATCTGAGCAACAGTAGCTCGTCTGTTGGATCGGACCACACGGGCCAGTGAGCCTCAGCCGCCCATGACCCTGTCTCCGGTTCACCACTGTTCCTTCCTTGGACCACTTTTGATAGATACTGACCACTGCAGACCGGGAACACCCCACAAGAGCTGTAGTTTTGGAGATGTTCTGATCCAGTGGTCTAGCCATCACAATTTGGCCCTTCGTCAGACTCGCTCAAATCCTTACGCTTGTCCGTTTTTCCTGCTTCTAACACATCAACTTTGAGGACAAAATGTTGACTTGCTGCCTAATATATCCCACCCACTAACAGGTGCCATGATGAGGAGATCATCAGTGTTATTCACTTCACCGGTCAGTGGTCATAATGTTATGGCTGACCGGTGTATAAACTTGTTAAACTATTATCCTAGCCTACAATCTGTTTATTAACCTGTTTACAGGGTGCATGAGATGAGAAAGGACGTGAACGTACCTTGATGCTTCTGTTCTTCTTTCTGTTTATCATACGGTGCTAATTCGGGCCACGGCGGTCTGGACAGCGACGTCTCCGGAACATAACTGTGAGAGATGAAACAATGATGTGAAATATATGAGAAAGTTATGATGTTAGATCAGTGCTCATGTCGAAAAGTTTGAGGTCGTGTCAGTCTGAGTTTAAAGCCCTGACCTAGATGCGTGGTGTAGAGCACACAGACACAAGAAGAGGGGCAGTAGAGTACCTGTTGGGGGGGGCAGTAGAGTACCTGTTGGGGGGGGCAGTAGAGTACCTGTTGGGGGGGGCAGTAGAGTACCTGTTGGGGGGGGCAGTAGAGTACCTGTTGGGGGGGGCAGTAGAGTACCTGTTGGGGACGGCCGTGCTCTTCTCCCTCTGACAGCGTGTGATGGGAGGAACTGGACATCCTGTGAGGAACACACATCACTCACACTTATTAGGTTTCAGTCAGACATTACTAATGATCCCAGTGGATCTGGCTCCACAGTGCAATGACTCTCCAGCTGGCGGTCTGTCTCTGTCTAACAGCATGATGAGCTCTCACATACGCGCGCGCTCTCCCCCATACGCGCGCGCTCTCCCCCATACGCACACACACACACTCTCTCTCATACGCACACACACACTCTCTCTCATACGCACACACACACTCTCTCATACGCACACACACACTCTCTCTCATACGCACACACACACTCTCTCTCATACGCACACACACACTCTCTCTCATACACACACACACACTCTCTCTCATACACACACACACACTCTCTCTCATACACACACACACACACTCTCTCTCATACACACACACACTCTCTCTCATACACACACACACACACTCTCTCTCTCTCATACACACACTCTCTCTCTCTCATACACACACTCTCTCTCTCTCATACACACACTCTCTCTCTCTCATACACACACTCTCTCTCTCTCATACACACACTCTCTCTCTCTCATACACACACTCTCTCTCTCTCATACACACACTCTCTCTCTCTCATACACACACTCTCTCTCTCTCATACACACACTCTCTCTCTCTCATACACACACTCTCTCTCTCTCATACACACACTCTCTCTCTCTCATACACACACTCTCTCTCTCTCATACACACACTCTCTCTCTCTCATACACACACTCTCTCTCTCTCATACACACACTCTCTCTCTCTCATACACACACTCTCTCTCTCTCATACACACACTCTCTCTCTCTCATACACACACTCTCTCTCTCTCATACACACACTCTCTCTCTCTCATACACACACTCTCTCTCTCTCATACACACACTCTCTCTCTCTCATACACACACTCTCTCTCTCTCATACACACACTCTCTCTCTCTCATACACACACTCTCTCTCTCTCATACACACACTCTCTCTCTCTCATACACACACTCTCTCTCTCTCATACACACACTCTCTCTCTCATACACACACTCTCTCTCTCTCATACACACACTCTCTCTCTCTCATACACACACTCTCTCTCTCTCATACACACACTCTCTCTCTCTCATACACACACACACTCTCTCTCATACACACACACACACACTCTCTCTCATACACACACACACACACTCTCTCTCATACACACACACACACACTCTCTCTCATACACACACACACACACTCTCTCTCTCATACACACACACACACACTCTCTCTCATACACACACACACACTCTCTCTCATACACACACACACACTCTCTCTCTCATACACACACACACACACACTCTCTCTCATACACACACACACACACACACTCTCTCTCACACACACACACACACTCTCTCTCATACACACACACACACTCTCTCTCTCATACACACACACACACACTCTCTCTCTCACACACACACACACACACACTCTCTCTCTCATACACACACACACACTCTCTCTCATACACACACACACTCTCTCTCATACACACACACACTCTCTCTCATACACACACACACTCTCTCTCATACACACACACACTCTCTCTCATACACACACACACACACTCTCTCTCATACACACACACACTCTCTCTCATACACACACACACTCTCTCTCATACACACACACACTCTCTCTCATACACACACACACTCTCTCTCTCATACACACACACTCTCTCTCATACACACACACACTCTCTCTCATACACACACACACTCTCTCTCATACACACACACACTCTCTCTCATACACACACACACTCTCTCTCATACACACACACACTCTCTCTCATACACACACACACACTCTCTCTCATACACACACACACTCTCTCTCATACACACACACTCTCTCTCTCATACACACACTCTCTCTCTCTGAGTAAATTGAACAGAAATACAAAATCAGTGGTTTAACAGTGCGGTAATAAAAATTATTTCTTCCACAGGGGCCAATAATTCTGGACTGGACAGGACAATTAGTAACACACATCTCATTAACACATCCTTCATGACTCTTAAACGTGTGCTTGAGCGCAAACAAACAAAACAACAATAAACACAACCAGCAGTACTGCGTGGGGAAAACAAAACGCCACAGCAGTGCAGGACGAAAGTTAAAGTGTTTCTCATTTGCTCGGTTTAGCTAAACAAAACGCCACAGCAGTGCAGGACCATTATTTACATAAAAACTGAATAAACAATACCTACGTGTGTGTTTTGTAACCGCAGACTGTAAATGTGAGCTCAGTCTCCAACACGCTCGCAGCAGCCTGTGACCGCTCTTCAAAGTGGACGCCATTTTTTCCCCTCCCTCTTGACCCGGCCTGTGAACCGGAAGTACAAAACGCAGCGGGACTACAATACATCAGCTTAAGAACTACAACGCCCATAATGTGTAGCTGTAGGTCATGTGGTGCCGCATGTGACGCTAGTGCTGGTCTCATTATGGACCGTGTGTCGAGGAGCTGACGGTGGGAGACTCTCTACAGACACGCTATACAGGTGAGAGTGAGACAGGTGAGAATAGATGAGATAGAGATGTGAGCGAGACAGTTTTGTTGTCTTTTTTTTTTTTTTTTTTTTTTTTACATTTCCTCCACGTTAGCCGCCGTTCATAGTGAAGTGAGAGGATGAAAATGAATGCTTTTTAAACGCTAAAGTTAGAGGCTGTAATTTCTCCATAATATCAGAGCCGTCCTGCCTTTACACCAAAACCTAAAGCGAAACCTGTTTACTGTAGAACCGTGACACAGTTGTTTGCGTGTTGATTGATTTCTCTCAGTTTGCTGATCTCACAAATCAGAGTGTGTGTGTTACCGATTAGCCTCAGTGTGTAGGTCAGTCACATGCTTTTGGAGATAGTCCAGTTTCTGTTCTTCACACTTTACTGCCAAAGAAAGGATTCCTCGAAGATTCGTTATAAAGAGTGTACATGTCCAAACCAGATGTTTAGGGACGGGCAGATTGGGATGTGATGGTCAGATGTCCACAAACTATTGACCACGTAGTGTATGTAGTGATGAGGAGAAGCTTGTAGCATCCTGTTCAGGTATATAACATTCTGAGAACTGACTGGTGAAGTAAATAATCAGAGCATCTCCAAAACTGCAGCTCTTGTGGGGTGTCCCCACGGTCTGCTGTGGTCAGTATCTATCGAAAGTATCCTTTAAGTGTCCACAGAGGCTCCAACTCTCAACTTAGAGGACTTAAAGGATCTGCTGCTAACATCTTGGTGCCACAGCACACCTTCAGGGATCCAGTGGAGTCCATGAGTCGACGGGTCAGGGCTGTTTTGGCAGCAAAAGGGGGACCGACACAATATTAGTCAGGTGATCATAATGTTATGCCTGATGTCGACTTCATACTTAACGTCATGTGCGTGCAGGAATCTCACACAGACTTGATTATATTCCTTCTGACATGATGCGTACAGTACGGCTGAGAGGGTTAAAGGTCTTCTGGTCTGAGCTCGAAAGACCAGCAGAAAATCAGGTGTGTTAGATGTTGTGTGTACATGCGGCGTCTGTCGTTTAGTCTGTCCAGTTGATGAAGTTTCTCCAGGAGCAGTTCTACAGCTCAGCTGAAGTTCTCATGGTCTTTTATCATCACTGAGAAATATCCGACAGCTGAAGCAGCGATTTTAAACTCCCGAGTCGTTTTCCTTTCTGACTTCTTTCCTTTTCCTCTTTTAGCCACACCGTTCCTTTAAAGATCATAGCGGTCAGTCCGACGTGATGAGAACAGCTCAGAGCCGCATGAGCTGCGAGCATCGCTGCATCTTTCACTTCCTTTATCTTTATGATGAGAACAGCACCTTTTCTTTTAGGCTAAAGTCCATGTGAACCTGAAGAAGTAAAAAAGAAAGACCTGCGGTAAAGTCATATGATCAAACCTGTGATGAAGGATGTTTTTTTGCTAATTATTTTCTTTTTGTCATTCACAGAACTGGCTTCCAGTCCGTGTGTGTGTGTGTGTGTGTGTGAGCATGTGTGTGCCGTCCTTCTGACGGAAGGCCTGCATGGCATTTCTTCTGCCTGTGTGTTAATACAGCTACAGTAATATTGCTGCATGGTGACCGTCTGAAGCCTGTGGAGTTCTGGAGCTGTGACCCCCTGACCTCTGTGTGTGTGTGTGTGTGTGTGTGTGTGTGTGTGACACAAGTGTGTAAAAACCGTGCGAGACATGGCCGTGAACTCTGAACCAAGTGATTGGGGATACAGTGAACATGACGAAGAGAAAGCGCCGCTGCTCGTTCCGGCGCACGCTCAGTCCAAACAGCCTCAGGGCCAGACCTCAGCGCTAGGGGCGGTGTTTATCGTGGTGAACGCTGCTCTAGGGGCGGGGCTTCTCAACTTTCCTGCTGCATTCTACATGGCTGGAGGTGTTGTAGCTGGAGTAGTGCTGCAGATGGTGAGACACACACACACACACACACACACGAAACTGACACAGTAATCATGATAATTATTTGAATATTTATCAAAATAAATATTTATTTTTTCTTTCTGCAGTGTTTATTGATCTTCATCATCACTGGCTTGGTGATCCTTGCTTATTGTTCTCAGGTGAGCGCACACACACACACACACACACACACCGTAATCATGAAGAGAGAGAAACACGCTCAGTCCACGCAGCCTCAGGGCCGGACGTTGGCACTGAGGGCGCTGTTTACTGTGGTGAATGCTGCCCCTGGGGGGGGGTTGGGGGTTGGGGATTGGGGGGGGGTTACATCATCTGTGTTGCTGGGTAGAAATAATGACTCACACTCTCTCTCTCACACACCATCTCTCACACACCATCTCTCACACACGATCTCTCACACTCTCCTTCCCTCTCTCTCTCTCCCCCTCTCACACACTCTCTCTCACACACTCTCTCTCACACACTCTCTCTCACACACTCTCTCTCACACACTCTCACACACTCTCTCTCACACACTCTCTCTCCCTCCCTCTCCCCCACTCACTCACTCACTCACTCACTCACTCACTCTCCCTCTCTCTCTCTCTCTCTCTCTCTCTCTCTCTCTCTCTCTCTCTCTCTCTCTCTCACTCACACTTTAACGAGTCCAGTTTACAGGAAGAACAGGAAGTTGTCATTAGCTTCATTCTAGAAGAAGCATTTAATAGAACAAAGAATGAAACCGCTGATCTCGCGCCATTTCCTGGACACCTTAAACATCTTTCATTTATGGCTATAAATAAGTCTTATGAAACATGTGGTCATGTGGTCATGGTTTGGTTCCTGGTGGTACTGAAAGTCCGGAGCTCATGACCTGTGATTCACAACACGGCTTCGGTCTCTGAGCTCAAACGCTTCTTCTGCTGTAGGTGAGCAACGAGAGCACGTATCAGGAAGTGGTCCGTGCGGTGTGCGGGAGAGTTCTGGGGATTATATGCGAGATCGCCATCGCGGTCTACACCTTCGGCACGTGCATAGCATTCCTCATCATTATCGGAGACCAGCTGGACAAGCGTGAGTGCTTACTGTCGCTAGTTTATACAATGAAACGATTCCATTAACTGGTACGTAAGTTTTGACGTGATGGTGACGTGAGCGTGTGTCTCACAGGGAGTTTGCTGTATGGGTTTTCTCTTGGCTGTGTGTTTGTGTTTAGTGATCAGCGCCATGGCTCATGATGTGGACAGTGCTGTCGTCTCTCACTGGTACACTGACCGCAGATTCACAATCACAGTCACCTCTGTGCTCATCATCCTCCCGCTGTCCATTCCCAAAGAGATTGGCTTCCAGAAATATGCCAGGTCTGTCCGACTGTCTGTCCGACTGTCTGTCCGACTGTCTGTCCGACTGTCTGTCCGACTGTCTGTCCGTCTGACTGTCTATTTGTCTAACTGGCTGACTGTCTGTTTGTCTGTTTATTTGACTGACTGACTGTCTATCTGTCTGACTGGCTGACTGTCTGTTTGTCTGACTGTCTGTCTGTAAGTTTGTCTGTCTGACTGTCTGTTTGTTTGTCTCTGTCTGTCTGACTGTCTGATGTTTGTTCAATGTCATTTCATTCAAATTTAATGTGTTGATTGAGAGAACGGTGAAGCATGTTTATAGGATTGTGTGTGTGTGTGTGTGTGTGTGTGTGTGTGTGTGTGCGTGCCTGAGCCTCATGTTGTTTTGACCGTCTGACCTTTAGCACCTTTAGTGTGATTGGCACCTGGTATGTGACCGTCATAATTATCATCAAATACATATGGCCTGACCCGGAGGTTTCACCTGGAATCATTCCTATCAGGTTTGTGCTTCATTTCCTGCAGAATCTCAGCAGCTGATTGGTCCTCTAGTTCTGACCTGTGTATGTGTGTGTTTTTCTTTCCCCTCAGTCCTGAATCCTGGACTGCTGTGTTCAACGCCATGCCGACCATCTGCTTTGGATTCCAGGTGTGTTTAAGAGTGTGTGTGTGTGTGTGTGTGTGTGTGTGTGTGTGTGTGTGTGTGTGTGTGTGTTTATCCCTAGTGAACTGGTCATCCAACACAAAACCCATGTCTATAACACTGTCTCTGTATAGATCTTGTTTGCAGTAGAAATCTAGAAGTCGATCGTTGAAGCTCGTTCTTACAGCTGCGTTCGGTTAAAACTCAATCCTGATGGATTTCTCTGGAAAGCTTCCTCTCTAACGGGGCTGAGGATCTGTTTTAGGACAGTCATGTTCTTCCCACATCAGGGATCTGTTATTCACACTGAACAATACTGCTCTAATGTTATTCACTCAGAATCACGTTTCTTCTTTAAGCAATCTCTCTCTCTCTCTCTCTCTCTCTCTCTCTCTCTCTCGCTCTCTGACTCTGTCCGTCTGTTTGTCTCTCTCTCTCTCTCTGACTCTGACTCTCTCTTTGTCTTTTTCTCTCTCCCTCTCTCTGACTTTTTCTGTCTCTTTCTCTTTGCTCTCTTTTGACTCTCTCTCTCTATCTGTCTAACTGTCTGACTCTCTCACTCTCTCTGACTTTTATTCTCTCATTTTCTCTCTGTTTCTCTCTCTCTCTCTCTCTCTCTCTCTCTCTCTCTCTCTCTGACTCTGTCCGTCTGTTTGTCTGTCTGTCTGTCTCTCTCTCTCTGACTCTGACTCTCTCTTTGCCTTTTTCTCTTTCCCTCTCTCTGACCTTTTCTCTCCCCGTCTCTCTCTCTCCGTCTCTTTTTCTCTGTCTCTTTCTCTTTGCTCTCTTTTGACTTTCTCTCTCACTCTATCTGTCTAACTGTCTGACTCCCTCACTCTCTCTTTGACTTTTATTCTCTCACTCTCTCTCTGTTTCTCTCTCTCTCTTTCTCTCTCTCTCTGTTTCTCTCTCTCTCTCTCTCTCTCTCTCTCTCTCTCTCTCTCTCTCTCTCTCTCTCTCTCTGACTCTGTCCGTCTGTTTGTCTGTCTGTCTCTCTCTCTCTGACTCTGACTCTCTCTTTGCCTTTTTCTCTCTCCCTCTCTCTGACTTTTTCTGTCTCTTTCTCTTTGCTCTCTTTTGACTCTCTCTCTCTCTCTATCTGT
>JAUCMX010000010.1:2587283-2717283 GCA_033459395.1 Hemibagrus guttatus | reverse complement strand
GTGTGTGTGAGAGAGCGAGCGAATGAGAGTGTGTGTGAGAGAGCGAGCGAATGAGAGTGTGTGTGAGAGAGCGAGCGAATGAGAGTGTGTGTGAGAGAGCGAGCGAATGAGAGTGTGTGTGAGAGAGCGAGCGAATGAGAGTGTGTGTGAGAGAGCGAGCGAATGAGAGTGTGTGTGAGAGAGCGAGCGAATGAGAGTGTGTGTGAGAGAGCGAGCGAATGAGAGTGTGTGTGAGAGAGCGAGCGAATGAGAGTGTGTGTGAGAGAGCGAGCGAATGAGAGTGTGTGTGAGAGAGCGAGCGAATGAGAGTGTGTGTGAGAGAGCGAGCGAATGAGAGTGTGTGTGAGAGAGCGAGCGAATGAGAGTGTGTGTGAGAGAGCGAGCGAATGAGAGTGTGTGTGAGAGAGCGAGCGAATGAGAGAGTGTGTGAGAGAGCGAGCGAATGAGAGAGAGTGTGTGTGAGAGAGCGAGCGAATGAGAGAGAGTGTGTGTGAGAGAGCGAGCGAATGAGAGAGAGTGTGTGTGAGAGAGCGAGCAAATGAGAGAGAGTGTGTGTGAGAGAGAGTGTGTGTGTGAGAGAGCGAGCGAATATGAGAGGGTGTGTGTGAGGGAGCGAGCGAATGAGAGAGGGTGTGTGTGAGGGAGCGAGCGAATGAGAGAGGGTGTGTGTGAGGGAGCGAGCGAATGAGAGAGGGTGTGTGTGAGGGAGCGAGCGAATGAGGGAGGGTGTGTGTGAGAGAGCGAGCGAATGAGAGAGGGTGTGAGAGAGCGAGCGAATAAAGCATCCGGGGGGATAAGAACTTTCAGAACAGAGATAACTCCAGTTTGAAATTTGGACCGTTGAGGAAAGGAGTGTCGAGAAGTGTTCCAGTGAGAAATAAAACGAGAAACGGGAAAATAATGGAGATGTATCCAGGAAAATGGATGCCATGCCCTAGCAATCAGCCTTGGTGTCAAACTCTATGGCACAAATGGAGGAGCAGGAGGAGGAACTGACCTGGAGAAACCGGAGCGATACACGACAGTCATTTGGACTGAAGGTCTAGGTAGGTAATGTGCAGAACCATGATGAACGTTCCAAGGGAAAGTCATCTGGAATCTGTGGAGTGGAATCTTAAGTAGAATAGACTCCTCTCTGGTCTCAAGACAAAGATGATTGTTGTAAGCTGAACATGGATCGTGTCACACTGACGGACAAGAAGTTCACCACGCCATATCCCATCAGCAAAACTTCAGCAGAAGAAATTCTCCTAAAACCGTGAGAATTGGAAGAGAGCGGAATTCCGGTGAAGACGGACAGACGCAAAGGATCGTTTTTCCATAGAGAGTAGCAGTCAGCTGTTACATATGCGGTTCACTGTGAGCGACATGCTGGACTGTTCCTGGCCTCCTCCACAAGCTAGGGAAGTTCAGCTGTATCTCACGTTCACTCTGGATGGAGATAATACACCTGGACCAGATTACCAGCTCCACAGTCTACAACCACATGGCAGCAGAAACGTCACCTTTAATCTGAAACCACGTCGACGATGTTACGATGTAAAGACATGTAGATGAAGAAGAAAAGCTGAAGGACGTGTAGATGGACACACCTTCAAAACCAGCTCTGTGTAAAGAACCAGTCTAAGGCACACTTGCAGAGTCTTCATCCTCAGCTTTTATATTACTATTATATGACTCTGTAGCATGAATTCCTCTACAGAGCTGTGATGCACAATCCAGAGAAATCTGATGAAGGGTCACAGGGTTGGAGGTCCTGCCCGGTTCAGGAGTCAGCTTCAGGCCTCCTTCTAGACCAGAAAGTTGTTCATGCTTTTTAAACCCTGCTTACAATGAGCCAAGTGTCCCAAGTTGGACTTGGTGGACAGTAGTACAGGAGCAGCCCAACATCCTCATGGAAATGGTGAGCCAACCCAGCCACACTGCTGCTAGAACCTCTTAAAACTGATGAAGAACACAACTACATCGCTATGGTTCAGATGCCAGAAGAGGGGAGACAGCCAGCAAACATCGCTCTGCAGTCCAGAAATGTTCTACACCATCACTAGTGGTGAATGACGGACGAGAAGCAGGCTAGGCGTCGTGACGACAGCGCACGGTGTGACGGGATCCAGAAAGCATCGGCTCTGAAAGCCCTCATTGAAGCATACAAATTAGTCAAAGGTCAGACAGCACGTCCTCCAGATATGCACTTGGAGTGACCCATAAAGGCTGGGTAAAAAAACAAAGGATTTCTGAATGCACTAGCAGACGAGGACGTCGCAGGATGTACGAACACAGAGACTATTCTTTAAGCAGAAACACAATTAAGAGAGATCTGGAGTGCATTACTAGGTCCGATCCTGACCGTTCCGTAACACACACAGCTTATTATTCACCGTGATGATCTAGGGGATGCTATTTTTTTTTTTTTTTTTTTTACATGCAACTCATGACTTTGCACGGGCTGGAGGCCAACAATGGATTTGTCCCCTTGTGCTGTCATAACCCTCAGTACGCAGTAGAGCACAGTGAGAGTAGATGAGATTAATGACGCTGCTGATGCAGGTTCGATGGTGTGATACGTGACGCATGTTGTGATACCTCTAACAGACGATTTATACGTCCATGAGCATGTATTTTCGAGCATGTTGGGGCGTCGAACGCAGTCACTCATGTAGGGTCATAACGACTGTAGTAATGCGAGTATGTCCACTAGGGGGCAGTGTTTTACAGAAACAACATGGAAACTAAATCAACCAAAAATCACTGTAGGATTTGGTAACAGAAGACGTTTAGCTTCAGTTTGTTAGGGTCCAGACAAGCAGCTTTCACAAGATACAGACAACAGGGAGCTTTCACTGAGCTGGAAAATGATCTTAATAGATATATAAGTGTTTATGGAGTTCATTATTTCTGTAAAAAGTCATGGTGGAACATTTTTACTTTTTTTTTTTTTTTTTTATGTAAAACTTCCAGAAATATAAATTCATAATGCCAAAGAAGTGTCATTTGACCCTTTTTAGATACTTTTGAGAATAAAAGACCTTAATAAGTCCAAAGATCTTTAAATCTATAATGCCCCTCATTTTGAAGAAAGGGTACGATTTCCTCTGCACTGTATCAGTATATTGTTGTGTAATATATATATATATATAATTCTTTTATACACTATATTGCCAAAAGCTTTGGGATGTCTGCCTTTACGTGAACATGAAATTTAATCCCATTCTTAATCCGTAGGGTTTAATATGGAGTTGTCCCGCCCTTTGCAGCTATAACGGCTTCAACTCTTCTGGGAAGGCTTTCCACAAGGTTTAGAAGTGTGTTTATGGGAATTCTTGACCATTCCTCTATTTGTGAGGTCAGGCACTGATGTTGGACGAGAAGGCCTGGCTCGCAGTCTCCGCTCTAATTCATCCCAAAGGTGTTCTATGGGGTTGAGGTCAGGACTCTGAAGTTCCTCCACACCAAACTCACTCATCCATGTCTTTATGGACCTTGCTTTGTGCACTGGTGTGCAGTCATGTTGGAACAGGAAGGGGTCATCCCCAAACTGTTCCCACAAAGTTGGGAGAATGAAATTGTCCAAAATGTCTTGGTATGCTGAAGCATTAAGAGCTCCTTTCACTGGAACTAAGGGGCCGAGCCCAAGTCCTGAAAAACAACCCCACACTATAATCCCCCCCCTCCACCAAACTTGACACCTAGCACAATGCATTTAGGCAAGTACCGTTCTCCTGGCAACCACAAACCCAGACTCATCCATCGGATTGCCAGACAGAGAAGCGTGATTCGTCACTCCAGAGAACACGTCCAGTGATGAATGCACTTATTGCACAGGTGGCAACCTATTACGGTACCACTGAATTGAATTCACTGAGCTCCTGAGAGCGACCCATCCTTTCACAAATGTGTGTAGAAGCAGTCTGCATGCCTCGGTGCTTTATTTTATACACCTGTGTGTGAAGTGATTGGAACGCCTGAATTCAATGATCTGATTTGGATGGGGTGTCCTAAAACTTTTGGCAGTGTATTGTATATTTGTTATTGCAGAAGCTGTATATCTTCCCTGTGTGCTGTTTCCTGAACTGTGTGCTTTTTGTCTGTAGGTTTGTGCTTAATTGAGGCCAAGCTTTCAGAGCACGATGCCAGATCAGTCAGGTAAAAGTCTAGAACAATCATTTATAAAGTCTGATCTCAGCTTTTGACTGAAGATAAAGTATTGGCACACTGCATTCTTTACCACCTGAGAGTCGTGAGAGTGTGTGTGATTTTCACTGGTGCTCTCTCTGTGTCTGAAATTTCTCTGTAGTTGGCACGGCCTGGTGCTTTACGGAATCCTCATGGTCACAGTCGGCACCTTTATCTTCGGCCAGACGACGATCAACGCCATCTACAGAGACATCATCCACCACTGAGACACGGCGGCGAATTTACGTGTGCTTGCACACTTGCACAGTGACCTCGGCTTTAAATCAAAACGTTGCACGAACGAACAGACGATTCAAATCTCTTAACGAGCTTCTGAGGCTGTTCAGCATGCGGCATGGAGCCTCCTACAGCGGCTGTAGGGAAACATGTCAACGTCCGATAACACACTACACACCCATACTGGTTTACTAGTTTATCTGGGATGTCCAATCAAAATTTTTTTTTTTTTTTTTTAAGACAATTTCTGTGTTAACGCTTAAATCAGTTTTCTTCTGTCATTTGTTGTCTGTGGAAAGCGTAAACTGTAACACTTGCTTAGCATCTGAAGCTTGAAGGCTAATGTCGCTAACAAGTGACCATCAACGAGGTGGCTATTTGTGACTCTTAACAAACATCTGCTCAGTTGTGTGTTTCCTTGTTTTTGTCTGAATTGCCACTAATATATTTATACTTTTAATCAGTTGAACCCTTTTACTAGAAATGAATGCAAAAAACACAAATTTTTAGAACACTAACCAGAAGAATTCATTTTCTCGAGCACTTTTGTTCCACCTAATAATTATTTACATGGCCAGTATGTGGCCACTCCTTTCAGCTCGATCAGAATCAAATGAAATGCTTTGAAAATATGTACTGTGCAGTTTAGAGAAGCTGTGCATGTGGGATTGTTTTGTTTTGTTTGGGGTTTTTTGGTTTGGTTTGTTTCATATTTTTCATTTTGTTTTGGGGATTTTTTTTGCTTTGTTTTGGTTTGTTTGGTTTTTTTTGGTTGGTTTAATTTTGTTTGGTTTGTTTTGTTTCATTTTGTTTTAGTTTTGTTTTTTTTTTGTTTACTTTTAGCTTGGTTTGTTTCATTTTGTTTTGGTTTGGTTTGTATCTATGTTAAAAAGTGTGTTTACTCGAAACCTGTCGGTGTGGTGAGTGTTTTGTTTTGGTTTGTTTCATATTGTTTCATTTTGTGTTTTTTTTTTTTTTTTTTTTTTTTTTTTTTTTCGTTTTGGTTTTAGTTTATTGGTTCGTTTCATTTTGTTTGGGTTTTTTTTGTTTGGTTTTCTTTCATTTTGGTTTGGTTCGGTTTGTTTTGTTTATTTTAGTTGTTTTGGTTTTGTATGTTTTGGCTTGGTTTGTTTCATTTAGTTTTGTTTTTGTTTGGTTAGGTTTTTTTTTTTTTTGTTTTGGTTTGGCTTGTATCTCTGTTAAAAAGTGTGTTTACTTGAAACCTATTGGTGTGGTGAGTGTTTCATTTTGGTTGGGTTTCTTTTCATTTTTTTTGTTTCATATTGTTTCATTTTGTTTTCGGTTTTTGTTTTTTTTCTGTTTGTTTGTTTGTTTGTTTGTTTTGGTTTGGTTTGTATCTATGTTAAAAAGTGTGGGGTTTTTTTTTTACAGAAACCGGTCAGTGTGGTGAGAGTCTCTCAGGCGTCATGTTCCATCACATAGCAGTGATTCTAGCCGTTACATGTTGAACTGTTCGCTGAAGCTAACTCGCTCATAATGAGTGAAAGTGGTTTAGTGTACGGATAAATACCTCCATGAAATGTGACCTTAAATACGGCTAGCTGGCTAGCGTTACACACACGGGCTTTTCACAGGAGTGAGTAGCAGATGAGTCATTTTTCTTTCTGTTATTAGAAGTATCGATACGATGATAACAGGGCAGAGAAATAACGCACAGCTTCTTTAAACTCTTTGACTTTGATTCATTTTGCTGCCTTTTTTTTTTTTCAAAATAATAACTGATTATCCAAAACAGACCTAATTTCCAAACTGGTTTGTTGTTAATTCATTTCAGACAAATTTGAAGCAGTATCAGGATATACTCCTCAGCACATGTTGCATCATGTTTTTATATTTGCTTGAACTTAATAAAAGGAATTAAATGTTTAAGGAATTGATTGTGTTTGTCTCATGCGCATCACAGAGGATAATGACAGATAAACACATCATAGCTTCTGCCCCAAATGTAGCTGATTAGCTGCAGACATATTTAGCGCTAACAAGTCCATCTCACCCCAAACCTTTCTCTAAACTGATCTTCAGGACTGACCCACAGATCGTGGATAAATGGTGTGTGAAAGACTGCACTTATTTTAGCTGCCACAGAGTTGGAATTCCGAGTGGGATTTTCTCTGAGCTGTGACTTGGAGGTCAGTCAGAAAACATGCTGGAATTGGTGGCTGCAGCATCTGTAGTGAAGCTGATGGTAAAATTTTCTCAGCTCATTTCTGCGGTGGCTTAAAAGTGCAAAACAATATAACCAATACAGAAAGGGAGAGAGGGGGAGGGAGAGGGGATAGATGCTGTTTTTAGGTTAAAAATACATTTTAAATAGAAATAGTTTGTCCACAATGACAATATTAGGATTAAATGAATCGCTCTGCCCCTCTGCAACCTTTTGGTCTAAAGTTCTTCTGTGGGGAAGGATAAGTCTAATATCTGAATCACAAAGTTAAAAACAGCCTGGCAGCATCTCCAGCTCCAGCTCAGTGTTCTCACAGCTGGAAAGATGATAACGTCCGTGTTACAGGAGTGTGTGTGTGTGTGTGTGTGTGTGCTTGTGTGAGTGTGTTTCTCAAGACAAAGCTTGTCCTTGTCCTATAGAAGTTGACTTTGGCGTTATCTTGGTGAAAAATGGGCCATGCTTTTCCTTTTGATTAGTTGTTAATAGCGATCAGTTGGTTCTGGCACTACGGATACACAAGTGTGCAGTCAGCAAAAGTCTTATCTCACTAGTCTTAAGGCTGCACACATTACTATATTAATCAATCGGCGCTCCTACGCCTCCTTTCTCTCCGTCTTAACCTCGATCCGGAATTGTGGAGGATTCCTCACTTCCACTTCTCTTATCTAGTCACTTGTTATAGCTAGCTACAAGCAGCTTGTTTTATATTATATTATATTACATTATATTATTTGTATTGTATTGTAGATACCTGTTATAGGTGACACACGCTGCAAGAATAGTTCCGAATAATGACTTCATGCTTCAATGGCTTCTATTTTGAGGCTGTGAGATGAGAGTCAGCTTCTTAATTCTGGTAACCTGCGTGCTTTACCGTATCAAAGTAAATACGCTTGTAGACAAGTGTTGATCTAAATAAATAAATCCCATATGGCATTTTTCTAATGTCATGAAAGGGAGCCAAATGTCGCTGGTGTGTTTTTAAGCAAAGCATCATGAAGGAAGTAAACAAACACTGCGTATCTCCATCCTCATGGTGGTGGTAGCATCATGTTGAGGGGAATGACGAGGACTGAAGGATCCTGTCGTGATGTACACTGTGGGATTGATCGTATAAGAGGAAACAAAGTAGAAGTAGAAGAAGAAGAAGAGTACAGTGTTTGTCCTTAGATATTTATTACAGCAAGCACAGCACAGGCCCAATAGCAGCCATCTTACAGGAATTTTGGGATGGAAAGGAAAAGAGATACACAGACACAGAGAGAGAGAGAGATAGAGAGAGAGATCTCAACATGAACGGAGAGAAGAGAGAGAAGCAGCAGTGTATCAGGGAGTGTTTAACTAAAGGAGGAGGTTTAGTGAGCTCAATATAACATTAAATACATTTGATTGGATGGAACATGCACATGCACCTGCATTGGGATGATAGGGTCAAAGGTCAAAGGTCAGACAGGGGGCTCCTTGCACAGAACGATCTCCAGCTCGGTACGGAAAAGTTTTCCTCCGTCAGACAGAGCCATGATGCTCTTCTTCGAGCTGGCCAGGCTGTCTGTGTCTGCCTCCTGCTTACACACACACACACACACACACACACAGACAAATTTAGCCTTCAAATTGTCTACAACGACATAATTAGCTATCAAACATGCATTTTAACTGAAACGATGACAGCTATATGAATTTGTTTATCGCTCCACTCGACATTTATGTTACCTGTATGGACTGTTTCCGAAGTATCCGACATCAGCTACCTGCTAGGTTTAGCTGGTTAGCATATCTTTCTTTCTTATGTACTGACTAGCTATCTCCACTAGCTCTCCCTTCTTCTGCATCTCCTCTTGACCCACATTACAGCACAGACAGCTGATGAAAGAATGTCCGAAGTGATGTCTAGATCTCTTCAGATCTTTGCTCACTGCGCATCTACATCATGCTAGCACGAACTCCTCCTTAGAATTATTTACTTACACAAAAGCAGAATTTCTAAAATCAATAATTTCATGAATATAAAAGATTACCATGTCATGTTTTTGGTACAGATCCTTCAGCAGCGCATCCAGCTCCTGTTCATCAATGTAACCGTTTCCATCCTGAAGTAATAAAATAAGGTCAAGATCTTCAGATGGAAGAAAGGATTCGAATAAATGGGGAATAAAACTGAGAGTCTGAATGCTGTATTAATACCATACAGTGTTGTGTGATTACAGTTTGGAAGACTGCTGAAGACGGCAACAGAGGGACTTTTCTCCGAGGAAGATTTCTCACCTTATCGTAGAAAGTGAAGATGTCATCAAACTCATCCGAGGACAGTTTGAAGCTCTAACAAAGACCAGAGGACACAGGATGAGTTGTTGTGCAAGGGAGGAAAGATGAGCTGTACAAAGTTTTGTACTGACTCAATAATTCAGAAGCAAAATTCACGTGTTAAAGACGTCTTCACAGTACTGGATTTTACATAAATCTCCACACAGGAAGTATGTTTGATCTCCATGAACATCTGGATTTAAGGATTATCTTAATCTGCGGTTCCGCTAAGCGCTATATAGATTCGTCTAGAAGCAGCAAGGGCGACATCTCTGCTCTGGTTAATATTTCATTGAAGTGCAGAAAGCTGTATGAAATATGGAGGGTAAAAAGCTTTTCTAGTCAAGTTTTGACGTAGATACAGACATGCCACTCCTCCTGAAGCCTTTAAAATTTCATACAGCGTTCTGCTACAGTTTTAACTTCAAACTTCAGGAGCTATGGCCTGAGGGGCAAAATAGTACCATATTGTGGTAAGTAACACACACACACACACAAAAAAAAAGCAATGCTTCTTGTGGTCTGAGATGGTTTCGGTGTACCGTGTGTCCAGGGCAGTCAGTAGTGCTGAAGAACTGGATGCTGGAGATTTTGATCGGTCTTGTAGCACCAGAGTAACCTTCACATCATGATTATGTTCACTGTTAAAATGATATGCGCATGTGATTTCTCACACTGGGTGATTCCTTACTTCCCCTCATGATGTTTCCAGAGACTGAGAGAGAATCATTTAATCATTTACAAAAAAAAAAAAATAGAGCTATGTGTTTACCTGGAACTTGAGCAGGAAGTTCTCTTGTACCGGAAGCAGCCTGGAGACACATGAATATAGTACCTCATAATTACAGCAACATGACATTTAGCTTATTGCTAAAGCTTCCTCATGTCTTTCAGCCTGTAGCTTATTTACATTTCTAGCATTTGGCAGACGCCCTTATCCAGAGCGACTTCCATTTTTATCTCATTTTATACAATTCAGTCTCACCTGGCCATCTCAGACAGTCCCAGTTTTCCATCACCGTTCAAGTCAAACATCCTCAGCTGTATATGAAACATAACAGTTTCACACTTTTCACATTTTACACTCTGTGTGTGTGTGTGTTAACTCATACACAAATGTGTTGTTGAATTTGTTTAACAAAATCGACTACATCTCAAACTCCCAGACTACAGTTCTCCCATGATCCTCAGCGCACAACCTCATCACATGATTTCCAGTCAAGCTCCTACCCACATTCACGTCCACCTGATTACTGATGACACTCACCTTTGGTTTGGTTTCATCAGTAAAAGCGTTCGTCAGCGTTCCATAGCAAAGTCTTGCTCCGGTGTTTGTTATCTTCCTGGTCTGATTAGTGTTGTAGGTGTTATATATGTTTACCCGCTCGCGTAAGTGGTGAAAGTACGAATAGGTGAGCATCTGGCTGGGTCAGTAAACATCAGTTGACGATCTTCATGTCTGTTTGGATGGAGATCCCCGCTACGCTGGAGAGAGGTACGTTCATTTGGGCTTCTCATGTTGTTTCTCTGTATGTGGTGATGGAGAGTCAGTCACTCGCTTCGTCAGCTCCTTGTTTTTCTCTTCATTAAAGACGAGCCTCTGAATCAGCTGGAGATCTGGTTCTGAGATTCTTGCTTGAATCAAGTAGCTATAAAAACGTAGCTAGGAGAGGTCAGTCATATTTGTTGTAGGGTGTGTAAGGTTTCAGCTGACTTTACATTTACATTTGCCTGATGTCCTTATCCAGAGTGACATTTTTTTTAGCGGTGAATGCATCACTAGTTCCTAGGTGACTGACTAAAAATTAGGCCTTCAGTCTAGAACTGCTAGTTTAGGTATTTGAGGAAGACATCCAGTGACTCAAACATCTAGAGGGGGTTCATTCCACCACCTCAGGGATCTCGGGCCTTCCTTGTGCACTTAGAGATGGTTTGACCGGTGAGATGTGCTAGAGGATCTGAGGGAGTGTGGTGCAGTGATAAGAGCTTTGAGGTAGGAGGGAACTGGTCTGTTTTTAACTTTGTAGGTGAGCATACACCGATCAGCCATAACATTACGACCACCTGCTTAATATTGTGTCGGTCCCCCTTTTGCTGCCAAAACAGCCCTGACCTGTCAAGGCATGGACTCCACTAGATCCCTGAAGGTGTGCTGTGGCACCAAGATGTTAGCAGCAGATCCTTTAAGTCCTCTAAGTTGTGAGGTGGGGTCTCCATGGATACTTAAAGGACACTTTTGTTAGATACTGACCACTGCAGACAGGAATCAACTATGCTCTGCAATTCTAGGTCTGATCTCTGGGCTTCCTTCACCATGCTCATCCAACTGTTTCAGAAATGTGCCTTAATTCTGTATTTTTAACTGCTCATGTGATTCACAAACATCTGGATTAAATGTTGTGTGGATTTCCCATGGTGATGGATGGGATATTTATATGTGTTCCAACTCATTTTACTCCATATACAAGACACAGCTAAAGAAACAGAGCTCTCGTGGACTGCGAGCGAATTAAAAAATAAGCTCAACAAAGTCCAGGTTTCATTCTTAATCGTTTGAGTGGATTTTTAAAAAAATTATTATTATAAATATTAACTTCTGCTCGCTTTGTGCAATACCTATGAAGCTCAATGAATCATACAATATGAAACACTACTGAATATAATAAGTTATGCTAATGGTGTTAATACAAAGGGTATAAAGGTGTGTGTGTGTGTGTGTGTGTGTGTGTGTGTACTTACAATGGTCTGTGTGTACTCATTCATCTTTTTGTCATCATAATGTCTGTTTGTTTTCTTCAGGAGGTCAAAGAGAAAATTCTTTGAGAGAGGAAAAAAAAAGATGAATAAAAGCAATAGACTTTGGTGTGCACTGCAGGTCTATTTATAAAATCTGTTTATTATTCTTATTTATTATTTACCTTCAGTTCGTTGGACTCGATAAATCCACTGCGGTCCGTGTCGTATTTCCTCCACGCCTATAAAGTGAAATACAATTTTAAAATTTTCTTTTTTTTTTTGCGATCGTCGATTACTTTGTTAGGCTAAGTAACTTTTTTTTTGGGGGGGGTGCACTTAATGGTACTTAAAACACCCGGAAATATTTATGTAATATAATTAATATATTCTTCAGTTATAAATACTGTAACAGTGACAAAAATGTTACACAGTAAATTACATCTTTCATTCTTTACTCTCCCGCAATCCACATGCTACACACACGGCAAGCACATTTTGTTGCTTTGCATTATTTAAAACGTCGCCTTGTTTTACCAAACACACACAAACACACACACACACACAGTTTCTGTGTGCTGCAGGACATTAACTATGAATGATATGCTGCAAATAGAGCTCTCTTGATCACACACACGCACACACACACACACACACACACACATGCACACACAGCACTTTATGATGAACTTATAAATCATACAGCTGACTGATGAAGCCTTATTGGTATATAGTAAGGAAACACTGCACTAAAACACTGTATATGTGTGTGTGTGTGTGTGTGTGTGTGTGTTGTACCGTCATGAACTCGATGCTGGATCCCAGGAACTGTCTGAAACACAGCAGAAAGTTTTCTTCAGTAGGCAGGACCTGAGCCAGCTGAAAGAAAGAGACGGAGAAACTCAGAGCTTGGAGTCACTACTGTTTATAACCTCGGGGTAACTCGAGTGTATGTGTGGTGAAAATAAATGCTTCTTGCCCTCAGTTCTCTTCTTAGAGGACTGTAAAGTAAAACACACACACATACACACACACACACACACACACACACACACACACACACACACACACACACCTTCTACAGCCCAAAGCATATCCAAATCTAGTTGCTCGGCTGCCCTGAGCACCGTTCGGACACATCCTCCACAGCACACACTCGTCTTCCATGACCGAAAGACATTTCATGCCCTCTGTTATCTCTTCCTCTCTTGCTGAAAAGCCCATGGTGCTGAACCAATGAAGAGAAAAACTCCTTATACCCTGGACACCAAAGCTCTAACAGCCATCTGTCCACTTAACCCTCCGCTCTGTCCCCTACTTACAAACAGACGTAACTCTAACATTTAGTAGGATATGCTCAGAAACTAGAAACAGTAGTCGAAATATTAAAATCAGGTCATTTTGAATGGTAGGTTACGTACTGTATGGAATTTTAGCGATGAGACAAGATGGAGGATCATCAGGGTGGTTTCCTAGAGGAGGTTCCCTTTTCCTCATTTCCTTGATTATTAGAAGACCTGGTGACTGCGCCATCACACTTTTTTTTCCATTGTCTGTATCGCTTATTCGATCTATCATCGGGTCACGGGGAGCCTGTGCCTATCTCAGGCATCATTGGGTATCAAGGCAGGATACACCCTGGACGGAGTGCCAACCCATCACAGGGCACACACACGCACACAATCACACACTACGGGCAATTTAGAGACTTGAATCAGCCTAGAAGCATGTCTTTGGACAGTGGGAGGAAACCGGAGCACCTGGAGGAAACCCACCAAGCACGGGGAGAACATGCAAACTCCACACACACACACACACACACACACACAGTGAACAGGAGCGAGATTCGAACCCAGGACGCTGGAGATGTGAGGCGAATGTGCTAACCACTAACATCACATTTATGCTTTGTTTCTTTTTCCTCTACTTCATGATGTAATCATTAACCATTATTGTTATGCTTCCTAACATGCTGTACCACCAAATTTCCAGAGCTACTGGTTTGTTCGCTAATCTGAAGTGCACTTGTCTATAGCGTACTCAAAACAAGTGCTGAAACCTGTATGTGTTTAGACTGAATCATCTCTCGGTGGCGACATATTTGTTATTTAACGTGACTTAATAAATTCCTGGTCCACACATGTCCATCTCAGTGATCGCATGACTTCCTTTTCACACATTAAGCTGCTTCATTTCATTCTCCTCCCATGTCCTAGAGAAGGTCTACATCACATGACTCATCAAACATCCCAGGTTTCCTGTTCAACACAAGAGAGCATTGGTGCATTTCACTGAATTGAGAAACAGCTTCATATACTTCACACACAGTATCTTGATAATGTCGCTCCCCAAAATCAGATTTGTCCAATTTTACATTCAGAAATTCTGCAAAAACAAGCATGTTTGCTCAGTGTACTGTGGCTCTCCAGGGCTCTGAGAACACACACCTGGCTCTCGGTGCATTTACAGCGAGGACGGAGCTCCATCACATAGAGCAGATGTAGATGTTGTTGATGTTGTAATGATCTAAGACACTCACATCCCTGTTTGTACGATCAGCTTACAGATGCAAGATGTTTGCTTCATCTTTAAACTCCCTGACTACAGAGAGCTCTGCACTTTACCCGTGTATTAACCTTTCCTGCACCATAACGTTCAGATAAATCAGAGATATCCAGGATCACACTGAAAGGTCAGGCCTTTAACAGCAGCCCCTATAATCCTCTACACAGTCACATTATTAGTCAAATACAGTATAATCTCAACAAAATCTGCCGCAAAACCCATCTGTCACACAGGCTGCCGTACGTTGTTGCATGTTTTCTTACTGGTTATCACTTTTATGCCAGACGAGAACCAACACAGATAATTCAACGGCAGAGCAATGCTGGGCGTTCCACACTGGGTTAAGTGATTTATAACTCTGAGAGACAGGATAAACAACTGAAAACAGTTTTCCTTCCCAGTTGCCACTGTGTTGCTCCCAGTCCTAGAGATCCAGTGGCCTGGAAATCGGGGCTGGTGTTCGCCTGAGTAAACTAATCCCCTAATGCTCTAAGGAGATTTTACAGTGCTTAGTGAAATATGTTAGTATGCTTTCCAACATTTGCCAGGCTCTGATCAGATATCATACACTGTCTTATCTTTTTTCCCATTTGCTTTTTCCTCCTTCTACACTTATCTCCCTTCAGTACATCTCTATTTTATCTCTTCCTTGAGTTCGTTAAAATTGTTTCATGTCTTGCGAAAGGTTTGATAAGCAAAGGATCAGTCAGAGGGCAGAAGTTAAAGCTCGGTTAGCTAGCTAGCTAGTTCATACCGTATACGTATCTTGTGAAAACTGCTAGCTACAGGAATTCTTCTTGGAAAATCCTCCAAATATATCTGCAGCATATTCTACTGTTTATGTCTGCCTTCCATGTCGTCCCACTGATATATCCTGATGACTATCCTGACGTTCGTCCCACTGATATATCCTGATGTTAAAGCTAGCTGAACCTTCACCATGATAGAAAAGTGAACTAAATAGATGCTGCATACTAGTCATCATTTTAAGGGTCTGTTTATTTGGAACTTTATTCATTAAAACAGCTTGTAATTAAACTGCGTGTGAGCGAGATATCTAATGTACCTTGCTACGAATACGCATATATATATAAACGTCGGATTGACTTTTTGAAATCATAATATAGAAAGGCACCGAGCTGTGAACGTTTTTTTTTTTGCAAAATAGAAAATATTTCTGCAATATTTTTTTCTGTACAAAGCACAAGATGTCATTAAAACCCATTCAGATACAGAGCCGTCTCGGAAGAAGCACCAAGCGCCGAGCAGCGTGTGTACCGAGATTTGCGTCATTTTATGCAAATTAGGTGTGACCAAGTAAAGCTTGGTGGTTTTGTTTAACAAATGATTTATCTTTCAGTTCTTCCTCCCGCTGTGTTAAACTTGATGGTGTAACATGAGCGCTGCATGTCTTTGAACAGTCCGATGCTTGGCCTGGATTCTGCCTCACTTATGAGAAACTCTGGATAAATATGTTACAGATGAATAATTGAATGTATGCAGCGTTTGAATGAATGCATGCGCGTAGGCGGTGTCAGAAATGTTCAAGAGGAAACTCATCCATGTGGAACTTGGGAGACGAAGGAAAAACAGGGAAGTGGAGCGAGATATGCGATCTCTTTCTGGATTAGTGGCTTTTATTTTTGAGCATCAGCAACCTCTCATCTGTCCTCTTGCTCTTTGATATCTGAGTGAGCTTTAAGCACTGACCCCAATTTCCATACTGGAATAAAAAGCTGTTAATCCAGGCACAGTGTCAAGGAAACACTTAGGACTGGGAATAATTACTGGGTTTGATTTTGTCCCCATGAGCATCTGATTAGCCTTAGTGGTGCATTGTGATCTTCCGGGACAGTAACTGAATAGAATCTTGTAAATTTCTATATGTTTTTATTACAAAAACTCCCATCTGTGTGAGAAGAAAGTCCTCTCCTCCACCTGTCCTCCACCCATCCGCTCCATTCCCACCGTCTCCCACAGTAAATGCTGCTGATTTGTGCTCCTGCGCCCTTTTAAACTGATCAGCGTCGGAAAAACGATCATAAACATTTTCTTTTGTAACACATGCTATCAAATCAGACGCCTTTGTAGAAGACAGTAGAAGACACTTGTGGTTACAGGAGGGATAATTGGTCATAGGGTTTTTGTCCCAATTCCGTGTGTCATCACAGTGAATTTGGTTTGCTAACTGGAAACATTTAACATGCTTAGCCTTGCTAGTTAGATCACATGCCCATTTTAGCTAACCTATAATCTGCATCAAGAAATACGTTAGCTAATGCTAGATCATCAAGTCACATTTTTATTGACGCGTTTAGCTAAATCTGCTTCGGCTTGCGAATCATTTCACGGTGTCTGTCAATGCCACGGCGTTCTCTAACGTGTCAACAAGTGACAAAGCTGTGAGCATGAAGAGAAACCGTGAGTGTATTAACACTCAGAACTTTCCAGGAGAAATTCCCGATTCAAACTGATTGATTCTTTGGACAAATTATATCCACGTAGTGTTTAATTGCTAGTCTGCTGCTGTAGTTTCAAATCAGAGAAGGGCTCAATAACCAACAAAGTTGTTGTTGTTGTTGTTTTTCCAGCTGCTCTCTGTTCGGGGGTGCCATAGCGGATCATTTGGACCGCACCTTTTTTTGATTTGGCACAGGTTTTACGCCGGATGCCCTTCCTGACACGAATCTCCCATTTTATCCAGGCCTGGCACTTGCACCGAGAGTTAACTCTTCAGTGACTGGGTTAGCGCCCTGCCCGGGAACCGAACCCGGACACTGAAACCGTGGGATCTTGTCAACTGGGCCACCAGGAGGCATTCAATAGCCATCAAAGTGACATTTAGTAACTTACTAAAGCTTCAGTATATCAGCGATCCTGTATGTGTCAGTCATACGCAGTGTAATTTTTGGGGGGAGGTTCTGTTCGTCTATAAAGCGATGCATCTCTACATCATCTAGTGTTCGCTGGAGATCAATAATCTGCTTCATATTTTTCTCAGAAAATTATAAAAAATGATGATGACGATGTACCTCTGACATCTCGATCTTCCCCTCAGTGTTTTTCTCAGATTTCTTCATGAACTCCTGCATCTTCTCTTTTAGAGCTCCATTCGCAGAATCCTTAAAAACACAAACACGAATTTGAAGGATTGCACTGGAATGTGTTGGGGCAGATGTTTTCAAATCCCAGAACTGCTGAACATTTTATTATCTATCCATCCAGGTTCTGTAGTGCTTATCCTACACAGGATAAGTCACAGGAACCTGGAGTTCCAGGGGAACATCCTGGACAGGGTACTGACCCATCACGGGGTAGAATGACACACACACACACATGCACACATTCTGGATATTTTAGTGATGCCAATTAGTCTACAGCACATGCCTTTGGAGTGGTGGAAGAAACCAGAGAACCCAGAGGAAACCCCTGAAGCACATGGAGAACATGCAGCTCCACATACACACATAGGGAGGATGCAGGAATCGAATCCTGGAGATATGAGGCGAACGTGCTAACCGCTAATCCGCCGTGGGGGTAGAACTCTGGGAACTCGGATGGATTTCAGGACAACTTCTAGCTCAATAAATGGGGAGGTAGAAAATATAACGAGTTAATAAGGAGGTAGAATGATTTTTCAGAATAGCTTTCCTGCTAAATTAAAGAGTTCAGGGTGAAGGAGATATTGTGTGGATTTCCTTTCCTTTCCTGTGTGTTAAGTGTGTGGTGCTTAGTACTCACTGTGTTGGTTCCCCGGAGCACAGTCTCCAACTCCCAGAAAAAACTCTCCAGCTCCTTTGCTTCAATCCAGCCATTTCCTAAGAAGCGTCAAGAAAGTTGTTTATAAAGGTTTATATTTCTTTCCACATGTCCGGAGAAGCATCATATTGAATCTGGAACTCTTTCTTCTTCCAGATATGTCCAGAAAGGAAGATTTTCTTCAAATTAACTCACATATGGAATATAAATATTTATATATTCACAGAATGCTGAACTCAACTAAAGTTGTTTCATAAAGAAAATAAATCAGCTCCATCGAAATGCCTTCTTGTGGTAGTGATTTTGAATGGATTTCCTTTTTGGCATAATTTCCCCAAAAACTGAGCAAACCGTCAGGCTCACCATCAATAGACTTAAAATGTGTGTGTGTGTGTGTGTGTGTGTGTGTGTGTGTGTGTGTAAACTAGATGTTAGTGTGTAAAGGTTAATATCACCTTAAGTGTGTGTGTGAAACTAGATGTTAGTGTGTAAAGGTTAATATCACCTTAAGTATGAACTGCATAATAAATTTCTCTAAAGATAATGACGTTTTTTGCTAGCAGTCGTGGATGATGGACTTATAATCAGATGGACGTATAATCAGACGCAACACGAATATGAATATTTCATCTCCCACTCTGAGTCCCTCAGGCATGTCCATGGAGGATGTGCAGACTCAGCATCCAGAGAGATAAACCTGTTTAATAAAATTAATAATCATAAAAATGATTCTAACTGAAAAGTATGACTGATCCCTTTTTTATTCCATTCCAAATGGTATTTTAATAAAAGTCTGCTAGAATTCTGTTTATATTATGGTTAACCCAATGGCGAGGAAAACATGCTCAGCATTTTAGCCTATATTTAAATTTTAAATAATAATAATAATAATAATAATAATAATAATAATAATAATAATAATAATAATAATAATAATAATAATAAAAACTTTTACTGCAAAAAGAAAAGTAAAAAATAATGCAAGGAATTAAAAGAAAACAATTCTGTTTGATTGTTTATTTATTTATTTATTTGCTTTTTGATTAGTCAGTATATTTCATTGTAATTTTTGTTTTTGTTTAAAAGTTTACTTTTTTTTTACAATTTAGTCATTATTTTTAGAATTTTTTATCTGCTCCATGAGTTTCAGATTTTTTTATTAACCAATAATTTTTTGTTTATATATTTTTTTGTTTCATATTAAATATTGTTAAGGTGCTGCTGTATGTATAGCCGTATGCTGCCTGACTCACCGTGGCGGTCGAATCGTTCCCACACGCTGATGAAGTGATCAGCGATGACTTCAGCCAGGTGCAGGTGCTGTGGGGTTACTGCCATCACTGTAGCTTTCTCTTCCTCCTGGAGATGATCCTTTATTCTTTCAGTCACTGCAGGACCGGAGTGTGTACTGTTCCGACTGGGACAGAAGCTTATAACACATCCTCCTCCTCCTCCTCTTCCTCCTCCTCTTCCTCCCCCCACAGTGGGACCATCCCCTTCCTCCCCCTCTTCTTTGTTTCCATCAGATTAAGCAGTTAAACATGAAGTTAATTCATATTAAGAATGATGCCTTTTATGGAGGTTTGACTTGCTCTGCTTTATTATAACCTAATTGATGTGTATTAAATGTTTATGCTTTCCAGCTCCATCAGGGTTAACGATTAACAGCAAAACAACAAAATAGTTCAACTGAAGGTGTGGCCTCTGCACCTGTCAGTCAAATGGAGGTGTGGCCGCTGTCTCTAGTGTAGGCATGGCCTCTAAATCTGTTACAATAGTGGAGGTGTGGCTTATACATCTGTCAATCTAGTGGAGGTGTGGCTTATACATCTGTTTTTAATTTTTAGGTTTTTGGGGGCATGGCTTCTACGTCTGATACTCTAATGAAGGCGTGGCTTCTAATTCTGTTAATTAGTGGAAGTGTGGCTCCTACTTCTGTTACTCTAGTGGATGCATGGGCTTTTCTTACGGTTTTTTGGGTTACTCTAATGGAGGCATGGCTTCTACATCTGTTACTCTGATGGAGGCGTGGCTTCTAATTCTGTTAATTAGTGGAAGTGTGGCTTTTACTTCTGTTACTCTAGTGGAGGCGTGGTTTTTACTTCTTTTACTATACTGGAGGCATGGCTTCTACTTATTTTACTATAGTTGAGGCGTGGCTTCTACTTATTTTACTATAGAGGAGGCGTGGCTTCTACTTATTTTACTATAGTGGAGGTGTGGCTTCTACTTCTATTAGTATAGAGCAGGCGTGGCTTCTACTTCTTTTACTAAAGAGGAGGCGTGGCTTCTACTTCTTTTACTAAAGAGGAGGCGGGGCTTCTACTTATTTTACTATAGTGGAGGTGTGGCTTCTACTTATTTTACTATAGTGGAGGTGTGGCTTCTACTTCTATTACTATAGAGCAGGCGTGGCTTCTACTTCTTTTACTAAAGAGGAGGCGTGGCTTCTACTTCTTTTACTAAAGAGGAGGCGGGGCTTCTACTTATTTTACTATAGAGGAAGCATGGCTTCTACTTCTTTACATAGTGGAGTGCGTGGCCTCTGAGACTTTCATAGTGAACACACAGCATTTAGATCATTTAGGTAGATTTGGATCCTGAATCCCTGGCTCCTCCCTGAGCTTGTGTCTGTGTGTAATGTCACATATTCTCCTTGTGTTCACGTAGGTTTCCTCTGGGTTCTCCGGTTTCCTCCCACCTCCACAACACATACCAGTAGGAGACCTGGTTATGTTTAATTGGCCCTGTGTGTGAATATATATGCATGGTGCTTTGTGAGGGACTGGCGGTTCCATAAAGGATCTTAAATTTCTTATCCAGAGGGACGTACAAAAGTGCTTTGAGGTCTCTATCAATAAATACATTAACATGGGTTCACTAGCTCATAGATTTAGAACTCCACCTCAACTCTGACCAGGATGAAGACCAGTGAGTTTGTTTCCTTACTTTACAAAGGCTAATGCATCAAACCTGTACCAAAAACTTATGGTCACCTGATTAGCATAAAATACACTGAATAAAGTTCCTTCTTCTTCTACTTTTGATGATTATGTATCTTTGCACCCAAATGCTGAACAGAACTTTTCCATTGTGTGTTTAAACTGGTTCACAGTATTCTGAAGATGTAGCTAGGCTAATTCATTTAGATTCACTGCTACCTTCCTGCAGATGTTGTAGAATTGTGGGTGCTACTTATGCAGCAGAGGCTCTTCCAGGTTTTCCTCTTTTAATTCCAAAGACACTACTGCCCCCTACTGCTATAGAGAGGTATTGCACTCTGTCTTTAAAAATAAGTATCATGATTTTTGGTACTTTAATATGTCCAGTTCTAATTGGGCATTGGTGGCTCAGTGGTAGGTTTCTTGACTACCATGTGGAAAGCCTGGGTTCAATTCCCAGCCAATGCCCAAAACCCCAGCCACTGGATGCAGTGCTGGTCCCAAGCCCGGAAAAATGGAAGGGTTGTGTCAGGAAGGTCATCCGGCATAAAACCTGTGCCGAGTTGTTGTACGGACCAGTTGGTCCGCTGTGACGACCCCGAACAGGGAGCAGCCGAAAGCAACTTCTAATATGTCCAATTCTAACAAGTAAGGAAACAGTGGACATGTTACCTGTGTGTGTGTTTTATTGTGTAGTGATGAATCTTTGTGCCATTATCAGTTTTATTTTTATTAACAGGTCAATACTGAAATGTTTCAAGAAGTCTAATTAGTGTCTTCACAGTCAACAGCTTACTCAACACGTCTAATGAGTGTTTATTTTTATTTGCTTCTGAGCAACATGAGACCTCATTTTAAATTACACAAAGCCAGACGACAATTAAGAAATCCAATCTGTTATCGAGACTTGGTTCTGCCGAAGGCTTGTGTAGGTTTCTGTTCTGTGAGAAATGAATCCAGACAGCGTGCCAAGTCACATGTACCTCAGCAATTATGAGTGATTTTCCAAATGACAATGACATGGCATCTAATTTAACATTTAATTGGATCACTCAATCAGACGAACCTGTCAGATTAGACGAGTCTGATGGGACGGATTGCCAAATCGGCTGTAACGAAGCCGTGACTTACTGAAGGAATGTGTTCATCACAGGGTCATGTCTTCACAACACAAAAGGGAAAATGATGAAAGTCATTTAATATACATTTAAGTCTAATATAAAAGACATAAGTGTTACAAAAGTCAGTTATTGTGAAGAGCATTATGGTGTATGGTGGTTTAACCTCCTTAATTTAACTTAATTAAATATGCAAAAACTGTTTCTAAAAGAGTTAAAATGCTTATATACGTCATATGAGTCATTTCATAATATCACAGTGTGACGTCAGGAAACGGTACAGTACAACATGCGACGCAAATCAGGCACAGTGTAATGCCATTTTAAGACATTACACTGTGTTTTGTGCAACAGAAGTGAATCCATTTAAGAGTATTAATAACTAATTATTGATCAATATTCATTAAAAAGTTATTTTTCAGGGGTTGGGCTCGGCCCCTTAGTTCCAGTGAAAGGAACTCTTAATGCTTCAGCATACCAAGACATTTTGGACAATTTCATGCCCCCTTTGTGGGAACAGTTTGGGGATGTCCCCTTCCTGTTCCAACATGACCGCACACCAGTGCACAAAGAAAGCTCCATAAAGACATGGATGGGGAGTTTGGTGTGGAGGAACTTCACAGAGTCCTGACCTCAACCCCATAGAACACCTTTGGGATGAATTAGAGCGGAGACTGCGAGCCAGGCCAAAACTGGGACGTCTGCCTTTACATGCACATGAATGTAATATGGAGTTGCCCCGCCCTTCACAGCTACAAACAGCTTCAACTCTTCTGGGAAGCCTTTCCACAAGGTTTAGGAGTGCGTTTTTGGGAATTTTTGACCGTTCCTCTAGAAGCGCATTTGTGAGGTCAGGCACTGATGTTGGACGAGAAGGCCTGACTCACAGTCTCCGCTCTAATTCATCCCAAAAGGTGTTCTATGGGGTTGAGGTCAGGACTCTGTGCAGGACAGTCAAGTTCCTCCACACCAAACTCACTCATCCATGTCTTTATGGACCTTGCTTTGTGCACTGGTGTGCAGTAATGTTGGAACAGGAAGGGGTCATCCCCAAACTGTTCCCACAAAGTTAAGCGTGAAATTGTCTAAAATGTCTTGGTATGCTGAAGCATTAAAAGTTCCTTTCACTGGAACTAAGGGGCCGAGCCATAACGGAGATCATAACATTTAATTGTTCTGAATTTCCTCGTGACGTCTCTTTGGAGGATAAAACACATCTTTTATTCTTTAATAGTTAATGCTTTCGGCTGCTCCCTGTTCGGGGTCGCCACAGCGGACCAACTGGTCCGCACATCAACTTGACAAATGTTTTACGCCGGATGCCCTTCCTGACGCAACCCTCCCATTTTTCCGGGCTTGGGACCGGCGCCACATCCAGTGGCTGGGGCCTTCCGCATGATAGGCGAGAAACCTACCACTGAGCCACTTTATTCTTTAATGGCGATCAAAAATGAATAAATAATTATATAGATATTATTATTATATAGCTATTCTTATAATATATGTAGGATTAACATAAAGGTATGATTTAATTATACTCCAGAAATGATCATTTATCATCATTATTATTGGATTAATAACGTGTTTTGTTATTTGTTCTTTAATGGAATTGCACATTATAACAAAAGTGCAAGCACTGGACAGTCAGCTATTGTGATCTAGACTCAACACAGCAGTGTGTATGTGTGTGTGTATGTGTAATATACACACTGCTTATAAAATATATAATTTATTAATCAAATGTATTCATTCAATCGAACCTATTCTTCTACAGAACCATTTGTTTGAAAAATGGCGCAGTCCCTCAGTAGATGACACTAGAAACATTTTATATGGAAATAATAAAAGACCACATGTCCAAAAATAAACTGCTTTTATTAAACAAAGACAGTTAAACAAAATATAATAGCGAAGGCATCTTTAAGTACCTGGTTCAAGTACTTTAAACAACATAAAATTTAGACTTCATATAAATAAATGTAAAACTTAATATACACAGCATTCAATCAGAACTATTCTCTATTTTCATAGTTTCATTATTTTCAAACAAAAAGCTTTCTCCACACACCCACACACACACACCTCAACGTGTGCTGGACCATAGAAAAGAAAAATATGGAAAATATGGATCCCAAAGGACGGAGTCAACGCTGTCCCCAGTGAGGGAGTGAGACACTGTCACTGCGAGTGGACAGAGCCGTCCGAAGAAAAGAATAACACCACACACACCATGCTGCGTGCTGAGGAGTGGTGTGATGAAGCACGCTGTGGTATACAGTGTCTACGTGTGAGTGCAGAAAAAAATAATATTTAAAAAGTAAACAAAAGCCCTGAGGAATGGGTGTGATTGACAGTATTTTTTTTTTATCTTTTAGAGTAAATAAAGTTTTGATCAATTTCTCCAGAGAAGGAATCTGTAAAGCTTTCATAAGCCAAGCCAGTAACGGAGACGTAAGAGCCACGGAGAGGCTGTTATCTATTCTGCTGCAGCGGTAGGAGTAAATGGAGCTGCTGCCTCAAAACCGTGTTGTTAAGGTTGGACAGAAAGTGAGGCAGCGAACCTCTGATCAGTTCTTCCATAGGAGCAAACTGCAGAAGCTGCCTGCCAGGTTCTAACGTTCTCATTCGATCCAGGACCCCCTGGAGGATGGTGCTGATCTGGGGTACTGAGGAGAATCCCACACAGAGCAGCACGACAGGTGGGCCGCAGACAGAGCAACGGAAACTGATTGAGCGGAAGCACAGGTGGAGCGTGAGGACCAGAGATGCGGTGAAGCGAGTCAGAGCCGAGCACAACGGAACCACCAGTGCTGATCCTTCAGATAGTCCACACAGAGCTGCAGACACACTGCTCAGAAGCTTGTGTTGATGAAGCGGGTCTCCATCGTGCAAAGTGAAAACACACGCCTCTGGGTAGGAAGGACCTGGACGGAACTGCAGCTTGGTTCCTGAAAGTGGTAGATCCTGCCATGACGGGTTTCCAAGCAACACCACGCAAGAAGCAACATCTGGAATGCTGCAGATTTCATTTAATATGGACGCAGGAGATGAAGTCCCGATGGAGCAAGATCCGCATTCTGGTGTGTTTTTAGCCAGCGGCTGTTCCTTCAAAACCAGCGTGCGTTCGTCTAAAGCTTCATTTAGCATATCCAGTAACTCTGGATCACAGAAAGCTGAGCTACGTACTTTCGGGAGTGCTGCTCCTACATGACTAAACCATGCGTTTAAATCACACTCAGCCGCAGGACCAGTCAGTACAAAACCATGTCCTTCCTCACACTGAAAATGTTCCTCTATCCATGCTTGGTACGGTCCATGTGCAAGACGCTGCCTCCATTCTTTAAACTGCATCTCCTTGCGCTGGTTAAACGATCCCATCTGCTTCCTCTGGCACGGTTTCCCCCACGCCAGCGATCCACCTCGGCACACCCAGCGCTTGCGTGATAAAGACTGCACCTGGAAACGTTGCACATAGAACTGCGCAGCACATTCTCTGAGCTGATCTAGACGTTTGCGTTGCTCCGCTGTCATACTGGTAAAGAGCTGCAGGTTCTCCTGGATGGTGTTGAT
Source organism: Hemibagrus guttatus (assembly GCA_033459395.1). Lineage (NCBI taxonomy): Eukaryota > Metazoa > Chordata > Actinopteri > Siluriformes > Bagridae > Hemibagrus > Hemibagrus guttatus. The sequence continues at coordinate 2,691,697 of JAUCMX010000010.1, read as the reverse complement.
CTGCAGCTCATGGAAAAATGCACAGATTTCCTCATGCTGCCTAAGGAAAGAGCTGGGAATGCAGCTTTTTGGAAACAGTGCTGCTGTGGAAATTATATCCGGACCGTAGTTGCGGATCAGCTTCGAGAGCAGCGGCCGGACGTCGTCTTTGGATTTGAAGTCCAAACACACAACGTACACCTCGGAATTCCCGGATTTACTAGTTGCAGGTTTGAAAACATTTACCGAACGAAAGCAGCACACAAGGAGGTAAAGCAGGCAAACGGACGAATGCTCAAAAAGTGTGAACATCTTCAAGACAAACGAGCCTCCAGGAGCAAGTAAGAGTAAAGCACACACGGTTTCGCAGTACTGCAGAGGAGCCACTAAACTCTCCTGCTCTCCCGGGTCTCCCTGACAGTCGAAGCTTCCGTCCGCTGTGACCAAATCCACTCTACGCATGTTACTAACAAACGCCTGCAGCTCCAGCAAATGCTTCTGAAGCATGATGTCACCGGTGTTGTCCGAGCCAAAAAACCACCAAGGAAGAGTATGCGCAATGAGTCTGTCGTCTGCAATCGTGCAACTCCGAGCATTAGCTTCGTGATATGGGTTGAGCGTGTTAGCAACCCAGGTCCAGTCACAGTACAGCCTGCTGGATTGGAGAAAGTGATTGAGTGCAGAAATAAAGGCTCCAGGAGCTTCGCACAAATGAACCGAGTTGAATTCACCGTTCTGCAGAGCCGTTTCTGATAGGAGTTTAAAGGTTCCTTGGATCTCGTAGAATTTGGCCCAGGCTTGAGTGCAAAGTTCTGCATTGGCGGTCTCCCGGAGGTGGGATGTGATGACACCTGCTCGGTTGGTGAAGCAAGTGTGCTGGTGCCACACTGACAAATCTTTGTCACTGAGCCGATCCTTCACCTCGTTTAGGGAGTTTTTCAGAGCCTGCAGAGGTGGATGATTCCATGGCCGATCACAGAGCGCTATGCTGGGGTCTGGTAAGCACCATTCGCATCCAGATGGAGAGCTGTACTCTCTCACTTTGTTAAAAAGCTGCCTCACCTCGTCCAGAATCCCCTCGTCATAAGACTCGGGAGTGTCCGGCTTGTCTGGAGGCTGTCTTTTTTTGGTGCCACGTCCCCTGCTCATCCTCCAATCCTGCAAAGAATATCAAAAAGTAAACAATGGGTCAGAAAGCAGCAACCACATGTCCTACAGAGTCCTAATGCACCTCATTATCTGAATGAACCAGAACACATGACTGCAGTGCTTTATTTACACTTTATATTTGTTGACAACCTCAAAACAAAAGCTCAAACTTTTCTTCTACCACTCATTTAGTGCAATATTAACCATTAAAATATTTTACATTTATTTTATTCCATAGCTTACACAGTGGCTGTGTATTTACATAATAATACGAAATTTAATCATATACCAAATAAAGTTTCTTACAAAACGTCTGTTCACTTTATAACAGGGCAAAATATACAAAAATAAATAAATAAATAAACAAAAAGCGAACATTTAACCTAATTAGCTTTACGGTTTTATACACCGTGTCAGCCGACAGGTAACTAGCCACACGACCGCTGTATGAAGCGCTGACTCCGGTGAAACCTAGCAGGAAAATCCGGAGTCTCGAAGCGGGCCTGCTAACGACGAGCCGCTAAACACATTCGGTTCTGTCTTTTAAACAGACGGCTTTTCAACAGCATCAATTTAAAACAAAATATCACAAACTCAAATAATAACATGTTGCCCTAAATGTATGGAAAACAAACAATTTACGCATTGCTTACCTTCGAAAACATTAAGGCCCCTTTAACACGGAGGAAGACGTTATTTGGGATGGAAATGGTTTTAGGGTTGCCAGATAATTACTAATTCGTTTATTTACAATGAATGAATGAATGAATGAATGAATGAATTTTAGTATAGAGGAAGTGTCTTTACTGGCGCTCAAATATTTTTTTATCTTAATTAGTTTAAAACTATACTGCATTCATAAATCAGACATAGAGTACTCTCACCTGTACACCTGTACATCCCGGCAATGGATGTAATGGGAGACGTGCTGTTTGGGATGGAGAGCAGGGTTGCCAAATATTTCTGAGTAAATCCCTATTTAGGTACAAAGATGAATAGATGGATAGATGGATGGATGAATGAATGAATTAATGAATGAATGATAAACTGTAGTATTGTGTCTTTAATGGTGCTCCTTAATCAAATATTTTTTATCTTAATTAGCCTCAAATTATACTGGATTCAAGAATCAGATATAGGGTACAGTCACCTGTACACCTGTACACCCTGGCAATTATCCAATCATCCAATCGTGAGACTTGAAATCATAGATACAATGCATAAAATAATGGAGCTACAGTTCAGGAACATATTGTGCATCATACAACAGTTAGCTCTGATTCACTCATTTCAATGAGTGTGTGTCAGCAATAGGTGTGTGTATCACTGCTCTTGTATGTGTTTGCTAAATAAAATTCCAATTCTAACTTTGTTACACTGAAACTGTTAATACACCTACTAGAGGCATTCAAGCTGACAGATGTAACGGCACTGACGGTGTCATAGTCTCCAAGTGGCTCTGTCCACGGCTATCCCCTGGTCACAGGCTGTCCACACAGGTCTATCCACAGCATCGGTCAACTTGTGACAGGAAGGAATTAGAGCTATAATGAACTCAGAAACTACACAGATCTATTAGTTCCTCAAGAGCTCTTGATTGCTGTTGTAGAAAGGACATTATCAACATTGACATTATTTACTGTCCAGTGTCACCCAAATGAGGATGAGGTTCCCTTCTGAGCCTGGTTCCTCTCAAGGTTTCTTCCTCATATCATCACAGGGAGTTTTTCCTCATCACCGTAGCCTCAGGCTTGCTCATTAGGGATAAATGTTAGAGATAAATAGTAACTTAACTTTAAACTTTATCATTGTTTTTTTTTATGTTTCTATACTTCTGTAAAGCTGCTTTGAGGCAATGTCCATTGTTAAAAGCGCTATACAAATAAATTGAATAGAAATTAATTCATTTGAAAATAGTGACAGTTTCTAATCACTGTCCAAATCAATTATAGATCTCTGTATACAAAAAGGTGTACTGCTGAGCCTTGAGCCCATATTTCCATTTTTTAAATGATCAATAACTATAACTTAGTAATTCAGCGTTGAATTCTCTCTAAACCAATCCCTCGCTCCACTATGCTGTATCTTTACTCACACACGATTTAATCCAGAGGATATACACCAGCATAATCATCAGCATTAATCACATGTTGACATGTTTATAAGCTACACTTAATAAATACAAAGTGCCATAGTGTCTCTAATGATGCTTATGATTTAATTACGTTTATTTTAATTGCTTTCAAATCTTACTGCAGTCAGAAATATTTTATAGTTTAGAAACAAACAAGCATATAAATAAGTTCCTTCATGTCTCTTCACTGCAGTTCACTTTTTTTTCAGAAATGAAACTTGAAGGAAAGTTTCTCTCGTTTGCTGTTAGTGTGACTAACAAGTGTTACTGAGGCAACATAGGGAACAAAAAAAAAGTATAAGTAAGGTAACTGAGGAAAACAAACCCATTCGGATGAAGCGTTAGTCACGTCTTTAGAGTGAATGCAGGTATGTTACAGGTATTTTCTGTGTTAATTTGTATTCACCTGGAAACACACACACACACACACACACACACACACACACACACACACACACACACACACACACACACAGAGCTAAATGTATAGATGCATAAAGACAGAGAGATGTCAAAATGCAAGAAGAATATTATAGTAAGGGCACATAAACCTCATAAAGTGACAAGGAGAGCTGACTGGTGCAGAAACTGGAGAGAAAATGTGGACAATAAGTTTCTCTTTCTGAAAATGGGAGTGCTGTGTGGACGTCAGACGTGACGATATCTGACATAGAGGTATGAACTTTAGGACCTGTGACACATCTTAAAAATGAGGGTGTGGCTACTAAATAAATGCATTTCCTTTTCCTTATCATAAACCCAGAGATCAGAGCTTACGATAATTGTAACTAATGTGAAAGCTAAACATACAGCCATAATATTATGACCACCTGCCTAATATCGTGTCGGTCCTCCTTTTGCTGCCAAAACAGCCCTGACGCGTCGAGGCATGGACTCCACTAGATCCCTGAAGGTATGCTGTGGTCTCTGGCACCAAGATGTTTGCAGCACATCCTTTAAGGGGCCTCCATGGGCCCCATCTCACAACTTACAGGACTTAACGGATACTTACAAAACTTAAAGGATACTTTTGATACTTTTGCATACTGACCACTGCAGACCAGGAACACCCCACAAGAGCTGCAGTTTTTGTGACTGGGATTTCCAGTTCCAGACCTTCCTACAGTGTAAAAATAACTTGATAACAGTCATTTCCTGAAAGATGAGATTACAAAGAAAGATAATTACAAGTGAACACATGAACACACAGCAGTGTGATTTGTACGTTCTCATTCTAAAAGGTGAAGGTAAATATTAAAACTAAAATCTTTTTTTTTTTTTTTTTTTTTTAAAAATCCACAGCTTCACCATAGGGAAGTGTAGGAAGGTTTGTCTAATATTTTACATCATATTTATTAGCAAAGGTTTCTCCAACATTACCTCAGTGAACCACAAAGCTGCTGAACAATTAGACAGAAGCAGGTGAGGTTTACATTCATGTCATATTAATGTAAACAAGCCACCCACAAAATCCAGTTATTCAGGTTTGCAGCCCAACATAAATATAACCATAGACATAATTTTGGAAAGAAACCAACAGCTGTGAATCCAGCTCTGTGATATGGACTGAAAGGGTTAAGTCATGTGCACCTTCCTAGAAGGAGGAGCAATTTCATATAATTATTTCAGCCTGAAGAAACTGCCGTCTCTGTTCACAAAAATCCGTGACGTGAGTAAAGCTTTCCTGTTTATTTGCTGTCATGAGTTAATAATAGAAGTTAAAAAAAAATTTAATGAGCCATTATGTAGTCGAGAGTTAATATGCAGCACATCATGATGTATTTTGCAAAACTTCCATTAAGTCCCATTATTGGATAATTAGCTCAGTATAAAAACTGGAATTACTTTTGTCTTGACTTTCGCTTCTTGACACCTTTTGGCACCGAGTCGTTAACAGTGGCTCACTAATTTATTTATTCATTCTTACATCACTGTTTGCATTTGGCGATATGTTGTGTGGAGGTTAAGTGTTTTGGACTGGAACACACCCTGTATGCTGTGATTAGTGGTCTGTTTTTTGGGTTATTATTGAATTGTAATTTGACTGTGGTGAATATTAATAATAATAATAATAATAATAATAATAATAATAATAATAATAATAATAATAATGTATTTTATTTGTGGGAGCCTTTCAAGCTCTCAGGGTCACCTTACAAAAAATACATTTAAAAAACACAGCATAATATAAAACATGCAGACAGAAAACAAATAATATAATATTTAAAAAATAAATTAACAAAAGAAAATAATGGACTGGTTTCAAATATAAAATGCAATTCTAAACATGTAAGTTTTGAGTCTGGATTTAAAGGTTGTCAGAGAGTCTATACTTCTGATGTCAGCAGGGAGACCGTTCCAGAGGCGGGGTGCAGAGAGACTGAATGCTCTAAGCCCCATGGTGGACAGTCGAGCTGATGGTGTGGTGAGCTGGTTAGCAAAAGAGGATCTGAGTGTACGGAAGGGTGTGTATAATTGGAGAAGGTCAGACAGATATGGTGGAGCAAGATTATGAAGAGCCTTGAAAGTGAATACTTACTGCGAAACTTCACAGGAAGCCAGTGAAGCTGGTGAAGAGCTAGAAAGGAGTTTGAGTAACAATGCAGGCTGCAGAGTTCTGTACCAATTGAAGTTTGTGAAGAATTTTAGAAGGCAAGCCAAAAAGAACAGAGTTACAGTAATCCAGACGTGATGTAACAAGGGCATGGACTAAAATGGCAGTACTGTGCTGTGTCAAGACTGGGCGAAGGCGATTAATATTGTGGAGGTGAAAGTATGCAGACCGAGGGACATTATTAACATGAGCCTCAAAGGATAGAGTGCTATCAAGGATGACACCCAAACTCTTTACCTGAGGGGAAGGAAAAACAGTGGAATTATCAATATTTAATGAAAAACTATCAACCTTGGCTAAGGTGGACTTAGAGCCAACAAGAAGGACTTCTGATTTATTGGTATTCATTTGGAGAAAGTTGCAAGAAAACCAGGATTTAATTTCATTTAGACAGACCTAAAGAACAGCGGGAGGAAGCATGGAAGTAGGCTTTGTGGACAGGTAGAGCTGAGTATCATCCGCATAAGAATGAAAATTAATATTGTGTTTACGAAAGATATTGCCAAGAGGAAGGAGATAGATGATAAATGAAAGAGGGCCTAGCACGGAACCTTGAGGAACACCTCTAATAACAGAAGATGACTGCGATCTAAAATTTTTAAGCTGAACAAACTGAACGGTGGGAAAGATATGATTTAAACCAGTCATGACATGTGCCAGAGATGCCAAGAGAGGCAAGCCGTTCAAGGAGAATGTTATGAGAGATAGTGTCAAAAGCTGCACTCAGATCCAGAAAAATAAGAATTGTTAAAAGACCAGAATCTGCTGCCATTAGAAGATCGTTTGTGATTTTTACAAACACCGTCTCAGTGCTATGAGATGGACGAAAACCAGACTGAATTCAAACAGGTTGTTGGTAGTTAAGTGATCATAAATCTGACCTGCAACTATTTTTTCAAATATTTTGGACAGAAATGGTAAATTTGAGATAGGACGAAAATTATTATGGTTATTGGGGTCCGCACCAGGTTTTTTAAGTATAGGTGTTATTGCAGCAATTTTAAGGGATGATGGAACATGACCAGAACTCAATGAAGAATGTACAGTGGTGTGAAAAAGTGTTGGCCCCCTTCCTGATTTCTTATTTTTTTGCATGATTGTCACACTTTAATGTTTCAGATAATCAAACACATTTAAATATTAGTCAAAGATAACACAAGTAAACACATCATGCAGTTTTTAAATGAAGGTTTTTATTATTAAGGGAAAACAAAATCCAAAACTACATGGCCCTGTGTGAAAAAGTGTTTGCCCCCCCTGTTAAAACATAACTTAACTGTGGTTTATTACACCTGAGTTCAATTTCTCTAGCCACACCCAGGCCTGATTACTGCCACACCTGTTCGCAATCAAGAACTCACTTAAATAGGACCTGCCTGACAAAGTGAAGTAGACCAAAAGATCCTCAAAAGCTAGACATCATGCCAAGATCCAAAGAAATTAAAAAACAAATGAAAAGGAAAGTAATTGAGATCTATCAGTCTGGAAAAGGTTATAAAGCCATTTCTAAATATTTGGGACTGCCGCGAACCACAGTGAGAGCCATTATCTACAAATGGCAAAAACATGGAACAGTGGAGAACCTTCCCAGGAGTGGCCGGCCGACCAAAATTACACCCAGAGCGCAGTGACAACTCATCCAGGAGGTCACAAAAGACCCCACAACAACATCCAAAGAACTGCAGGCCTCACTTGCATCAGTTAAGGTGAGTGTTCATGACTCCACCATAAGAAAGAGACTGGGCAAAAATGGTTTGCATGGCAGAGTTACAAGACAAAAACTGCTGCTGAGCAAAAAGTACATAAAGGCTCGTCTCAGTTTTGCCAGAAAACATCTTGATGTCATCTTGAACAAAATGAAGACTTTGGAGTGGCCTAGTCAAAGTCCTGACCTCAATCCGATTGAGATGCTGTGACATGACCTTAAAAAGGTGGTTCATGCTAGAAAACCCTCCAATGTGGCTGAATTACAACAATTCTGCAAAGATGAGTGGGCCAAAATTCCTCCACAGCGCTGTAACAGACGTTATGGAAAACGCTTGATTGCAGTTGTTGCTGCTAAGGGTGGACCAACCAGTTATTAGGCTTAGGGGGCAAACACTTTTTCACACAGGGCCATGCAGTTTTGGATTTTGTTTTCCCTTAATAATAAAAACCTTCATTTGATTATCTGAAACATTAAAGTGTGACAAACATGCAAAAAAAATAAGAAACCAGGAAGGGGGCCAACACTTTTTCACATCACTGTATAATGTTAGTTATTAAAGCGGATAAAGAAGACAAGCAGGTTTTTAATAAATATGTTGGTAGAGGATTTAACTGACTAGTTGAAGGTTTGGATTCATGAATAGTCTGTGATACTTCAGCAATATTTGGCAGTTTAAAACTAGATAATGAAGAAGCAGAGGGTGTAAGAAGAGAAATGGAAAACAAGGTGTTCGGAGAGGTTAGTTGATGATGAATATTGTCAATTTTAGATCTAAAAAAATGTCATAAAATGATCACATTGTGCAGTTGAGTAAAGGTGAGGTGGGAGAGTATCCGGCGGCCGTAATAACCTGTTAAATGTTGAGAAAAGAACTCTTGTATTACCTGCAACTGACTTAATCAAGTTAGTAAATAGATTTTGCAGTAGAAATAGTATCCTTATATTAAAGCAGATGGTTATGATGCATTTGTTTATGAACAGTAGGTCCAGTTTTTAAGTGAAGACGTTCCAGTTGACGGCCTCTAGCTTTAAGCTGACGGAGCTCAGGTGTGTATTATGGTGCAGAATGAGTAAAAGAGACAGGCTGGGTTTTCAGAGGAGCAAGAGCATTGAGAAGGCTATAAAGACTATTGTTGTAGTGGAAGACAAGGTCATCAGTGGTGAGTAAATCCTCAGTTCCAGGCAGGCTGTTGATCCCATTAGAAAGAAGAGATAAGTCAATGTGTTTAATATTGCGGAAAGAAACTGAACGTGACTGTTTTAGTTGGGATAAGGTAGAACTGATACTGAAAGATATCAGAACGTGATCAGAGAACGGAAGATCAACTGAAGAACAGTCACGAGGCACAAGGCCAGAACAGCAAACCAAGTCCAGAATATGTCCTTTCAAATGAGTCGGGAAATTTATGAATTGCTGAAGACCAAAACTATCCAGACAGGATAAAAAGTCCCTGGTGAGAAGATTGGTGGTACTGTTCATATGTATATTAAAATCTCCCAACAATAATATATTTGGAGAAAGTGCACTTAAATGAGTAAGAAACGTGGCGAATTCAATCAGAAAGTCGATGTTTGGCTTAGGTGGGCGATATACAGGTGCATCTCAATAAATTAGAATGTCGTGGAAAAGTTCATTTATTTCAGTAATTCAACTCAAATTGTAAAACTCGTGTATTAAATAAATTCAATGCACACAGACTTTTCCACACAGAAGTAGTTTAAGTCTTTGGTTCTTTTAATTGTGGTGATTTGGGCTCACATTTAACAAAAACCCACCAATTCTCAACAAATTAGAATACTTCATAAGACCAATAAAAAAACATTTTTAGTGAATTGTTGGCCTTCTAGAAAGTATGTTCATTTACTGTACATGTATTCAATACTTGGTAGGGGCTCCTTTTGCTTTAATTACTGCCTCAATTGGGCGTGGCATGGAGGTGATCAGTTTGTGGCACTGCTGAGGTGGTATGGAAGCCCAGGTTTCTTTGACAGTGGCCTTCAGCTCATCTGCATTTTTTGGTCTCTCGTTTCTCATTTTCCTCTTGACAATGAGGTCTGGTGAGTTTGCTGGCCAGTCAAGCACACCAACACCATGGTCATTTAACCAACTTTTGGTGCTTTTGGCAGTGTGGGCAGTGCCAAATCCTGCTGGAAATTGAAATCAGCATCTTCAAAAAGCTGGTCAGCAGAAGAAAGCTCCAAAATTTCTTGGTAAACGGGTGCAGTGACTTTGGTTTTCAAAAAACACAATGGACCAACACCAGCAGATGACACTGCACTCCAAATCATCACAGACTGTGGAAACTTAACACTGGACTTCAAGCAATTTGGGCTATGAGCTTCTCCACTCTTCCTCCAGACTCTAGGACCTTGGTTTCCAAATGAAATACAAAACTTGCTCTCATCTGAAAAGAGGACTTTGGACCAGTGGGCAACAGTCCAGTTCTTCTTCTCCTTAGCCCAGGTAAGATGCCTCTGATGTTGTCTGTGGTTTAGGAGTGGCTTAACAAGAGGAATACGACAACTGTAGCCAAATTCTTTGACTCTTATGCCTTGACCCCAGCCTCAGTCCATTCCTTGTGAAGTTCACTCAAATTCTTGAATGGATTTTGCTTGACAATCCTCATAAGGCTGCGGTTCTCTCGGTTGGTTGTGTATCTTTTTCTTCCACACTTTCTCCTTCCACTCAACTTTCTGTTAGCATGCTTGGATACAGCACTCTGTGAACAGCCAGCTTCTTTGGCAATCAATGAATGTTTGTGACTTACCCTCCCTGTGAAGGGTGTCAATGATTGTCTTCTGGACAACTGTCAGATCAGCAGTCTTCCCCATGATTGTGTAGCCTAGTGAACCAAACTGAGAGACCATTTTGAAGGCTCAGGAAACCTTTGCGGGTGTTTTGAGTTGATTAGCTGATTGGCATGTCACCATATTCTAATTTGTTGAGATAGTGAATTGGTGGGTTTTTGTTAAATGTGAGCCAAAATCATCACAATTAAAAGAACCAAAGACTTAAACTACTTCAGTCTGTGTGCATTGAATTTATTTAATACACAAGTTTCACAATTTGAGTTGAATTACTGAAATAAATGAACTTTCCCACGACATTCTAATTTATTGAGATGCACCTGTATAGCAGCAAGAATGATAGGGTGACAAGTAGATCCCATCAGTCTAGATTCTATGGCTTCAAATGAGGGAAACATCGGTACTGACACAGAGACTTTCCACCTCTCACGATAGATTATCGCGAGACCCCCCCCTCTTCCAGAGGCACGGGGTTGACAGACATAAACAAACCCAGGAGGAGTAGATTCATTCAACTGTGAAAAATCATTAGGCTGATGCTCAAGTTTCAGTCAAACACAAATTTCATTCATTAGCTGACCTAGCTAGGACACAGTGGTTAACTTTCCGACCAGTGTTTCTTGAAGGGTGACGAGTTGAAGACCAGAAAGATTTTATAGCCTTGGAGTCATCACAATGAAAACTCCTATGGGACCCACGGTGAATGTATTTCCGACGAGGGTGACGAACAATGCCCAAGTGACATTGTAAAGCCGGTGGCAGGTCTGACTGGGGAACAGTAGTTGCAGGAGCTCAGCCGCAGCATATTGAATTACTGCTGTCAGTGGATGAAATATGAGAGATAATGCAGTCCAGACGAGCACGGTCCGCACAAACGGCTTATTAATCCACATTGTTTCAGGAAATAAACATGAACCGGCGTATGCTTACTGGTAGTGGCAGCGATGAATGTAGCAGGAACCAACAAATAATATAGGACATTCACATAATAATATAGGACATATTAGCCCAAAGCCACATTAGAAAACCACGTTAGCCACGTTAGAAAACAATAATAGGAAAAACGTACCTCCAGAGAGTAGCGGCAGCTAACAGCGCCAGCGTTCACTCAACCGGAAGTCCGGTTGAATATTTGATATTCATTTACTGTTGAATTTTTTGACCAACTTTTATCCATTGTTTCTAACATATAAAATTGTTTCTGGTCTTCAGCAGTATTCAGCTTGCTTTTGCTAGCATTTGATTTCTTTGTGCTATGTATAAACTCTGGACCAGTCGTAAAAAATACACAAATGTACACCGATCATTATGACCACCTGCCTAATATTGTGTCGGTCACCCTTTTGCTGCCAAAACAGCCCTGACCCATCGAGGCATGGACTCCTCTAGATCCCTGAAGGTGTGCTGTGGCACTAAGAATGGTAGCAGCAGAAGTCCTGTAAGTTGTGAGGTGGGGCCTGTATGGGTACTTATAGGACTTAAAGGATACTTTTGATAGATACTGACCACTGCAGACCGGGAACACCCCACAAGAGCTGCAGTTTTGGAGATGCTCTGATCCAGTGATCTAGCCATCATAAGTTGGCCCTGGTCAAATTCGCTTAAATCCTTTACGCTTGCCCGTTTTTTCCTGCTTCTAACACATCAACTTTGAGGACAAAATGTTCACTTGCTGCCTAATATATCCCACCCACTAACAGGTGCCATGATGAGGAGATCATCAGTCTTATTCACTTCACCGGTCACTGCTCACAATGTTATGGCTGACCAGTGTATATGTTTCAAAGCAGCATTCTTTTTTTTCTTCTTGTTTTCACATTGTACAGAATAATATGAAAATATTTTCTATATGTAAACTTTTGAATTTGCATTTTATTGTAGATTTGGTAGCAGGCCACAAATGATCTGAATTGTCTTTTGTGTAATTCCAGGATAAACTGTGAGCAACAAGAAAATGAATTCATCAAAATCAAAGAGAAAAGAAAAAAGGAAAAAGATAATAATGGCAAATGCGTCTCCTGGTAACAGAACAACTCCCAAAGAAACCTCAGAAATCCACCAGGCCCTTTTTAAGCACTCCGGCCCAGCTTTCCATTGGGAGTCTCTGTTTGACCAAGAACACAGTCAGGAGAAACTGGAAGAAATGTTGACTACCAAACCTCACGAGTTCAAACGCTGTAAACTTAAAATGGAGAGACATGATCTGGCTTATGCCAAACCTCTCGATGATCCAACAACTGTCATCTGTATCAGTGGAAGCGATGTGGGTAGATCTTTTCCTGGTGATGAGGTTTGTGTTAAGATCCTGAGCAGAGAAGTTCAGCCACATCAAGGTGAAATACTGAAAGGGATGGTCGTAGGATTGATGGAACGATCGGAAAAATGCTGTACCATTATCTGTAGGATGGAGGGAGATAAACAACTAGTTACTCCTGTCAAAAGAAACATGACGCAGATATGCATCCTTCAAAAAAAGCCAGACAAAGTGGAAATACGAGAGGTCAATCCCCAGGGTGATTACTGGTACACAAAGGAATATGTCGACATAACTGAGGATCAACTGTTAGTTGTCAGAGTACTGAAATGGAAACAGGATCGTAGGTATCCTCTTGGAGTGGTTACAAAGGTTATCCCCAAGAAAGACTATTTTAATGAATTTCTGAAACTAGAACGTGGCATTGAAGGCACTCCTCCCTCTTTCCAACCAAGATGTGACCAAAATGAAACTGAAATCAGAAGGAATTTCTGCGAATACAAAACTTTTACCATAGATTCCCCTAACACAATAGACTTGGATGATGCCTTTAGTCTGAGTGACAAGGGAGAACAATATATGATTGCTATTCACGTGACTGATGTAGCAAGTTACATCAGGAAAGACAGTCAGGAGGATAAGTTTGCAAAAACGCAAGGCAGGACAATTTACAATCCCACTGAAGAGGGTGAACCTCTTTTCATGTTTTCCAGAGAGGCAAGCAGACAACACTTGAGCCTACTCCCGGGTGAGGTCCGAAAGGCCATATCCTTGGTAATAATGATTAACAAGGCCACCAAAATGATAGAATCCAGCTCTTTTACTCTTTCTTACATCAAGTCTCACAAACAGCTAACATATCATACGGTAAACAAGATAATTGAAGGTTTGGATGATGAAGAGGCACCTCTTGATTTTACCACTGAAGAAAACTGTGCTGCTGTGGCCTACTGTTTTTCTAAAGTACTAAGAAAGTTCAGGTTGGAGGGGAGCTGGAGCAGTGGACAAAGAAAAGGAAACAGTAGAGCCGAGTGCATGGTGGAAGAGCTAATGATTTTCTACAACAATGCAGTGGCTGAAGAACTCCTCACCAAAGACCTAACAAGAGACCTCACCCCACTAAGATGCCACTTCAAGCCAGATCCTGTACACTTGGACCAGTTTAAAAGAAGATATTCTAGTTTTCTACCCTTTTTTTCTCATCACTCAAAAATCTGTGATGTTTCAGAGGCAGTGTTTGACAAAACCAGTAAAGTGCAATTCATTTATGTCCTTACTCCTGTGTTCCAGGAAATGAAAGCTTCAGCAAAGAAAGATTACCACAAGCTGGTTCATCTTATTATATCAGATGAAATCCACCCTACACTACGACACATGGCAAATGAATTCAAGGAAATTCAGAAAAAAGCCAGCATCCTGAGGTCGTGCTCCAATTTTTCCTCAAAATTAGGACATTATGACTTGCAGCTCAATGCATACACATGGGCTTCATCTCCCATGAGACGCTATCTAGACCTGATACTTCAGAGGCTTCACCACAGTGTACTCTCTAAAACGGATTTGGATTACACGAAGGATGAAATCATTCAGCTCTGTGATGAATGTGATTGTACTGAGGACTTGGACTTGGAGTCATTAACATTCCTCAAAGCCACTAAACCTAGTTCTAGCAATGTGACCAAACTGGCAATAGTGGGCCAGCTTTCTCCAAGAGCACATGAATTTTTTATCTCAGTTCCTCTTGACGGAATCCCACAGCTGATGATCAATTACAGAAACCTAAAAGTAGTCGAGCAGCCAGATCACAAAGATAAAGACCATTCCTGCACTCTTAAGTGGAAAAGAAGAGTGTATTCATTTAGTAAGGCCAGCGAGCCACAGCAACAGGCAGAGATCTACAAGAACGTCATTCCAATCTCAGTTAAAAATTGGATGAAAATGATATCTGCAGTTAAAGATGAAGCCTGGGATAAGGTCAGCGAGTGCCTTCAGGACGTAACAGAAGAAATAAATATCATAAAGCCTGTGAACACGTCAGATGAGAATCATTATAAAGAGTGGAATATGGAACTCAAGTTAGCAGAAGTGCTAAGAGTGCAGCTTGGCACAGAAGTTATCAATAAGGTAAATATGTCTGCAGTGAACCTCCTCACTGTCGATGAACATTTTGAGGTCTGTATAGAGCATGCAAGAAACCCAATCAAGTGTTTCACCACCACAGATGCATGTCAGGCATCAAAAACGCAGTACAGGAGTTATCAGGAGTACCAGGAAATTTGGAGTAAACTCTGTCAAATGGACACTGCTTACAATGCCGTGGAAGAAAATAATAGTGTGATTCTTGAAGATGTGAGCATAACGTGGAGAGGAAACACAAATACGTCTCTCAAAGGTTACTTTGACATGACACAAACAATGACAAAACAATGGTCTCTGGAATTTGATCTAACAAACTGTTACCTGTGCATCAGATTGAGGGATCAATGTGCTGAAAAAGGGAAAGAGACAAAAGGAGCAGAGTGCAATGGCTCTTATTCTCTCTCTGATCTGCAGAACACACTGCCCTTTACATGGGTTGCCCACGGTGTACCTACTCAAACTGAAGCAAAGAAAAAGAAGAAGAAGAAAAATTTACAGATCATCCGAATACCTTTTCAAATAAACCACCAAAATATGACAAATTATCCACCTGAACTTAAAAAGGAGGAAACAAAGTTCACTGTTGAAGTCATTCCAAAGAAAATTCCATACGTGTATGTGATATCCCATCAAACTCTTATCACTGTATGATCTTTTGCACAATGCACACATGATCATTATTAAAGAAACTGTTTACTCAAGATCGATGCTTGGTTATTGATTAATTATTTATTTTCAGGCAATATGAACATGCGATAGACAGCATAACAAAAGCTAATAAACTGGTGAAAAGTATTGCAATGGGGACAGTTCACAAACGTAAGCTTTATCTGAATTTTGGCATTACATGCTAATATTTTTAATATGCCATGTGAAATCATTTAAAACACTAGTGTTATGATCAATGTTTTACTAGGTCAACCTGAGGAGCTACATCCAGCGATTGACCAGATGTATGAGCAGCTGGACCTGAATGAAAAGTTAAATGAAAGTCAGAAAATGGCTGTGCAGAATGCTTTGAAAAACTCTTTTACTGTGATCCAAGGACCACCAGGTACACTTTGTTAATAGAGGAACTCTACAGTCTACAAATCTACAGTCATATTTGAGGTCAGTTTATTGAGATCAAAGTCTCACTCTTGGGGCCTTTATACATCTATTCATTCAACAGGTACTGGGAAAACTGTAGTCGGGGTTTATATTACACACCACTTCTACATGAAGAACAAATTTCTAGAAGAGAATTGTCCAAGCCAGCCAGCGAGAAAGGAACATGATGCATCTTCAAATGAAGAAAAGCCAAAGAAGCGTGGTATCCTGTACTGTGGTCCGTCCAACAAGTCTGTGGATATTGTGGCAGGTGACATCCACATACAGTACATCCAGTTCAGCACACACTCTTTTAATTTCCTCTTAATTAACAAACAATTTTGAAAATAAAGAAATGCATTGACCCTGACTCTTAACCACAAGCCCAGGGGGTCTCTTTATCTGTGACCTGCCAAATTTCTGTCTAATGTGTCCCAGAATGGTGGAATGAAGAGATGGGACATAGGAGGTTCTTTTGCAAATCTCCTTTTCTGCAAATCCTTATCACTCATTTCCACTATCTCCACCACACAATCACAACCCTCATCACAGCCTCATAATCTATAGCTGTCTCTTGAAAGTCTGTGATTTTTCTGGGTTGTCTGGTGAAATCAATTCAGAATCTTTTACTGTACTACAGAGCAGTTGTTGAAGCAAAGAAAAGAGCTTAAGCCTCTTCGGATCTACTGTGATCAGATGGAAATGCGGGAGTTCCCATATCCTGGAAGTGACCTAAATCTCTGTCGCAGATCCTTCCGTGATGAGGAACCAAAGGAAGTGCTCAGGTAAAAAAAAAAAGATTTGCTAAGACCCACACACAGTGAGATGGACTGACCAAGAAAGAACAGAATTTTTGGAATCGTTTGTTAAGGGCAGTGTTACAAAATAATCTGATTTTAAATATTAAGTAATAATATAACAAATTAGTGTTGGAGAACTTTTGGACAGAAAAAATAAAACCGGCATAATGACAAGATTTTTGATTGTTCAATTTGAATAATTTAATTAAGCAATCATTTGCCCAATTTACACAACCCCACACTGTGTAAAGTTTTGACTTGCAGCATCACTATAAATGCATTACAGCTTTATGATATGCCGATCAGCCATATCATAATAACCACCTGCCTAATATTGTGTTGGTCCTCCTTTTGCTGCCAAAACAGCCTTGACCCATCGAGGCATGGACTTCACTAGATCCCTGAAGGTGTGCTGTGGTATCTGACACCAAGATGTTAACAGTAGATCCTTTAAGTCCTGTAAGTTGCGAGGTGGGGCCTCCATGGATCGGACATGTTTGTCCAGCACGTCCCACAGATTGGACTGGATTGAGATCTGGGAAATTTGGAGGTCAAGTCAGTTGTGCTCATCAAACCATTCCTAAACCATTTTTGCTTTGTGGCACGGTGCATTATCCTGTTGAAAGAGGCCACAGCCATCAGGGAATAGCGTTTCCATGAAAGGGTGTACATGGTCTGCAGCAATGCTTAGGTAGGTGGTACATGTCAAAGTAACATCCACATGGATGGCAGGACCTAAGGTTTCCCAGCAGAACATTGCCCAAAGCATGACACTGCCTCCGCTGGCTCGCCTTCTTCCCATAGTGCATCCTGATTCCATGTGTTCCTTAGGTAAGCCACACACACGCACCCGGCCATCCACGTGATGTAAAAGAAAACATGATTCATCAGACCAGGCCTCCTTCTTCCATTGCTCTGTGGTCCAGTTCTGATGCTCACGTGCTCATTGTTAGTGCTTTCTGTGGTGCACAGGGGTCAGTATGGGCACCCTGACTGGTCTGCAGCTATGCAGCCCCATATGCAACAAACTGCGATGCACTGTGTATTCTGACACCTTTCTATCAGAACCAGCAATAACTTCTTCAGCAATTTGAGCAACAATAGCTCGTCTGTTGGATCGGATCACACGGGCCAGCCTTCGCTCCCCACGTGCATCAATGAGCCTTGGCCGCCCATGACCCTGTCACCGGTTCACCACTGTAGTGATGAACCACTGCAGTGGTCAGTATCTATCAAAAGAGGTCCAAGGAAGGATCCTTGGACCTCTTTTGATAGATACTGACCACTGCAAACCAGGAAAACCTGATCCAGTGGTCTAGCCATCATAAGTTGGCCCTGCTCAAACTTGCTTAAATCCTTACGCTTGTCCATTTTTCCTGCTTCTAACACATCAACTTTAAGGACAAAATGTTCACTTGCTGCCTAATATATCCCACCCACTAACAGGTGCCCTGATGAGGAGATACTCAGTGTTATTCACTTCACATGTCAGTGCTCAGAATGTTATGGCTGATATAGAATGTATATTCTGATGACCAGGGAACTTTTCTTTTTTTTTTTTAATGTAAATTAATTAATAACTGGAAATGAATACTGTTTAAACATTATTATTTAATAATAGTAGTCTAATTAGCTAATGCAACTTGTTATTTGTTGTTATAACTTGTGACTGTTAATACCTTTTATAGCAGCTCTGTTTTTGTAGTGTTGTTTTCAGGGTATAGATCTAGGGGTATTTAAAAAATGAAATAAAACATGATCAAAACATTGTCTTTTAATTTTTACCTTGATGAGTTTTAATGCTGTTTTACAGAGATATCTCTCTGATGTACTTGGTGCGAAAATCTGAAAATCCCTACTCAGAGGAGATAAAAGCTTTTGAAAATGAAGTTGTGGAGTTTGATACTGAAAGGTAAAGGAATTATAACAGTGTGTGTTTGTGTTGTATATTTCGTTATTTTACATACATACATACCATTTTCATGTTATATACTATGTACAAACAAAGATTTATTACTTTTTTGTAAAAAAAAATCTGAAATTTTACATTATGAAAGGACGTTGCTATAAAACCTGGTGCATCTCTGTAAATAACTCTCGGATGCAGATGGTATAGAATCCATACGTGGAGTTTAATAATGAAACACAAATCCAAACAGACAATCCAATTCAAAATGCATGCAAAAATGTGGTCAAGAAAATAGCCACAGTTCATGAAATCAAGGAAGCAATCAGCAGAGTGGCAAATCCAGAACAGTAATCCACAAGGCAGAATACAGGTCAAAACACAGAACAGCAAATAACTATGAGAAAACAATGAATGGCTTGGTATGTAGTTAGCTCTAGCAATACTTCATATTGAGTATAGGTTTGAGCATGGTTTATGTGAAAACTCCCTTTGGCAGTTGGGAGGGAACATTACCAGTGAGGTCATGACAGAAACCCCAACCCCCAGCCCCCCCCCTTTTAGGAACACCTCTGGTGTTTTTTTACATGGGTGCCCTCATTTTGCGTGTGTTTCTCATGGTGGTTTCGGTTAAATTCTTCTGCTAGTGAGGGGTCCAAGATTTTATGTACATTTACCCATGATCTTTTCTTGCGGCATGGTAGTTTCACTTGTAAGTTCTTGGTTGAAAGCCAGAACATATGTCCTGTTTAGTAAGGTGGATGGGGTGGTGTCGGTGGTCTGCCTGCATGCACCGGTGCCTTATAGCCCGTTGTAGGTGGAACCAGTCATCCACGGCTGGTACATTGAACAGTTCACTAGACCAAGGGAACGGCGGGGGTTGGTACCCTAATACGCATTGAAAGGGTGTGAGGCCCGTTGAAGAGTAAGTCAGTGAGTTCTGTGCGTACTCTGCCCAAAGAAGGAGTACACTCCATTTGTCTCAAAAACTGGTCTATAATGACCAAGATGACGGTATAACCATCAGAGTTGGGGAGATCTGTGATACAATCTATGGCAATGTGGGACCAGGGTCACAACATTGTGGTATGGGGAGTGGTTCAAGCAGTCCTGAGGGTAGTTGACAGGTGTCTTAGATTGAGCACAGATGTTGTGCATGAGATTCATGCTTCTGTGAATGCCTGGATTGTCAGAGCTACGGGAACATTGAAGGGTTTTTTGTCTGAGGCTCAGGGGCACATACAGTTTGGAGGTTGGATATTCTGAGAGCGGTAGCTCAGAGTGCTGGGCCATTTGAATATCTTACATCAGGTTCCACTTTACGGGAGTGAATATAACTTCTGGGAGAATATGTTCTGAGGATGGGGTCTGGTGTGTAGGGTCATGGCAATGGGAGAGAGCGTCTGTTTTTATATGTCATATATGAGAATGTCGTTGACGTATACGATGACATAGCTGTTGAGCAAGTCCCTGAAGATCTCACTGATAAATGCTTGAAACACTGTTGGTGCGTTGGTCAGGCCATATGGCATTTACCAGATATTCATAGTGCCCCCTAGGGGTGTGGAAGGCTGTTTTCCATTCATCCCCCTCTCTTAATCTGATTAAGTTATAAGCAATTCACAGTCGAGTTTAGTGAAAAAAGGAACAGCTGTAGAACAGCTGTCTCTCGCAGCTGTTCTAGGGCTGATGGCACTAGTGGAAGAGGGTATGGATAACGAACGGTGATGGAGTTCCACTAGCACTGGGAGAGAGTGGGTCATGTTAGAAAGGCATACTCAAACAGGAAGTGTTATGCTAAAGGGACATGAGAACAGACCCACCTTGAGGCTAGACTGTCCTGGTCTCTTGGGGCAGTTGGTGCAGCGGTTTCCTAGTTGTCTGAAATAGAAACATCTGAGCAGTTGAGAAATGTAACTGCTGGATTCCCATACCTGCACATCCTTGTCCCAAACAACGGTGGCCCACTCAATGGCCTTCCCAGTGAGCAGGGATAACATCAAGGTGCCCTTCGTGGTCTTCTTCCTGTAAGCTCCAGGTTGGTGTGCAAAGTAAACCTCAGCAATCAGCGGAACCATCAATCCATTTTCAAGGCAATCAGCGGATCGACAAATCCAAAAATCCAAAAACAGTAATCTACTAGGCAAATACAGATCAAAACCCAGAACAGCAAATAACAATGAGAAAACAATGAACGGCTTAGCACTAGCAATAGTTTGCGTTGAGTATAGCCTTGAGCATGGTTTAAGAAGAGAAAAAACATAAGTGTCCTTTGACTCCGGAGCTGAAGGTTGATTCGGGTGAAGGTTCCCTCTGGCGGTTGGGAGGGGGCATTATCAGTGAGGTTGTGACCCAACCCCCCGTCTAGGAACACCTCCTGGTGTTCTTTTACGTGGGTCGAGGAGCGGGTTTGTCAGGGTGGTTTTGGTGAAATTTTCCCATTAGTGAGGGGTCCAAGATATCTTGCGTATTTACCCATGATCTTTACTCTGGGCCATACCCTTCATAGTCCACTAGGTACTGGAGTTGTCAAAATGTATGTGGACAATCAGCCACCACATATATGAGCCTTCAACGAACTATTACCACAAAGTCTGAAGCACACAGTTGTACTGAACATCTCTGTGTGCTGTAGCTTTTCAATTTCCCTTCAGTGGAGCTACGAACCCTGTAGCAGCATGACAAAGACTCTGCGGCATGGAGACATGGTGTGGAGGTTAAGGTTGGAGTGAAAGAACCCGAGTCTCCTGCACAGAGCCCTGACTCTGACTCAATCCCACTAAACACTTTTGTGACAATTGGAACCGGAGCTTTCTCAATATCCCAACATCAGTGTCTGATCTCACTAATGCTCTTGTAGCTGAATGAACACTAAACCCCACAGCCACAATCCAACATCTAGTGGAAAGCCTTCCAGAAGAGAAGAGTGGAGCTCATTCTAACAGGAAACGGAATAAATCTGGAACGTAATGTTCAACAAGCACACTTTGACTGGCAGGTCAGGTGTCCACATACTGTTGGCCATGTAGGGTATTTGCCTTGTGTTTATTGCTCTAGGATTTACCAAAGAAAGGGTTACTATTCAGTCATGTGCAAAAATAATAGAAAGAAATAATAGAATAAAAGAATAAAAAGCAGATTGTAATTGTATGACTATGTTATGTTGAGAGCTAAGGAGGTCTGTGATGGAATCAAGTACTGTGTAGGACCAAGGACACTAAGGTATCAGAAGGGGTTCAAAGAGCCCACTAGGTAACTGGTGCAAGGTCTGGGACTGTTCATCACCATGTTTTGAAGGTTTGCTACCAAAATGATGAGAATAGCATTCAATCCATTTTAGAATACAGCTGTAAAATAACAAAAGGAGGAAAATCAAGTTTAAACAGTTTCTGAATGTGTGTATATGTGTTTAAAAAAAGAAAATGAATACTGATCCAACCATATGTTTACAGGTACAAGACTGTGTTGAGGAATGCTCAGAAGCATGAAATCCTGAAGCATGATGTAATCTTGTGCACCTGCTCAACTGCTCTAAAACCAATCCTGTTGAAGACCATGGACTTTCGACAGATCCTAATCGATGAGTGTGCCATGGCTACAGAACCGGCAGCCTTCATTCCTTTAGTCTCACATAATCCTGAGCAGGTGAGAACACAGGAAGAACACAGTCTTTTTCACATATGACCAATATGTTCCTGACAGAATATCCTGTCATGTGTATATATTTTTTGTGTAGAGTAATTTTTTATGTGCACACATAAAAGATCACTGTATGACTGATGGAATCCACTGGAGCTGGTCTCATGAGTCAGGTCCAGGTTGTAACCTATGCAGGTTGTATCTATGTGTAACAGAAAATTTTAAATTATAATAACGTCATATTTTGTAGATTGTGCTTTTGGGTGATCACAAACAGATGCAGCCAATAGTGACATGCGCCCGTGTGAAGGAGCTTGGTATGGATAAGTCCCTCTTTGAACGATATATGCATGCGGCAGTGATGCTGGACATACAATACAGAATGGTAAACGGATGAACAACTACAAAAACTGTCATTTACCCTTTCAAACAAACACGATCAGGTCAAAAGACACTCAACCTCTTTTGTGTTTTATAGCATGAGAGTATCTGTGAATTCCCCTCAAATGAATTTTATGAAGGGAAACTGAAGACTGGAACTAAGAAAAGACATTGCCTTCTGCTTGACAACAATGAAACCCCAACTGCTATCCTGTTTGGTCATGTTGAAGGAGAAGAGGTCAGTTTAGCAGTTTCCACAGTGGCTGGAAATGAATATTCAGCACACAATGAACAGGAGGCTGAGCAAGCGGTAAGTTGAAGACTGTCCACTTGTACTGTAAACGGAAAAAAAGTACACTTTCATTAACCTTTGAAAGAAGAGACCTAGCAGTTTACATTTACATTTACATTTCTGGCATTTGGCAGATGCTCTTATCCAGAGCGATGTACAAAAGTGCTTTAATTCTCTATCAATGAATACATTAACACTGGTTCAATAGGACACAAACGTGGGATACCATTAGCCTAAAACTGAGTTGGGGAATTATTATTATTATTATAATTTTTTTTCAAGACACAACATGATACATAAACAGGGAAAAATAAGAGCTAGTTTAAGTGCTTCAGAAAGAGGTAGGTCTTCAGTTGACAGTTGAAGACGGCAGTTATTAAAATACACTAATCATCATTCTCTGCTTCACTGGTACACTGCTCAGGTTCGGGTTGCCAAACTGCTAATCTGTCAGTCTTGCGTGAAACCAGAGGACGTTGTCATTCTGACCCCCTACAATGCACAGATGTCTAAAATCAAACAGATGTTGGAGCAGAAGGAAAATCAGGCCGTTAAGGATGTCAGTGTTTGTACAGTTATGAAGAGCCAAGGTGCATTTCCTGTCACTACGTCACACAAACTGCACTATTTTTCAAAAGTTTGGAATCACTGAAAATTTCACATTTTCCACAAAAACTCATTCTTTTATTCATTAAGTAACTTGCAAACCAAAAAGAAAATACAGTCCACTTTGACAAGTTTAGAAATAATGTAAAGAAGCACAGAAGGCAGAAGATGTAGGATTCATATGCAGATTTATTAATGTAGTGAAAACAGTAAATGGCAGAAATCTGGAAATGAAAACGAGTAGCGCAGGTCAAAACTGGGAAATCAAAACTATAGGTAACCAAAACCAAAACTCACAAGACGAAGGGGTAAGGCAAAGTTCATACACAGTAAATCCAACAGACAAGCAAAAGCAATGACACAGCTCGGTAGGTTCAGCAAGAACGATATTTCATGTTCAACAGTAGCATGCATGCTGTTTTTAACCACTAAAACCCCGGGAAGTGTTCTTCATGGGTGAGCCGATATTAGGGGTTAGGGGCTAGGCTAGCCTGTTGGGATGACGACGATGGAACTCCTCCACCAGGGTGGGGTCCAAGATGTCGTTAGCATTGACCCAGGAACATTCCTCTGGCCCGTAGCCATTCCTGTCCACAAGGTATTGCAGACGATTCCTGAAACGGCGGGAATTTAGAAGGGTGCGCACTCAGTAAGCGGGGGCCCCGTCAACCTCTAGTGGGGGTGGTGGTTCATTATGCATGGAGTCGACATCACGGAGGGAATGATCAGGTTTCAGGAGTGATACATGGAATGAGGGGGAGATTAGATTTGACGGGGGGAGGCTGGAGGCAGTAGGTAACCGGGTTGACTTGCCGAAGTATACAAAAGGGACCAATGAATTGAGGACTAAGTTTACGGAATGGAAGTCTTAGTCTTAAGTTCTGTGTAGATAACCAAACTCGCTGTCCCACTTGATAGCTGGGGTGTGGGCGTCGGTGGCGATTTTCCTGGATTCTCTGGTGCCTGATGGCTCTTTACAGGTGGACATGTGCGCTTTCCCAGGTTGCTTGACTGCATCGAGCCCATTCATCTACCGCGGATACGTCTGATGGTTCCCCGGACCATGGAAACAGTGGGGCTGATACCCCAGGATGCATTGAAGAAGTGTCAGTCCGGTGGAGGAGTGTGTGAGAGAGTTCTGAGCACATTCTGCTGAGGGAAGGAATTCGCACCACCGATGTTGTTCACAACTGCAATAGGCCCTAAAGTATTAGCCAATCTGTTGGTTTAAACCTCCGGTTTGACCATTAGTTTGCGGGTGATAACCCGAACTGAGGCTTATATTAATACCCAGATGGGAGCAGAAGGCCCTCCACACTCATGAGGTGAATTGGGGACCCCAGTCAGACACAATATCTTCCGGGAGGCCGTAATTCTAGAAGACCTGGTGAAATAACATGGTTGCTGTCTTCATGGCGGTAGGTAGGCCCTTCATGGGAATCAGCCTGCAAGCCTTTGAGGAGCGGTCGATTGCCACTAAAATGCCCTTCTGAGTCTGGAAGATCAGTGACGAAGTCCATTTAGATGTGCGACCAAGGTCATTGTGGGATGGGCAGAGGCTCCAACAATCCCGGTGGGAGCTGACGGCTAGTTATGGATTGTGCGCATGCTGCGCACGCCTTGACATAGTCTTCAATATCTCAGGACATCATGGGCCACCAAAATTTATTCTGAATTAGCATGAGGGTTTGGTGTATACCTGGGTGCCCTGAGCTGGGTGTCTCATGTAACCATTGCATAAGATAGAAGGAGGAACAGGGTGGGTATGTAGAGCTTGGAGGGTGGACAGGTGGATGCCATGGGTTCTTCAGCTGGAGCCTGTTGGATCTCTTCCACCAGGTTCCATTGGACAGGTGCCAGAAGGACAGAGGGGGGAAGGGTGGGTCCGTGCGAGATGAGCGAGCTTATGGGGTCGTGTTGGCATGATACTGCGTTAGCTCTGCCGTTCTTGGTGCCTGGTCAGTATGTTACAGGAACCTGGTGAAGAACAGGGCCCATCGGGCTTGTCATGGATTCAGATGCTTGCCGTTGCAAAGATACTGAAAGTTGTGGTGATCTGTCAGGACAAGAAAAGGATGTCATGCATCCTCTAACACTGCCACCACTCTTCCATTGGCGCTTTCATAGATAAGAGTTTGTGGTTACCTACATCGTAGTTAGCCTCTACCGCCATTAATTTTCGAGAGAAAAAAGCACATGGGTGTAGTTTCCCGGGGTCCCCGTGGTGGTGGGATAGGACCACTCCTCCATGTCCACCTCCATGATGAAAGGAGGTTTGGTTCTGGGTGATGGAGAATGGGGGATGTGGTAAAGCTCTCCTTCAGATGTTCAAAAGCGGCTTTGGCTTGGTCCATCCAGAGTAGTTTTTTGGGCTTTCCCCGCAGCAGAGATGTCAGAGGGCTGGCGGTGTTGATGTTGTTCCAGATGAAGCATCGATAGAAATTCGCAAACCCCAGAAAGCGTTGTAGATCTTTAAATTTGGTAGGCTCAGGCCACTTCATGACAGCTTGTATCTTACTAGCGTCCATCTCTACTCCTCTTTGTGAGATAACATAGCCCAGGAATGTGATCGTTTCCCTATGGAACTCGCATATCTCCGCTTTGACATAGAACTGATGAAGAAGTAGTCTCGTCAGCACAATGCAAACATGGTGTAGGTGGTCCTCATAGGAAGGGGAGTAGATAAGGATGTCATCAATGTAATCAAACATATATTTGTTGATCAGGTCTTTGAATATCTCGTTCACAAAAGCCTGGAAGACTGCTGCCGCATTAGTCAGTCCATATGGCATGATAAGGGGACTCATAGTGTCCCCGTGTGGTGTGGAAGGCTGTCTTCCATTCATCCCCTTCTCTAATATGAATTAAATTGTATGCGCTGTGTAAATCCAATTTTGTTCCTCCAACTCCAACTCAGTTTCTCTAGGGCCGCGGGGACTCAGGGTAATGGATAGGGATAGCGCAATGTCCCCGATAATTAGTCCCTGCATTAGGTCCCCAAAAGATCAATACAAGGGCATAGGCCTCCATTCTTTTTTCTCTACGAAGAAGAAACCAGAGGCTGCCGTAGAGGTCGAGGACAGGATGTATCCTGTTGTGAGAGCCTCCTTGATGTAATCCTCCATAGCTTGGCTCTCAGGGAGAGAAAGGGGGTAAATCCAATTTTTGGCATTGGGTGTAGAAGGTCAATGGTCACCATCCCATGGGCGGGGGGGGGGGGCATGTGGCTTTCTCTTTACTGAACACCTCGTGTAGGTCTTGGAAGAGTGGATGATTCTGTAGTCCCTGGGCTTTTGACGTTCGTGGTGAGGCATGGATGTGGGACGGTGTTCCTGAAGCAGGCCTTTAAACATTGGTGACCACTGTGTCAACTCCCCTTTGCTCCATGATACCTGAGGGTCGTGGAGATGGAGCCAAGGAAAGCCCAGGATGTTAGGGTTCATAGGGGAGGAGATAACGTAGAAGCCCATTTCCTCAGTATGAAACAGTTCTACTTGAAGGGTTAGGGGAAGGGTTTGCTGTGTGATGTATCTTTTTCCAATAGGGCGGTTATCCACAGCCGTCACTTGCAGCGGGGTCACACACGGCATGATGGGCAGGTGTAGTTTCTCCACTAGATGGGCGTCGATAAGATTGACGGTTGCCATGGCTGGCTATAACAGCCGCAATTTGCTCCTTATATGCCCGAATAATAGCACTTTGATGAGCGACGACCGTTGGCAGATCTGCTGGATCCACTTCAGGCGAAGTATTCTGTAAAGAAGCGCCAGAGGGGGAAACGATGTAGGATCTGTAAAAAACTACAGACTGCCCCAACCCAGATTCCACTCCACAGTACACATCTGAAGGAGCTCATTCCCAAAAAGGCTTACATATCATATAGAAATATGTCTTTAAATTTTCTGTATGGTATTTTTACATTGGCTTAAAGCAGCCTTACCAAACATTTAGAACACTTAATCCAATCAATTATTAGTATGGGAGCGGCAGCAAGACATCAAGGACCATCACTGAACAAAGGGTATATGTGACCATGATTATCATTCAGTATCGCCCGATCATTTAGGTGATCACACCTGTAACAATACCAAGCCAAGGTGTACGTGACCGCGATTACCATTTAAGGACATCCGGCTAGACGATAGTATCACCCAGCCATTTGTGGGATACTCAGTAATTTACATTTAAGGTGAAATTCATTTAAATTACACACGGGAAACACTGTATAAAATGTTTGATCAGGATTTGTTCTGGGTTCTTCTTTTACTCCAATGAACCCAAAGTACTTTATGTATTTTGTCACTGCGATGCTGCAATAAACTTCTTCTTCATTAAGATCTTCGACGCTCTTTGTTTTATTTTTCTTACAGATCCATATGCAGATTTATTAACGTAATGAAAACAGTAGGCAGAAATCAGGAAACGAAAAAACGAGGGAAAGGGCCGGCCCCAAAAGGTCCCAAAACTTGGGAAAATTCCAAAAAACCCTTAAAAAGGGCCAACCCAAAAAACCAAAAAGCACAAAAACAGATGTGATAAATAATGATTAGTTCAGCTTGAAATGGTGGAATTGAATGCTTCAAATTTTGCTTTCATCAGAATGCATTAGTCCATCTGCATTACTTCATGCAGCTTTGCAGCTTTTTGGCATTCCGGCTGTTGGCTTGTTGAGGTAATCTGCAAAAAGTCACACCTTCCTTTCTGCAGCACCTGCCACAAGCTGGATTGCAGCTAGACTGCACCTACACCAGCTCAGACCTGGTGATTACAGTGGCAGTCCTCCAGCTGAAACGTTCCTCCCTAAACAGGTCTAGCATCATCTGGAGCAGTGATTTGGGTCATTCTCCTGCTGTAGGATGAACTTAGCACCAATCCCACACATCTGCACACTAGGGCATGGTGTCATAAAGTGGAGTGATCTTCAGTGTTCAACATTTCCTTTACTATTCCACCAGCACCACCACACCATCACAATCCCTCCACCATGTGTGACTGATGGAGCCAAGCTCTCCTCCAGTATCTTTTAACGTCTTCTGCATGTCACAAAGGGTCTTCTCTTTGAACTCATCCAGTTTCCAATCATCTGGCCAATTTGGTCAGTCACATATATAGCTTTTTAAGTGAAACTCTTGCCACAAAGGCCAGCATCCTAGCGTTTCCTCTTTGCTGTTGAAGATAATTTCTGATATGTTCTATCAATGTTATTTTATTAAGTGTGAAAAAGGTGATTCCATGCTTTTGAATGGTGGTGTACCTCTAACGTCCGCACACGTGTGTGAATTGTATGCACAGTCATATTGTTCGGTTATTTTGGATTGAAATGATGAAGTCATTATTTTTTTAAGAGTGTAACTGCTGAAAAGTAAAGTTGTATGATAATGTATGATAATGTATGGTGTGCGTGTGTGTGTAGGGAGCGAGTGGCGTTATGTGATACTCTCTACAGTTCGTTCTTGCCCACTTTCCGAGATAGAAAACGAGGCATACAAAAGCAAAGGTTGGCTGAAGAAGAAACTTGGCTTCATCACCGACCCAAACCAGGTCAACGTCGCTATCACACGTGCTCAGGACGGACTCTGCATTCTGGGTAAATCAACAAAGAAAATATCCAATGCTGAGACACCAGTACAGATAGGTTTAACCTCGGTAATCTGGAAGCAGGTCTATCTATTTGTACATTTATGGCATTTTCCCTTATCCAGGGCAACTGAAGTTTATCTTATTTATATAACTGAGCAGTTGAAGGTTAAGGGCTTTGCTAAAAGGGGCCCCAAAGCAGTGGCAGCCTGGTGGTGCTGGGATTCAAACTTCTGATCCGTAGTTCAACCACTGAGCTACCACTACCCCACTAATTTTACTATCCAGTCCCCCTCATGGTAAATATTCTAATATTCATTCATTCATTCATTCATTCTTTTTTTGTCTTCCGCTTATCCGGAGCCGGGTCGCAGGGGCAGCAGTCTAAGTAGGGATGCCCAGACCTCCCTCTCCCCAGACACTTCCTCCAGCTCTTCGGGAGGGACCCCGAGGCGTTCCCAGGCCAGCCGAGAGACATAGTCTCTCCAGCGTGTCCTGGGTCTTCCCCGGGGCCTCTACCTGGTGGGGCATGCCCGGAACACCTCTCCAGGGAGACGTCCCAGAGGCATCCGAAACAGATGCCCGAGCCACCTCAACTGCCCCCTTTCGATGTGGAGGAGCAGCGGCTCTACTCCGAGCTCCTCTCGGGTGACAGAGCTCCTTACCCTATCTTTAAGGGAGCGCCCCGCCACCCTACGGAGGAAGCTCATTTCGGCCGCTTGTATCCGGGATCTTACCCTTTCGGTCATGAGCCAGAGCTCATGACCATAGGTGAGAGTAGAAACGTAGATTGACTGGTAAATCGAGAGCTTCGCCTTCCGGCTCAGCTCCTTCTTCACCACAACAGACCAGTACATAGACCGCATTACTGCTGCCGCCGCACCGATCCGTCTGTCAATCTCACGATCCATCCTTCCCTCACTCGTGAACAAGACCCCGAGATACTTAAACTCCTCCACTTGAGGAAGGACCTCCCCTCCAACCTGAAGGGTGCATGCCACCTTTTTCCGGTCGAGAACCATGGCCTCCGATTTGGAGGTGCTGACCCTCATCCCAGCTGCTTCACACTCAGCTGCAAAACGCCCCAGTGCATGCTGTAAGTCCAGGCTTGAAGGAGCCAGCAGGACAACATCATCTGCAAAAATCAGCGATGAAATCCTGTGGTCCCCAAACTGGACTCCCTCCAGCCCCTGGCTGCGCCTAGAAATTCTGTCCATAAAAACAATGAACAGAACCGGTGATAAGGACAGCCCTGTCGGAGCCCAACATGCACTGGGAACAGATCTGACTTACAGCTGGCAATGCGAACCAAGCTCCTGCTCCGGTTATACAGAGACCCCAAAATGGACCCCGTACTCCCAGAGCACCTCCCACAGAATGCTACGAGGGACCCGGTTGAAAGCCTTCTCCAAGTCCACAAAACACATGTGGACTGGTTGGGCAAACTCCCACGAACCCTCGAGCACCCTGTGGAGGGTATAGAGCTGGTCCAGTGTTCCACGACTAGGTCGAAAACCGCATTGCTCCTCCTGTATCCGAGGTTCGACTAACGTCGGACTCTCCTCTCCAGTACTCTGGAATAGACTTTTCCGGGGAAAGGCTGAGGAGTGTGATCCCCCTATAGTTGGAACACCCCTCTTAAAACCATCTTAAAAAGAGGGACCAGCACCCCGGTCGCCCAGTCCAGAGGCACTGTCCCTGACTGCCATGCTATGTTGCAGAGACGTGTCAGCCAAGACAGCCCCACAACATCCAGAGTCTTAAGGTACTCAGGGCGAATCTCATCCACCCCCGGTGCCTTGCCACCAAGGAGCTGCTGAACTACCTCAGTGACCTCAGCTTGGGTGATGAATGAATCTACCTCTGGTTCCTCTACGGAAGACGTGTCAGTGGGGTTGAGGAGATCCTCGAAGTATTCCTTCCACCGTCCGACAATATCCCCAGTTGAGACCAGCAACTCTCCACCTCCACCGTAAACAGTGTTGGCAGAGAGCTGCTTACCCCTTCTGAGGCACCGAACGGTCTGCCAGAATTTCCCCGAGGCCGTCCGATAGTCCTTCTCCATGGCCTCACCGAACTCCTCCCAGACCCGAGTTTTTGCTTCCAAGACCACCAAGGCTGTAGTTCGCTTGGCCTGCCGGTATGCCTCAGCTGCCTCCGGAGTCCCCCGGGCCAACCAGGCTCGATAGGACACCTTCTTCAGCTTGACGGCATCCCTTACTTCCAGTGTCCACCACTGTGTTTGGGGATTGCCGCCGCGACCGGCACCAGAGACCTTACGGCCACAGCTCCGGATGGCTGCGTCAACAATGGAGGAGGAGAACATGGTCCACTCAGACTCAATGTCCCCAACCTTCCTCAGGATCTGGTTGAAACTCTCCCGGAGGTGGGATTTGAAGACACCCCTAACAGAGGGATCAGCAAGACGTTCCCAACAGACCCTCACAATACGTTTGGGCCTGCCAAGTCTGTCCGGCATCCTCCTCCATAAGCGGATCCAACTCACCACCAGGTGGTGATCGGTTAACAGCTCTGCCCCTCTCTTCACCCGAGTGTCCAAGACATGCGGCCGAAGGTCAGATGACACGATCACAAGGTCGATCATTGATCTCTGGCCTAGGGTGTCCTGGTACCACGTGTACTGATGGGCACCCTTATGCTTGAACATGGTGTTTGTTATGGACAGGCTGTGACTAGCACAGAAGTCCAGCAACAGGACACCACTCGAGTTAAGATCAGGGGGGCCGTTCTTAAAAACTATGGAGTCCCCAGTTGGAGCACCTTCCAGCACCCCTCGCAGGGTCTCCAAGAAGGTTGGGTACTCCACACTGCCGTTCGGCCCATAAGCCGAAACAACAGTTCCCCCGGCCCGAAGGCGCCCGGGGAACCCAGGCCGTCCTAGTTTCTCCATGGGACGAACTCCTCCCCGCCCCCATTGGCCCGGCTGAGGGTGGGGGGCCCCATGCCCCAGCCCACCCCAGGCCTGGGCACCTTTTTCAGCTTGGGCCTTTCTTCCAGAGAACTGTGCGGGGTCCAACCGCGCCCGCAAGGACCTTACGGCCACAGCCCAGGCTGCGTAATGGAGGAAGACATGGACTACTCAGCCAATGTCCCCTGACCTCCCTCAAGCTCAGGCTTTCTTCCCCCGATGGGAGTTTAGTGACTTCCCCCAAAAGCAGATTTTTGCAAGACGTTTCCCCCCCTCCAATACTTTGGGGTACCCAAAACCTGGGACCGGCATCCTCCTTTCCGTGGGAGCGGCCTCAAAGCCTACGTCTTTTCTTCGGGCTGTGCCAGGCTGAGTCCCGCAGGCAAAGACTCGGCCACCAGGCGCTCGCCTGCGTGCCCCAACCCCAAGGGCCCGGCTCCAGGGTGGTGCCCCGGTGACGCCAGTCCGGGCGACCTAACGGTCCTTGATATTACTTCCATAAGAGTCTTGAAACGCTCTTAAATCTGACCCGTCACCTAGAACCTGTTTGCCTTGGGAGACCCTGCCAGGAGCACTAGGCCCCTGACAACATGGCTCCTAGGTTCATTCGGGTACTCAAACCCCTCCACCACAATAAGGTGGCGGTTCAAGGAGGGGTAATATTCTAATATTCAGTTCAGTTATATTGAGGTAAGTTACGCAGTTCCATCAGGACACTTTTATACAGCGAACTAGAAGTAGGTTAATGTTTTGCACCAACAGCAGAAGAAAGTGTGACAATTATTTCTGTCTTTGGTTTTAACGGGATCTTGATGCAACAAAAACAGACAAAGTTAACGATGAAACCATAATATAATGTACTTTCTATGCATTTATTACAGTACGACGGAAAAATTTCTCTGTAAGTGTACCAGATGAGTGCTTAGTCAGCGTAATTAATTATACATTAATTATAAATAATGTATCATTAAAAGAAGCTGTGCCATGTTCTCAACTATTAAGAAACATTTTAGAATCTTGAACCTGCCAAAGAAAACTTTTTTAAAGTTTAACTATTCAACTATTAAAGACATGCTAAATGTTATGTACACTATATCGTAATAATGTGTGATATTTTGTATCAGGGTTGTCATACAGCTTTACCTGATTAGGGTGAAAAGAGTAGCCACGATTATCAGCGCATATCATTGCTAATGACAGACATAGCATAGCCTACAAATGTGATAGCAACTGAGACCAAAGACCAAAATCCAGCCATATATATATATAAATATATAATAAGATTATTTATATATATCTTATAAATGATCTGTCTTTTGGCTGGATTTTGGTCTTTGGTCTCAGTTGCTATCACATTATATATATATATATATTTGTATATTTATATATTTATATAAATAGATTCACTGCAACAGGAAGCGTTGTTTCATCATTAGCTCATAACAGTCACGTTTTCTTCTGCTTTTCAGGCAATCATCACTTACTGAACTGCAGTGCACTGTGGAGAAGACTGCTGTCTCACTACCGGCAAAAAAACTGCCTGCTGGACTTCGCTAGTGACATTAAAGTCGTGAAAGTCAGGCATTAGTGACCAGCTGGACAAATGACAAACGCGGATTTTTGAGCTCATTTTTATTGAAATATATGTGAAATATTTTAGTGTGAATAAGAAATGGTGCTTAAGTTATACTTTAAAGACTTTCTGTGTTACATACCTCGCTCATCATGGTGCCAGAAATGTGATTGATTAAAAGGTGTGGTTAATAATAATAATAATAATAATAATAATAATAATAATAATAATAATAATAATAAAATAATTGAATTATATGAAAAAATCTGTTAAGAGCAATTCAGTATCCATGTACAAGAAATGTTATTTAAACATCTAGATAAAATACATCACTTCTACATATCAACTCCCACACACACACACACACACACACACACGCATCTAGGTTCTGCATCCTTAAAATATTACCACATAATAAAATTAGGTTGAATTTTTCTCTTCAAACTAAAGTAGAATCATTATTCAGCAGTGAAATTAATGACACACTGCTGCTTTACAAATATTTAAAGATCAGAGTCGTGCACATGGATTACGCTTCGTAAGAAATACATATTTAAAAAACAAACAAATGGTACACTAAACAAATCCCTTATAACGTACAGCCGAGTCTTTAATGTTGACCCTCACCTCGTACCTGAGTCTACGTCTCACACACAGTGACCCTGAGAAACATCATGACACACACTTCATGTGCATGTCCCTGACTCTGAAACACGTCAATGTTCATGAAATTACACACATTAGTAGCCTGGTGAGGTTTATTTTACTCGAATGTAGACTTTTAACCATAAAGGTAAAAACACAATAGTGCAATAAAAAGTGCAAAATGTAATATATTCCATTATTTAAGGAAGCCATGAGATTCTTGAACTGTACTGGTGTCGATGGACCTCATGGACATTAAAAACCTCGGCACACGGGTTCACTTCACACAAAGTGACAGCAAAGCTTTCAAATTCTATTCCAGAAAAAGACAAAAAAAAATTCCTCTCATCATCGAACTTATTGTAAAAACCGCCTAGATCTAGTCTGAAATATTTCCCTAGCATTAATTTCCTCCTCACGACCGATCATCAGCTCCTCACAGCAGAGATTATTGCACGCGTCCATGGACTCATACAAGCTAGCGGATATAAACAGATCTTAACTTAGTTACTAAGACTTAAGCAACTGTCACATGGACACCTGCATGTCTTTGGTGTGTCATATAGTAAAGCAAGGAAAATGTGAAAAGAGATCAAGAGACAGATTCTGAAATGATCTGGACAGATTTGTTGGTACTCAAAAAAAGATGATGAATAATTGGGTTATAGAGATATTTTAAACTTGAGTTAGTGTCATATACAAACATCTGTCATCAGCCAAGAGTCAGTCATTCAGCCTGTTTGCATCACACTGGACATGTACCAGAGAAAAAAACAGAGAGAGGGAGAGAGAGCGAGAGAGGGTATGTTTTGGGGTAGCTGTGCTTCAGGCTCGGGTATGTGTTAGGGCAGCTGTGCTTCAGGCTCGGGTATGTGTTAGGGCAGCTGTGCTTCAGGCTCGGGTATGTATTGGGGCAGCTGTGCTTCAGGCTCGGGTATGTATTGGGGCAGCTGTGCTTCAGGCTCAGGCATGTGTTAGGGCAGCTGTGCTAGAGGCTTGGGTATGTATTGAGGCAGCTGTGCTAGAGGCTTGGGTATGTATTGGGGCAGCTGTGCTCCAGGATCGGCTATGTGTTGGGGCAGCTGTGCTCCAGGCTCAGCTATGTGTTGGGGCAGCTGTGCTTCAGTTCCGGGTACGTTTTGAGGCAGCTGTGCTTCAGGCTCTGGTATGCGTTAGGGCAGCTGTGCTTCAGGCTCGGGTATGTATTGGGGCAGCTGTGCTACAGGCTTGGGTATGTATTGGGGCAGCTGTGCTAGAGGCTCGGGTATGTATTGGGGCAGCTGTGCTAGAGGCTCAGGTATGCGTTAGGGCAGCTGTGCTTCAGGCTCGGGTATGTGTTGGGATAGCTGTGCCTCACGCTCGGGTATGTGTTAGGGCAGCTATGCTACAGGCTCGGGTATGTGTTAGGGCAGCTGTGCTTCAGGCTCGGGTATGTATTGGGGCAGCTGTGCTACAGGCTCGGGTATGTTTTGGGGCAGCTGTGCAACAGGCTCGGGTATGTGTTGGGGCAGCTGTGCTTCAGGCTCGGGCATGTGTTATGGCAGCTGTGCTTCAGGCTCCGGTATGTGTTAGGGCAGCTGTGCTCTAGGCTCGGGTATATGTTGGGGCAGCTGTGCTTCAGGCTTGGGTATGTATTGGGGCAGCTGTGCTTCAGACTCGGCTATGTGTTGGGGCAGCTGTGCTTCAGGCTTGGGTATGTGTTAGGGCAGCTGTGCTTCAGGCTCGGGTATGTGTTAGGGCAGCTATGCTACAGGCTCAGGTATGTGTTAGGGCAGCTGTGCTTCAAGCTCGGGTATGTATTGGGGCACCTGTGCTAGAGGCTTGGGTATGTATTGGGGCAGCTGTGCTAGAGGCTTGGGTATGTATTGGGGCAGCTGTGCTTCAGGCTCGTGTATGTATTGGGGCAGCTGTGCTAGAGGCTTGGGTATGCGTTAGGGCAGCTGTGCTTCAGGCTCGGGTATGTGTTGGGGCAGCTGTGCTTCGGGCTTGGACATGTGTTAGGGCAGCTGTGCTTCGGGCTCGGGTATGTGTTAGGGCAGCTATGCTACAGGCTCAAGTATGTGTTAGGGCAGCTGTGCTCTAGGTTTGGGTATGTTTTGGGGCAGCTGTGCTTCAGGCTCGGGTATGCGTTAGGGCAGCTGTGCTTCAGGCTCGGGTATGTGTTGAGACAGCTGTGCTTCAGGCTCGGGTATGTGTTGGGGCAGCTGTGCTTCGGGCTTGGGCATGTGTTGGGAGCTGTGCTTGGCTCGGGTATGTGTTAGGGCAGCTTGCTCAGCTCGGGTATGTGTTGGGCAGCTTGCTCAGGCTGGGTATGTTTGGGCAGCTGGCTAGGCTCGGGTATTTTGGGGCAGCTGTGCTACAGGCTCGGTATGTTTGGGCAGCTGTGCTTCAGGTCGGGATGGTTGGGCAGCTGTGCTTCAGGCTCGGGTATGTGTTGGCAGCTGTGCTTAGGCTCGGGTATTGTTGGGCAGCTGTGCTTCGGCTTGGGATGTTTGGCAGCTGTGCTTCAGGCTCGGTATGTGTTGGGCAGCTGTGCTTCAGGCTTGGTATGTGTTAGGGCAGCTGTGCTTCAGCCGGGTATGTTTGGGCACTTGCTAGGCTGGGTATGTTTGGGCAGCTGTGCTCAGCTGGTATTATTGGGGCAGCTGTCTAAGCTTGGTATGTTGGGCACTGTCTTCAGCTCGGTAGTTTCAGCTGTGCTTCGGCTTGGACAGGTAGGGAGGGCTGGCGGGTATGTTTGGGAGCTTGCTCAGGCTCGGGTATGTGTTAGGGCAGCTGTGCTTCAGGCTCGGGTATGGTTAGGGCAGCTGTGCTTCAGGCTCGGGTATGTTTGGGGCAGCTGTGCTTCAGGCTCGGGTATGTTTGGGGCAGCTGTGCTTCGGGCTTGGGCATGTGTTAGGGCAGCTGTGCTGGGCTTGGGTATGTTTGGGCAGCTGTGCTTAGGCTGGGTATGTTTGGGGCAGCTTGCTCAGGTCGGTATGTGTTGGGCAGCTGTGCTTCAGGCTCAGTATGTTTGGGGCAGCTGTGCTCAGGTCGGGTAGTTTTGGGCAGCTGTGCTTAGGCTCGGTATGTTGGGCAGCTGTGCTTAGGCTCGGTATGTTGGGCAGCTGTGCTCAGGCTTGGGTATGTTTGGGGCAGCTGTGCTAAGGCTCGGGTATGTTTGGGGCAGCTGTGCTAAGGCTCGGTATGGTTAGGCAGCTGTGCTTCAGGCTCGGGTATGTGTTGGGAAGCTGTGCCTCAGCTCGGGTATGTGTTAGGGCAGCTATGCTACAGGCTCGGGTATGTGTTAGGGCAGCTGTGCTTCAGGCTCGGGTATGTTTGGGCAGCTGTGCTAAGGCTGGGTATGTTTTGGGGCAGCTGTGCAACAGGCTCGGGTATGTGTTGGGGCAGCTGTGCTTCAGGCTCGGGATGTGTTAGGCAGCTGTGCTTCAGGCTCCGGTATGTGTTAGGCAGCTGTGCTCAGGCTCGGGTATTGTTGGGGCAGCTGTGCTTCGGCTTGGGATGTTTGGGGCAGCTGTGCTTCAGCTCGGTATGTGTTGGGGCAGCTGTGCTTCAGGCTTGGGTATGTGTTAGGGCAGCTGTGCTTCAGGCTGGGTATGTTTGGGCAGCTTGCTAAGGCTGGGTATGTTTGGGCAGCTGTGCTTCAAGCTCGGGTATGTATTGGGGCACCTGTGCTAGAGGCTTGGGTATGTTGGGGCAGCTGTGCTAGGCTTGGGTATGTTTGGGGCAGCTGTGCTTCGGGCTTGGACATGTGTTAGGGCAGCTGTGCTTCGGGCTCGGGTATGTGTTAGGGCAGCTATGCTACAGGCTCAAGTATGTGTTAGGGCAGCTGTGCTCTAGGTTTGGGTATGTTTTGGGGCAGCTGTGCTTCAGGCTCGGGTATGCGTTAGGGCAGCTGTGCTTCAGGCTCGGGTATGTGTTGAGACAGCTGTGCTTCAGGCTCGGGTATGTGTTGGGGCAGCTGTGCTTCGGGCTTGGGTATGTATTGGGGCAGCTGTGCTTCGGGCTCGGGTATGTGTTAGGGCAGCTGTGCTTCACGCTCGGGTATGTGTTAGGGCAGCTATGCTACAGGCTCGGGTATGTGTTAGGGCAGCTGTGCTTCAGGCTCGAGTATGTATTGGGGCAGCTGTGCTACAGGTACGGGTATGTATTGGGGCAGCTGTGCTAGAGGCTCGGGTATGTATTGGGGCAGCTGTGCTAGAGGCTCAGGTATGCGTTAGGGCAGCTGTGCTTCAGGCTCGGGTATGTGTTAGGGCAGCTATGCTACAGGCTCGGGTATGTTTTGGGGCAACTGTGCAACAGGCTCGGGTATGTTTTGGGGCAGCTGTGCTTCAGGCTCGGGCATGTGTTAGGGCAGCTGTGCTTCAGGCTCGAGTATGTATTGGGGCAGCTGTGCTACAGGTACGGGTATGTATTGGGGCAGCTGTGCTAGAGGCTCGGGTATGTATTGGGGCAGCTGTGCTAGAGGCTCAGGTATGCGTTAGGGCAGCTGTGCTTCAGGCTCGGGTATGTGTTAGGGCAGCTATGCTACAGGCTCGGGTATGTTTTGGGGGAACTGTGCAACAGGCTCGGGTATGTTTTGGGGCAGCTGTGCTTCAGGCTCGGGCATGTGTTATGGCAGCTGTGCTTCAGGCTCGGGTATGTTTTGGGGCAGCTGTGTTCTAGGCTCTGGTGTATGTTGGGGCAGCTGTGCTTCAGGCTCGGGTATGTGTTGGGGCAACTGTGCTTCAGACTCGGCTATGTGTTGGGGCAGCTGTGCTTCAGGCTCGGGTATGTGTTAGGGCAGCTGTGCTTCAGGCTCGGGTATGTATTGGGGCAGCTGTGCTTCAGGCTCAGGTATGTGTTAGGGCAGCTGTGCTAGAGGCTCGGGTATGTATTGGGGCAGCTGTGCTTCAAGCTCGGCTATGTGTTGGGGCAGCTGTGCTTCAGGCTCAGATATGTATTGGGGCAGCTGTACTTCAGGCTCAGGTATGTGTTAGGGCAGCTGTGCTAGAGGCTCGGGTATGTGTTGGGGCAGTTGTGCTCCAGGATACAATGAAATCTCAAGACTATTACTGCATTCTGGAGTAAAAGTTCTGACCCTGGGAGAAGAGACCTAGGACCAGACCTATGGTGGTCCGGTGGACCAGTGGTTCTGTGAAAGTGCATTCCGGTGAAGTTGCCTTCACACCTGAGACAGCACCGGAGCAGCTTTCTGAAGAACAGCCGGCCGGACTACCTGAAGACAGAAGTGCAGGAGTCTCATCTGGAAACCACTCGATAATGCAAAAAGGCTTTTAGAACGGTACCAACAAATTTGTCCACGTTTATAACAGTTATAAAAATGTAAAGCAAATAAACTTCATAGCAAACTCTGAATAATCCAGAGAGTGTAGCCCTGTCCTTTAGGTCAATAATCAGCAAAATCAGTCTGTGTGCGCGTTTAGTCTTCTGCTTGGGCTCACCAGATGTCTGATGTTTATGGAAAATCCTGTAAAACACACATAATGTACAGCACATACAGTCCATCAGTCTCTCTTACAGAAAAAACTATTTCAGTAAACCAGCAGGACACAGTAGGTGTAACATTTAGATTTAGCTGAACAAAGACAGGATATGAAGTGAAAATCATTTTCAGTCTCACCAAAAAACATGAGGAGGAGGTAGAGTCGGAGCGAGAAGGAGAAACTGACGGAGAAGCCCACTGCCTCTGGGAGAGGAACGCTGAAGAGTCTGGACTGATCGAACAGCGGAAGAGACTGGAGCACAGCAACAGCTGCAACAGAACCACATAAAGTAAACCACTTCTGCCTTGTCTTCTGTCCCCCAAACTGCCCACACAACCAAATGAGAACCACTGCATGGCTGTATCATGCATCACAGGGTTTTAAGCATGAGGATTTCACATATTATCTCCATTGGTTCATTCAGGGTGAACCACTGATTTTCTGTGAAAAACAAACAGCTGGGTCAGAGAATTAAACAGTGAACGAGTGCGAGATGTTCATATCATCCAGCAGTAACTGCAGTCTGAGCTGCTTCCCTGCATTTCACTGCGATTGCATTAATCTGATAAACACACAGATGCTGCTGCTTTTCATCAGTGACATGAAGAAAACATTTCACACCGAGAACCAAAAGCTTCATTACTCCTCTATCCAACTTTAACTGTCACAGTTTTGCTTCTTTTTTTTTTTTTTTAAAAAGCCTAACCCTAACCCTAACCCTAGGCTCGGGTATGTTTTAGGGCAGCTGTGCTTCAGGCTCTGGTATGTATTGGGGCAGCTGTGCTTCAGGCTCGGGTATGTATTGGGGCAGCTGTGCTTCAGGCTCAGGTATGTATTGGGGCAGCTGTGCTACAGGCTCGGGTATGTTTTGAGGCAGCTGTGCTTCAGGCTCGGGCATGTGTTATGGCAGCTGTGCTTCAGGCTCGGGTATGTGTTGGGGCAGCTGTGCTCTAGGCTCTGGTGTATGTTGGGGCAGCTGTGCTTCAGGCTCGGGTATGTGTTGGGGAAACTGTGCTTCAGACTCGGCTATGTATTGGGGCAGCTGTGCTTCAGGCTCGGGTATGTGTTAGGGCAGCTGTGCTTCAGGCTCGGGTATGTATTGGGGCAGCTGTGCTTCAGGCTCGGCTATGTGTTGGGGCAGCTGTGCTTCAGGCTCGGGTATATATTGGGGCAGCTGTGCTTCAGGCTCGGGTATGTATTGGGGCAGCTGTGCTTCAGGCTCAGGTATGTGTTAGGGCAGCTGTGCTAGAGGCTCTGGTATGTGTTGGGTATGTGTTGGGGCAGTTGTGCTCCAGGATACAATGAAATCTCAAGACTATTATTGCATTCTGGAGTAAAAGTTCTGACCCTGGGAGAAGAGACCTAGGACCAGACCTATGGTGGTCCAGTGGACCAGTGGTCCTGTGAAAGTGCATTCCGGTGAAGTTGCCTTCAAACCTGAGACAGCACCGGGGCAGTGTTGGAAGCAGAGGTGCCGTGGTGGGGCTGGAACCAGAGGAGCAGGGGCAGCGGTGGAACCAGAGGAGCAGGGCCGGGGCTGGAACCAGAGGCACCGTGGTGTGGCTGTAACTGGAGGAACAGGGGCAGAGCTGGAACCGGAGGAGCAGGGGCAGCGATGGAACCAGAGGAGCAGGGCCGGGGATGGAACTGGAGGCACAGTAGTGGGGCTGGAACCAGAGGCACTGTGGTGCGGCTGGAACTGGAGGAACAGGAGCAGGGCTGGAACCGGAGGAGCAGGGGCAGGGATGGAACTGGAGGCATGGGGCGGGGCTGGAACCAGAGGTGCCGTGGTGTTACTGGAACTGGAGAAACAAGGGCAGGGCTGGGTACCAGTGGCACAGGGGCAGGGCTGGGTACCAGTGGCATCGTGGTGGGGCTGGAACCGGAGGAGCAGGGACGGGGATGGAACTGGAGGAACAGGGTCGGGGCTGAAAACGTCATTGTCCAGGAGCCGGATTCAGGAACGTTCTTTGTAGTTTTTTAGTGTTTCTTCAGCCTTACTGCACTAAACAATGCACTTATACTTAAACATCCGGTTTTTCAGATTCATTACTGAAACATGATGAAGCCTAAATGTTCTCAAAAAAGGAGGCATTCACTTAATTCTTAATGTAGATGCTCTAATATGGTAAAAGCTCATTTGTGTGTGTGTGTGTGTGTGTGGTGTGTGTGTGTACTGCTTAACAAGCCACAGCAGTTCTCTCTCATTAGTAAAGGGTAGTGAAAGCTTCAGAGTAATATCACTACAAGGATCTTTTTCTGCCATGGAAACTTCTCCAAAACAAAACAAAAGCCTTCATTCTGTTAACATATCTGGGTAAAATAGTAAAAACAGCAAATATGTGTACACTGAGACACACACAGACACACACACGCACACACACACAACAGAGTTCCTCACCTTCTGTCAGAGTGGTGAGGGGATACAGCAGCGCATGACGGAGCCAGATCAGTATCCTGAACTTAGCAGTGAGACTCAGCACAGGAAATGCAAGCCTATACGCACACACACACACACACACACACACACACACAAAGATCGCAACATTTAAACATGTGACCTGAACACTTACAAAACTTTCCACTGATTTAGTGACTCACCTGAAGACCTCAGAGATGCTCCACAGGTAAAAAACCCAGAAGACCACGCTGCGCTCCTGCATCTCCGGCAAACTGCCAAAAACCACAAACAGAACCACGTTCCTCCCCATCACCTTCACA
This sequence comes from Hemibagrus guttatus, assembly GCA_033459395.1. Taxonomy (NCBI): domain Eukaryota; kingdom Metazoa; phylum Chordata; class Actinopteri; order Siluriformes; family Bagridae; genus Hemibagrus; species Hemibagrus guttatus. The sequence goes on along the minus strand of JAUCMX010000010.1, from coordinate 2,649,268 downwards.
CCGTCACCACCAACACAACCACCAGAGGAAAAATCAGGAATAGAATCAGAAATAGAACACACGATTCTTTAAATAATTAAAAGATATGTAGCTTCGCAGTATCATCCTTCGCAGGATGATAAGCCGTGAGCACACTCTTATATTTATCTGCTCCAATAAATACCTATATACACCAATCAGGCATAACATTATGACCACCTGCCTAATATTGTGTTGGTCCCCCTTTTGCTGCCAAAACAGCCTTGACCCATCAAGGCATGGACTTCACATGCCCATTGTTGGTGCTTTCGGTGGTGTACAGGGGTCAGTATGGGCACCCTGACTGGTCTGCAGCTATGCAGCCCCATACAAAACAAACTGCGATGCACTGTGTATTCTGACACCTTTCAGAACCAGCATTAACCTCTTCAGTAATTTGAGCAACAGTAGCTCGTCTGTTGGATCGGATCACACGGACCAGCCTTCGTTCCCCACGTGCATCAATGAGTGCCCATGACCCTGTCACTGGTTCACCACTGTTCCTTCACTGGACCTCTTTTGATAGATACTGGCCACTGCAGACCGGGAACACCCCACAAGAGCTGCAGTTTTGGAGATGTTCTGATCCAGTGGTCTAGCCATCACAATTTGGCCCTTCGTCAAACTCGCTCAAATCCTTACACTTGTCCATTTTTCCTGCTTCTAACACATCAACTTTGAGGACAAAATGTTCACTTGCTGCCTAATATATCCCACCCACTAACAGGTGCCATGATGAGGAGATCATCAGTGTTATTTACTTCACCTCTCACTGCTCATGTTTTGCCTGATCGGTGTACATTGTGTGAGGTTTGGAAGTGTTAGCCAGTGTTCTCTACCATCATCATCATCATCATCGTCATCATCATCATCATCACCCCATCTGAGAGTATTTTCTTTGAAAGAGAACAGTACTGGTTCGTCCAGTTCAGTTCCAGACACTTCTGTTTAGATTCCTCCTGGTGACCCAACATCCTTCTAACCTACTTGATGCTTTTTTCCTTTAATCTGTCACACATCTGTATGATGAGGAACACATCTGGACAGCCTTGCCTGTATCATGGCGGGGAAGACGGGAGTCTTAACCAGACCAACTGCTGCGTTAATCACCTCCAGAACCGCCAACATCTGACAGACGTAGAGCACCGCGGCACAGGAGCTAAACGCACTGTACAAAGCACCTAGAGATTAATATATATATATATTAGATATACAGCTGCTGATACATTACATACAGTATCAGAACCTGGCTGTAAATTTACCAACGAATTCACTCGGTGTAAGAACACACCCTGGTTATGATGTATGATGAACATCACATTGTGTTTGGATATCAAATGAAGCCTAACCTTCACCATGCAGGATGAGATTGGCTGTGAGGAGACTGACGGTCCAGGAGAAGCCCAGGAACTGAAGCAGGTTGTACAGGAACAAGTAGTGTCTTCTCAGAGCGTCCAGCACTGCAACAAATTCAACACAAACTTCACTGCATCTACAGAGATTTACTCACACACCGTTCCAGCGCTGAGATGTGGATGCGTCTTACCGCTGCACTGCTCCTCACGTTTACCAGCTGGAATACTCTCTGTGGCCTTCACAAAATAGATCACAGCCCATTAACACAAGAAATGAATGTTTTATCCAAGCTACAGTCCCCTCCAAAAGTATTGGATGTGAAGACGTTTGGGATCGAGATCAATAGATGAGACGAATGTTCAGAATTTCATCTTTCATTACATGATGTTTATATTTAATGAAAACGTTAGACGCTAGAAGTCATTTGGAAGGGACTGCATGTTGTCACAAAAGATAGTGTTCTTGTCTCAGCAGATTTTTATAAATGTCCTAAATGCTCTAAGAAGTGTTCTGATAGCAGATACTTCATTTGCTGGGTTTAATTTTTTAATTGTTTAATTGATGACCATTGATGGAATCAAAGCAATTAGCTACTTCTTTTTATTGCCGCTTGTTCAGGATGCTGGAATCTGATTGGTCAGAAGGTGTGCATCAGCACAGGTAGCTCTTCTTCTTGTTCAGGATGCTGGAATCTGATTGGTCAGAAGGTGTGCATCAGCACAGGTAGCTCTTCTTCTTGTTCAGGATGCTGGAATCTGATTGGTCAGAAGGTGTGCATTAATTTTGAATATCAGAACAAGTAGCTCTTCTTCTTCTTGCTCAGGACAGACTACACTTTCTTTGTTTGTGGCCATATGCAAGCACCATTTTCTTTCTTTCTTTCTTTTTCTTATTAGAACAACTAGATACTAATCTGTCGTGGATGTTGAAATAAAACTATAAACATTATGAACTATATAAGTATTAGAAGTCATTCATACATTAATTCCTTTTCGAAATTGTGGACTAAGAGGAATAAAAACACAACTGAGGATGTGCTGCTGCTAGAAAATATTCACAACAACTTTTCATCATGCTTATCCAGGAATGAGCCATTGTGTTATTTTTTTCCTCTCTCCTCACCCGTTATTAATAATTGATGTATTGATGTGTTGATGAAGACAATCACATGACCATGTTTCTGCTCGTACTGCAGCACAAACACTAATCTAACTAAACCTTCACTAAAACCAGGAACGGTGCAGTTTACTGATTAAAACACCCAATCTTTTAACGGTGTGTATTTGTGTGATTTGGTTTCTGTGGATGGAAAGTTCAGGAATATAATCCATTAACAGCGTACATGCCTGCATTATGTGTGTGATTCAAAGAATTGAAAGAATCTGATTATATTTCTGAAATGAAAATGAAATTAATTGCCTGCCTGTGTTCAGTTTTATTCACAGTAACACACCTGAACAGATTAACACTGCAGTGCACGATTTCCCAATTGCTCTGTTTTTTTCTGGTTTTCTATAAACTCTGACAGACATTTGGGTTGATGGACTGGACAAGCTAAACTGGTGATGGACTGGTGTCCTGTGCAGGCTGAATTCCCACCTGGATCCACTACCAGGATAGAGCTCTTGAAGAGGAATGAATGGATGGATGGATGGATGGATGGATGGATGGACGGACGGACGGACGGACGAATGTGTGGATGGATGGACAGATGGATGGAAGGATGTATGGATGGATGAGCAGATGGATGGATGTATGGACAGATGGATGTATGAATGGACGTATGGATGGATGGATGGATGGATGGATGGACAGCTGGAAAGATGGACGGATAAGTGGATGGATGGATGGGTGGATGTATGTATGTACGGATGTATGTACAGATGGATGGATGGATGGATGGATGGATGGATGGATGGATGGATGGCCAGATGGATGTATGGATGGATGGACAGATGGAAGGATGGACGAATGGACGGATGGACAGATGTATGTATGGATGGATGGATGTACGGATGGATGGATGGATGTACGGATGGATGGATGGACGGACAGATGAAAGTATGGACGAATGAACAGATGGACGGATGTATGTATGGATGGAAGGATGGACGAATGGACAGATGGAAAGATGGACGAATGGATGGATGTATGCATGCATGTATGTACGGACGGATGGATGGATGTATGGATGGAAGGATGTATGGATGGATAGATGGATGGGTTGGGTCAGGAGGATCTGCAACACAATATGCATTAGAAATTTCAAAATAGAAGCTTACTTGCTGTTGATCCATTTCAGACTGTGTTTTTGGGGATCAGATGGAGCCACCGCAGGATGCTGAGCTACATCCTTTCACAAAAGAAAAGTTTAATCCTATCGGTCCTGGAAGTCTTTATCATTTCGACGTCGAGCAATTAGCAATTATACTCCATTCATATTTTCAACATTTTACCCGCTAAACTTTCATTTCTAATCTACTTCCGCAACATAGTCCACAGCGCTTACCTACTGCGTCCTGTAAGGTTATTAGCAATAAACAGTAGAGAAAATTGTGGTGCTGATGTGTGTGTGTGTGTGTGTGTGTGTGTGTGGGCGGAGACATCACTGCAGTGTCGGAAGTCAACCCCTTCATTCTGCAGTTCAATATTTATAGTAATTTATACATCGTGCTCGTTATATATGAGGAATTATATATAAAGACTCTTTAATCTCCCAGAATCTCCTTTTTATTACACTTCACATATCACTGGAATTCCGAATCTTTTCAGTGAGCCAGATCATTTGATTCAGCTCACCGATAAGAGCCGACTCCTTAGGACCTCGTGTCTCATTATATATATTTTTTTCTTAAATATTATTAAGAGATTTAATTTAAAATGATTGTGTTATTCTTCGCAAAATGGGCACTGCATTCTGATAAAGATGTCTTTTAAAACATTGTGAAATCAGCAAATCATGATCAATGTAAAAGATAAGCACCAGAGAGTTTGTTATGGTGCCTGAGCTTCATGAAAAAGATTCGTTTCCGTTTATCCCGATAAATGATCACCTCCCTTAGTAGACTAAATACACAGTACATCTTTAACAAACATCAAAAGCTGAAATGTTGAATAATGAAGCATTTTTACTAAATGACACCAAAAGTGATCCAAAAGTAACCGCATTACTCGATTCTCAGCGTTCGGCTAAAAGAGTCGACTCGTTCACAAATGATTCTTCACAAATACACAACATCTGAGCAGTGTGCTGGCTGAACATCTACTTCCAGACTTCCCTGTTATACTCAGCTCCACTCTTCTGGAAGGCCTTCCACTAGATGCAGGGTTGTGGGGATTAGTGAGATCAGACACTGATGTTGGGATGGTGAGGAGACGCCAGTTCATCCCAAAGGTGTTCAGTGAGGTTGAGTCAGAGTCAGGGTTCTGTGCAGGACACTCAATTTCTTCCACTTTCTCCAGTCTTCACCTCCACACCATGTCTTCACGGAACATCTGAACATGATGGCCAGGTGACCTCAAACTTTCAGCCAGAAAGTGTACTTGAAATGTGTATCTTTATCCAACAGACCAGTTCAGCATCACTGTGAATCATATAAGAAGCAGACTGAAGAGAGCATATTAAACATGAAAGTGATGAAACACTGCATCCCGTGTAAACTGAGCACAGAATCGACATACGCTGTCCACACATCCTTCTTCTGAGTATGTAGAAGATGTTAAAGAAGCCGATTTAATAATTATAATAATAAAAGAAAGAAAGAAACTCACACATTTGAATGAGATTTATTTAAATAGGACAATTTTCATTTGTAAGAATGGTTATAACACATGAAAGCCACTGAAGACGAACACTCCTCCAACCAGAGGCAGTATTCTTTTTTTTTTTTTCCTTTGATATTCACACTTTGGTGAAGTGATCTCCCAGTACAGCCAACACTGGAGTCCTTTAGGTTTCTCACAATGGCGGTATTCAGGAAACACAAGTTACTATGTACACGCCAGTCAACAGTTTAGAAAGTTGTGTGTGATGATGATGATGGTCAGTCAGAGCTGTCGGCTATCTGACGGACCGGATCCTAGCTCGACATCGGTGCGTGACGCCTTGGGGAGTGTTACCAAGCACTCAATCAAGATGTGTACAAAAGGCAGGAATTAAATTTTAAAAAAACAAACAATAAATCGTGGAAACGACTCACTAAACTAAATAGCCAAGGTAAAATGAGCCATTTTGCATTAAGCATGTGTCAATATTAATGTATCATATCACCATGCAGTGCCTTGCATAAGTATTGCACATTTTTACGCATTTTGTAGCGTGAAAGAAGACCGTGAAATGGATTTAACTGGGATTTGTCACGAATTGACACAAACTAAGTCATAATATTGAACTGAAGAGGGGGAAAAAAGGGTATTTTAGGTACGTTCTCTAAAACTCTTGCAGGTAGATTTATATTACGATCACTTGAACCTGATTTCTGATGGCATGTGGTTTCACATGAACTCCTGTAAGCTCTACGGGTGATTATTGATTCAATCAACTCTTGTTTATTGTTTTTTTTTTGTTTCCATTTCTGCTTCAATATTAGTTATTTTGATATAGTCCATTTGATCTCCAGGTTTTTACACTACAAAACGTCCAAAGGGGTGAAAACTTATGCAAACGCCTACCCAAGTTTGCGACCATTTGCGGTCATTCTAGAAAAACACACTCGATGCTGCTCCTCTGTGGAACTTCGGGGTAGTGACGGTTCACAATAAACGATGATGATTCTTCTTGAACTGAACTGAAGGAATGCTGTGATATTAGGTTTATATCACTACACAAACACTCGTGATGTGCATGATGTTCTCACTGCACAGCTTTTGAACATTTTTAGCGTTTAAGGAAGCTTCATCTCAGGAGCGATTCAAAATGGCTGCTGGATGTAGTGTGAGGATAATGTGCCCACAAGAACACCATCGCAGTAAATAACTCTTGGCACATGCCTATGTGCAAGTTAGTGACAAAGCAAAGGTTAGAAGTGTTCATCTGCTGCCTTCAGTTACTGGCGTGTCAGTTTAGTCGCCATACAAATGGACAACTTAAGGGAAGGAAAAAAAAATAAAATAAAAATAACAGTGCATTTCTTCCCTTTAACCCAAAAGTATTCAATCAGCCATAATATGTTGATGTCCAATATGCTTTATTAGTTTTGCACTGGAGCTACAAGTCAAACAAAACAGATGAGTGGAAATCTGGGTGGGAGGGGCATACTCTCTCCCACCCTGTCAATCACAGGAGGATGTGAGCTGATGATATAGCTCAGTCTCCTCAGAAGGTCCAGGCTTCACTTTTGTAAACACATATTTCTCATTTCTCAGCTTTTTAAAGTATTCTGCATTCACACTTTGATTAGTAGGGCCTGAGGGGAGGAGTGTTTGGGGAGAAAAAAAAAACAAATCTTCAGTTTACGTCTTTACTTTTCAGTAAGTTGTACTGTGCGCTAACAGGACTGAGGAAATGACCGCAGCTTGGTGCTGATATTCCAGGTTAGGACCTTGTAGCTGAGATGCAAAACTAAAGAAACAAATCAGACACAGGTTTGAGTCGATCAACTAAATCATACAGTAACGGGTATGAAAGTGCATTTGACAACAAACCCCCCGGCACCCCCCCACCCCACCCCCTCATCACCCCTTTCCTTTACATGTAAGGCTACTTTATCGCTGCTGCTGCTGTCATTATGATAACGTGGTCTATACTCTAGCTTTCGAGTCTTAACAAAACAAAATGATAAACCTTATATGTATGAAGCTGAAGAGTGACCCTCCCACACACAACATACACACACCTTGTGAATATCTGTAAAGAATAAATACTTACAAGAAAGGAAAAAAAAAGAAGAAGAAGAAGAAGAAGAAGAGAGCAAATGCGTCCCACGCCATGTTCCATGCGCGCTGCGAGTTATTTACAGATTGAAATGCATGACCCCTTGTCAACACCTACAGGCCTTTTGTTCTTAAGGAAAAACTTTAAGAAAGCCTAAAGGCCTGGTGTTCCTGACAAACGACGCATGTGTAAAACCATGCTCGAGACAAAACCCATCTTAAAGCAAACTGAAAAAAAAAAAATTAATAAAAGCTATAGAAAGAGGAGAGAAAAAAAAATTCCTACGGAGGCCATGTCCGTGAACGCCCCGGCTGGAGGGAAGAGCTTGGAGCCTCGCTGCAAACTAAACTGCAATACTGACATTGGGGTTTCGTCTTGAATAAAGCTACCTTTTTATTAGAATAAAATTAATTTAGAATCTCAATAAAAACAAACAGAACAGGCATGAAAAAGGATGCGGCGTGCCGAGGATGTGTGGAGATGGGCCGAGAGTGTTTTCTGAACCGAGGGACGGTTCCTCCTGGCGAGAGAGTTTATGATTGGAGGAATCTTCCTCAGTCCTCTAAATACTCCCATAAGTCCTTCTCATAGCCCTCGTGCACATGGTGCAGCAGAACTCGCCGTCGACTCTCACAGTATCTACAGCAAACGCACACAAACACACACTCAGAGCTAAGCGTTCTCATCATTACTACGTTAACATGCTCGCTCTATTACAGTATTATCAGTACAGCTCCTTTACACAGACTTAATAAAAAATAAAAGCCTTATAATAAACCTGTTTATTATTAAAAAAATAAAAATAAAAAAAAAAGTGAACCAGCTGAGTCATCAATTCCAGTTGAATACAGGGAGATAAGTGAATGTCACCTCACCTATACTTATCTTGGACTTTCTGTTTGATATCTTGCAAAGAATCCTGGGAAATGTCTCGCTCCAGATAGCCGGACAGCACCTCTGTGGCGTTCTCCAGGTCAGCCTGATTGTTCTGAAGGACAGAGAACAGAGGCATTGATTATAGTTTGTGATATCAGACTGGTGGAGAGGTGTGAATGAATGGGTTCGGTCAGGACGTCTCCCACCTTCTCCTTAAACACACAGTACAGTGTTTTAACACTCGCATGATTTCAGAAGCGTGTGGTTTGTTTGTTTCTGAAATTAACTGCTGTAAATGAGAGCTGTGTGTGTGCTGCAGTTTGCTGTTTTCTTCCGACTCCCTACGTGCACCTGAGCGTGCTCTGAACTTCAACGAGGCTTAATCAGGCTTTGATTAGATCATACTTTCATCGGATTAGTTCGTTTGGTGTAGAATAAGGTGGAAGAGTGCTGAAACTGCCCAGATTTGTTGGAACAGATCATTTCCTCAGTCTTTTCAACACATCCTTTCATGTCTATGTAAACATATTAATATCTACTTTAAGTGGATATTAGTCCAATATTTCAACTAATTGAACTTAAAAGCTGAACACAAACCTTAGTATATAGTTTAATTGGTGTAATGAACTAGATTGCCAAAAGTTTTGGGACACTTCTCCAAATCATTGAGTTCAGGTGTTTTTCAGGACTCGGCCCCTTAGTTCCAGTGAAAGGAACTCTTAATGCTTCAGCATACCAAGACATTTTGGACAATTTCATGCTCCCAACTTTGTGGGAACAGTTTGGGGATGACCCCTTCCTGTTCCAACATGACTGCACACCAGTGCACAAAGCAAGGTCCATAAAGACATGGATGAGCGAGTTTTGAGACAGCTTTGGGATGAATTAGAGCGGAGACTGTGAGCCAGGCCTTCTCGTCCAACATCAGTGTCTGACCTCACAAATGCGCTTCTAGAGGAACGGTCAAAAATTCCCATAAACACACTCCTAAACCTTGTGGAAAGCCTTCCCAGAAGAGTTGAAGCTGTTGTAGCTGCAGAGGGCGGGACAACTCCATATTACATTCATTTGCATGCAACGGCAGACATCCCAAAACCTTTGGCAATATAGTGTACTTATTTATGGAGTGTGGTATCACTTTACTTGCTTAAGTGATTAGTTATCACACTCCATACATAACGAAATCTCCACGTATACAAAAAAGAACTACATAATGTTCCTTCACATTTTACTTGCAATCCCACACCAGCGCAGCAGATGGCGATAATCTTAACACCCACACTGTTATCTAGAGGCCTGATGGAGAGTGTTAGAGCTGACAGAGTGCATGCAAACACCTCAAAAATGATGGACTGGTTGTTCTTCTTGAGGTAGAAGGCAAAGACGTAGGTGAACATGAGTGTGGATCGGCACTGGCACAGCACATCCACGGCCTTCTTCAGGAACTGCACCTCGATCCACGACATGTTGTGCTGCTGCATCTCCTCCATCTTCTGCTTGACCTGCGCATACAGCTTGTGCTCGAAGCGCAGACTCTGCATGTGATTCATGTAGCGATTGCAGTAGAAAAGGTAACGCTGCAGGGCTGCACGGGAACGCTGTGCACCAAATACACACAAACACACACACACAGTGAGCATGGCTGTGTTTTCTCTGCTTCTCAGAAGTTCAGTTAAAAGTGACACGCCGAGAAAACACGCAATTCTTGTCAAAATATAACAAAATTACAAACAAAAATCAGATAAATAAATAAATTTCAGTTTGAGCTTCATCCTGAGCAGCTGCTGGGGTAGTTAACGAGCACACGCTCATCTCTAATGATGCCTTGTCTGATTGACTTTAATACCAAATGTGGTGTGTGTTTTATAATAATAAGCGTTATGAGCGCTCATCAGTAACAATTAAATAGAAAACTTTCAGTAATTACAAGATGTGTAAAAAAGCTGTCACTAAGAATGGTGATAAAGATATCATTGTCATATTAAAACACACTGTCGGGACCTACAATCCGTTAGCTGTGTTCGTTTAACTGCTATAAACGAGCTTGATGATGCTGTAATTTAATGAAAACAAATAGAAATCTTTATCAAATCTGCTTCTTGTGTTTGCAGTTGTTATTTTTAAATTATAAACTGGAAATGACATTCATTATAAACACAGAATATCAATAATATATTGTTGTGTTGCTCAGTTCTCTAACAGACATCAGTCCAGCATGTGATGGTCAAACCAGTAAAACGTTTACTAGACTGTATTTTAATCAGAATCTTGTTTCGAATGTTCATTATTCTTTTTGTGTGTGTGTGTGTGTGTGTGTGTGTGTGTGTGTGTGTGCACAGTAAATACAGTACCTCCTGGGCATCTCGGGCTGCCTTCGCGTCATCTTCATTGTAACGGTTGCAGTTGTACCTGGAGAAAACGAGACTGCTTTTAGAGAGAGCTTTTCTATTCAGTACAGATCTGACAATACACTCTGGCTATGATCCGACTCGCTCACGATCTGATTTGTTTATGATCTGATTCGTTCATGATTCGACTCATGCATGATTCAATTTGTGTATGATTTGATTTGATGTCTGATGCTGTAGTTTGCTCTGGCCCCATGCCATTGCGACGTGGCGATGTAGCTTACAACAGGTTGTGGTCACTGAACTGCTGGATGTCCAGGTGGTGCTCCGAAAACAATGTGGGCTTCACAGATAATTGGAGCTCGTTTGAGGGCAAGACTGGCCTGTTAGGACGGGATGGTGTCCATCCCACTCAGGAAGGTGCTGCTCTCATTTCTTGCAGCATAGCACATAGTCTCAGAGCAGATCTAGTTAATCGGTGACAATCCAGAGCCAGGGCCAGGGAGCAGACAAGCAGGCTAATCCGGCCGTCTGCTAGCTGCAATGAGTCGTCACTCAAGGTTCATAACATTGAGACTGTGTCTGTTCCTCGAGCTAAACAAAAATGTTTTAACAATCAGAAAATTTGTTTTAGTAACTTGATTAACATAAAACTAGATCATAGTGAATGCACAGCCAGCACCTTTGATCTGAAGCTAGAACTGTTAAATATAAGACCTCTTTCATCTAAAGCACTTAGTATTAATGAACTGATTACTGCTCAGGAGTTTAGTGTTCTGTGTTTAACAGAAACATGGATTAAACCATATTCTGAGTTCCTCAGTAAATTTGCAGATTTCATCTCAGACTTTGTTGTTTCTTTTGACAGAGCATTAATTGTAGGAGATTTCAACATTCATTTTGATAGGTCAGAGGACCCTCTAAGAACAGCAGTTGTATCCATCTTAGATTCAGTAGGTGTTAGTCAAAATGTAATAGGACCCACTCATAATGGAGGTCACGCTCTGGATCTTATTCTAACATTCGGCTTAAATATAGAAAACAGTCACTCTTCCACAGTCGGAAGCTCTCAGATCACTATCTTGTTTCATTAAAAATGCGTCTTAGACACGAGATGCGCAATTTGCCAAGTCTCCGCATTAAGCGTACATTCACGTCTGCTACTGCAGAGAGATTTACCAATAGTCTCCCAGAATTATCACGCATGATTGGTTCACCGTCTGACCCCACAGAACTTTATCAGGTGACTGATTACCTGGAGTCGGTGTTTCGCAACACGCTAGATAAATGTAGCTCCACTCAAAAGGAAAAAAATTTAAAAAGAGAAGAAACTAGCACGCTGGTACAAACTAAATTGGCGGTATTTCAGTTAGCGTGGAAGGAAAGCCTTCTGAGCTACAAAAATTCTCTTAGTACTGCTAGATCAGCGTACCTCTCTGCCCTAATCGAAGATAACAAAAACAATCCTAAATTTTTATTATTACTGTAGCAAACCTAACTGGGAGTAAAACCACTGTAGAAAAGCACACACCTTCTGTATGCAGCAGCTATGACCATGATTTTTTTCAATGGAAAGATTGATATCAGGCAAAAAATTCAGACTGTTCATTCATTCATTGTCTACCGCTTAGCCGATCTATTCTCGGGTCACGGGGAGCCTGTGCCTATCTCAGGCGTCATTGGGCATCAAGGCAGGATACACCCTGAACGGAGTGCCGACCCATCGCAGGGCACACATACACACACACACACTCACTCACGCAATCACACACTACGGACAATTTAGAGATGCCAATCAACCTACCATGCATGTCTTTGGACCGGGGGAGGAAACCGGAGTACCCGGAGGAAACCCCTGAGGCACAGGGAGAACATGCACATCTTCAAAACTTTCAACCTGCATTCTAGATCCTCTACCCATGTCTTTCCTTAAACATATTACCAGTAGCTACTGAACCCCTTCTAAAAATTATAAATTCTTCCCTTAGCACTGGCTATGTACCTAAGTCATTTAAGCTAGTAGTTATCAAACCCCTGATTAAAAAACCGGACCCTGACCCGTATAGTTCGACCCGCTGTCGAACTATAGGCCAATATCAAACCTGCCCTTTATCTCCAAGATCCTAGAAAAGGCTGTAGCATAGCAGTTATGTTCAGACCTACATAGGAATAACATTCATGAAATACATCAGTCAGGATTTAGGGCCCATCATAGCACAGAAACAGCACTGGTTAAAGTGGTAAATGACCTGTTACTGGCTTCTGATCAGGGTTGTGTCTCCATACTGGTGTTGCTCGATCTAAGAGCATCTTTTGACACCATTGACCACGCTACTCTACTTGATAGGCTAGAACATGTTGTTGATGTTAAAAGAACAGCCCTCTCCTGGCTCAGGTCTTATTTGACGGATCGTTATCAGTTTGTAGATCTAAATGGTGACTTCTCTATGCATACTAAGGTTATGTTCAGTGTTCCACAAGGTTCTGTCTTAGGCCCACTGCTTTTCTCCTTATATATGCTACCCCTTAGTGCAATTATTCGTAAACATGGTATCAGCTTCCACTGTTATGCAGATGACACACAGCTATATGTTTCAGCTAAGTCAGATGAGAGACACCAGCTTATTAAGATTGAAGAATGAGTAAAGGACATTAGACAGTGGATGCTTACTGACTTCCTCCTGTTTAACTCTGACAAGACAGAGGTGCTTGCACTAGGACCACATGCAGTTAGAAGTAAGCTTTCTGATTGCAGAGTAACTGTGAATGGTCTTTCTGTTTCGAAGTGGGCGTGGCACAACACGATACGCATGTGAGCTCTTGAGAGTCAGTGTCTGCCCATGGTGTATGTGATGTGATGTGATGTGGGTGTGTGTGTGTGTGTGTGTGATTAGCAAATTGCTGTGGTTTTATTCATAAGATAAATAAAACGATGACGAAGACGTTGGCACTCTCAGCTCAGGCTTCATCATTCCATCACCACAGACAGCGCTGATTATTTCACCATTACAGCATGACCCTGTACTGATGACTGTTCGCTAGTCTGGATTTCCAAAAAGAAGAAACTAGTGTTGAACTGGTGTTAAACTGGTGTTGAACTGCTGTTGAACTGGTGTCAGGACTGACAGACAGCACAGTGTACAGCTCAAAAAGTACACAATAGACTGAAAGGTGAATTTAGGATTAAATAAACTATATAAAATGTGATGCTCTCCTCACAGTCAGGACATGCTAAAGACCCCGAAATATCACAATTAACTAAAAAAAAAAGCGTTTATTTCTTATATTTGTGTCTAATTTGTTAACTTTAAACGATAAACAGTGAGCTTGTATCCGTCAGGGAAACTTTCAGAGGTTCGCTAGCTAGCGGCTAAATCACATAGCCAGCACTAATGCTACTGCTAATCCATGCTAGAACCAAATCGGGACCAAAAACAAACAAACAAAAAAAAACTGAAGCCTTTTAAATAAAATAAATAGAAAACAAAATAGAAAAGCTATAACTATATTAAAGCAACATGTCAGTAGACGTGACCAAGTCTGAGTGTCGGTGTGAGAGCTTAGCATAGCTTAGCCTTGTGATGATAAACTAGCACAGCTAACCGAAACCTGATGTCAACAAACAGTGAAATTATTGTTTCTAAATAAAAAAATAAATAAAATATTCACGGCCACATGTGATGCCTTTTTCTTTTTTCCTCCATCAACTCCCCAAGCATAGTTGTTGTTATTGTAGTAGTAAGCTAACATGACTGTCGATGAGGAATACAGGAAAATGTAAACAAAATCTGGAAAGTCATAAAGTCTTACACACACACACACACACACACACACACACACACACACACACACACACAACGCCAGATATAAATAATGTAAATTAAATAGGAACTGTGAATGGTCTTTCTGTTTCATCATGTCCAGCAGTAAAAGATCTTGGTGTGATTATTGACTCTTGTCTTTCGTTTCAAGCTCATGTAGATAATATCACTAGGGTAGCCTTCTTTCATCTCAGAAATATTGCTAAGACAAGAAATATGATGTCACTTCATGATGCAGAAAAACTAGTTCATGCTTTTGTTAGCTATAGGTTGGATTATTGTAATGCCTTACTGTCTGGATGTTCCAGTAGGAGCGTAAACAAGCTCCAGTTAGTACAGAACACAGCAGCTAGAGTCCTAACTAGAACCAGAAGATATGAACACATCACTCCTATCTTAGCCACACTACACTGGCTCCCAGTCAAATTCCGCATTGATTATAAAATACTGTTACTAACCTATTAAGCACTAAATGGTCTCGCGCCACAGTACCTGAGCGATCTTTTGGTTATTTATGATCTGCCACGCCTACTCAGATCAAAGGGTGCAGGTTATTTGGTAGTACCTCAAGTAGCAAAGGCTACAGCAGGGGCAGAGCTTTTTCTTACAAAGCCTCACAGTTATGGAACAGCCTTCCAATTAGTGTTGGGGATTCAGACACAGCCTCAATGTTTAAGTCTAGGCTGAAGACACATTTGTTTAGTCAAGCCTTCAATGTATAGTTTTTCTTAGGTAAAGGAGCAGAACTGGAAAGTTCATGGGCATAGAGTGTTTGGTGTACTGGGATGTCTGGATGCTGGCGCCTTACCACTCTCGCAAGTCGCTCAGGTTTGCTGACTGTGAAGTGGTTGGACGCTTTATGTTGCGGGAAGCCTTCATGTCTGTGACCTTCTGGCTCTCCCTTTCAGTTATGCTGTCATAGGTGCTGTGGTGCTCACTGATGCTGTGGATGGATCTGTGTGGACAGCCTGTGTCCAGGAGCCGTGGACAGAGCCACTTGTGGACTATAACACCGTCACCACTCTGCTGTTACATCTGTCAGCTTTCGACAGCAAGGAATTAGTGTCTATAATGAACTCAGTAACTACATTGACCTAATAGTTCCTCATGGGCCTTGGTTGCTGTTGTAGAAGGGACACTATTTACATTTACATTATTTACTGTCCAGTGTCACCCAAACGATGATGGGTTCCCTTCGGAGTCTGGTTCCTCTCAAGGTCTCTTCCTCATATCGTCACAGGGGTTTTTTCCTTGCCACTGTCACCGCAGGCTTGCTCATTAGGGATAAAATAGTTTAATAATTTAATTATTCTTTTTCCCCCTCTCCTTTCTGTTTCTCTATTTTTGTAAAGCTGCTTTGAGACAATGTCCATTATAAAAGGCGCTATACAAATAAATTGAATTGAATCGAATTCCTTTGTGATCCGACTCGCTCTGATCCGGCTTCGCTCGTGATCCGACTCGCTCACCATTTGATTCATTTATGATCTGATTTGTTCGTGATTCAATTTGTTTATGATTTGATTCATTCATGATTTGACTCCCTCATGATCCGAAGAATATTTTGAGGAAAATATGAAAACGAAGAATTTCTGAATCATAAACAATGCAAAACATTGTCCATGTCTGTCTGTATAAAAGCACAGTGGGGCTGGTGTGGTTTTAATGGCTATAATGTGGTGGTGGTGTTACTGTATAGTGTAGAACACATCACTGTGTGTGATCCGCAGCTCGGGAACTGCACCGGCTAACACGATGCAACCATTCAGTCACACTGCAGTGTCTCTGGATGTGTAGTAATGAGTGAGAAGGTGTGTATAATGCAGGTGCATAGTAATTTGGATGAAGTGAAGTGTACTCACCAGGCTGAGCCATGAGGTTCCCAAGGACCCAGACACACCCAGCAGAACTCCGCCTTACAGTTCTGGTTACGGCAAACCATGTGGTTACAACCGCCGTCCTTTTCAATGGTCACATGGCACTTGGGACACTCCTGATGTTATACACACACACACCAGACTGTCAACTTCACCATAAATGTATGTGGATAATTCCTATTTATTTCACAGAGACATTAGAGAGCTAGACGATGTCTTTAGTATGATGTGAAGACAGGTACAATATTAATTTTTCTTCCTCATACCTTGGTATTCGCTGCAATCCAGTTAGATGTTTCACTGTCATCATCACACTTCTTAATCCACTTCCTCAACCACTAACAGGAAGAGGACACACAGACATGCACACAGTAAGAACAGCACACTTTTTAGCGTTTCCGTTACTGCTCAGTAATGATCTCAACGTCAACACACCTTACACTTCACCGGGTCGTGCCAGTTCTCACCGCAATTGAAGCTGCGTAGAAGAGAAAAATAAAACAAGCGTTAAACTTATCAGAAGACACAGTGTTCGGTGTTGTGCTTTCTCTCAGACCAAACCAGTGGATTTTACCAGAACTGTCTCCCGCATTTGCAGCGCACAGGTTTGGCATCTGGATACTGGACCTTAACCACGTGATGGCAGTCAGGAGCCGGACACCATTTTAAAAGTCTATTGCACTGCAGAAAGAGAGCAGGAAAAGAAAAAAAAAAAAGAAAAAGAAAAAAACACACACACAGCAGGATTCGGTTATCAGTCTGAAACTGAATAATGAACAGGGTTCATAGTCGGGCTCACAGTTTCAGTAGGCTGCAGTCAGACATCCACTCTCACATGTTCTCTTATGCTATCCTGGTTATAGACTTCATTAGAAGATACACACTCCTACAGACCAATACACTCCAACCATGTTTTCTGGGAGGTAGAAAGACACCAGAGAAACCCCGATCGAACCCGCAGGAAGAACATACAGAACTCCTTATCTGTCACCATGGCAACATTCAGATTACATGCAGTTTGTGAAGCGGCTACAATCGGTGTTAATTGAAAGCTTTTTAATTAATAAAAAAAAAAATTTAAAGTGATACTTTTATGCTTATGCTAATAGTTGCGTCAAATGATGGAGTTAGTGAGTGTTAAGTCAGCTAGCTGTGGGGAAATGCATTACTACATTCATATGCAGTGCATCGTCAACACTTACCTCCACAAAACTATTCGTGATTAGATGTTGGTACTTCAGCTTCACTTTAGAGTCGGTGATCAGCCTCCTGCAAGACACACACAACAAAAAAAGAGAGAGACGAGAGAGAGAGAGAGAGAGAGAGAGAGAGAGAGAGATTGAGTATCTACTGGTAATGTGTGCTAAACTAAGTCGTCTAAATTGCCGAAGCTGAACTTACATTACAGTGTTGTCGTCAACCAGAATATCACAGTTGTGAGCAGGACATGAGATAGTCTGGGGGGGGAAAACACACGCACGTAACTAATAATGTGCATCTGAAAATATCAGTGTGTAATGATCTAACTGTCTAACTCTGAGATCTGAGTGATGTACATCTGGGGCTGCATGACTCTAAATAGTGAAATTAATTCATATTAGCAAATGGCAGCATATTGAAGGCTAGTGTGATGCTAGATGTTTAAACTATTAATAATAATAATAATGGTGCATCATTATCTTAAACATTTCATGAAGTATGCACACAATTCCTTGCCCGTTAAACTGACTGAAATCTAGATCATGTATAATGGACTATTTTTTTTAGATTTCTACAACTTCAAACATCTAAAAGCCCATATCAGAGCAGAACTAGTCTGAACCATTCACAAGCTCTTTAATGAAACTTGCCTGACCCATCCCCTCTTCTATAATTTTGGTGGTCAGGTAATCCCCCCAGCACTGCATGCAGAATTTGTGTCCACACTCCAGACCTGTGAAATACTGAAGAAAAAAAAAATATATGACATCACATTTACAGATCATGACCTGAAAGAAACTGACAATGAGGTGAAGGGAAGGCGATAATATCACATCACCTTTTTTTTTTCCTTCAATATTTTGATAGACTAATTCTTGTTAGTATTTGAACGTTACATGATTGAAACACGTCATGTTTGAATAGTTCCTTGCTCTTCACTATGCTGTTTGTTAAGGGATGTTCTCACAAAACCCACAGCAAAGAGCGTGCTTCTGTTAAGGGTGTGTTTAACGTGACATGTGCTGCTGCTGATGCGGCTGGTCGAGCAAATGTTTCTGCTTTATTTCTGTTTGATTTAATTGTAAAGCTTATCTGTTTCTGATAAAAACCTATAAACTCTATTAAACTATAATATTGTGCTCCAGCCGAAGCCATGCTTGCTGATATTGTGGTGTATAACTCCTCCCCGAACTGCCCTGCAGCCCTGTATCTTGCTCTCTCATTGGCTCTAGGTCATCGCCGATGTATTTTTCACACTGCACGATTTTCTCATTGGTGATTCTCTCAGATCGCGTCTTTGGTAATACACACTGCGTGATTGTCAGTCACGTCCACGAGCTCCGATTTGCCTTCGATTTCGGGCATTTTTCATAATATGAATATATGTGAACATATTCGTATGAATTGTGTGCCATTTGAAATTAAATCAAGCTTTATTTTTCAATAAAAGTGACCGCCCTACTTCTGAATTGTTTTAGACGCTAGTGCATCAAGCACATAGGTGCTGATTTTAACTCGTGTTTTAGAGTGTGGTCAAGCCAGCTACAACACGTAGTGAAGCGTACACACATGTACGGACATGGTGGCTTACAGTAGCTGACCTTCTGCTGTCTACTTTGAGGATCTTCTGAGACTTTTTATTTAATAAAAGCAGAGTAAGAAGAAGAGCACGGTTCTGAGGGTTCTCAGCAGCAAGGAGTCAGAAACTGTAAAAGCTGCAGTGGCTGTCGCGTCTGAGCTACGTTACTGACCGTAGTGGGATAGTTCAGGTAGCAGATCTGGCAGTGCATGTCCTGATTAGACGACCGCGTGCTCATCGGCCTCGTCCTCGCCTTCTTACTGGGGTTAATGACGTGGCACTCCGAGAATAACTTATCAAGATTCCCATCAAAGTACCTGTGAAGAAAAACAGAGTGGATAAAAACAACTTTCCACTCAGCTGTTTTCAATCAACATAAAAAAAAAAATTCTCTAGATTGACGCACTTCTGCAATCGCAACTAAAACTCATGTGAGCACCGGGTTACAAAGTTTCACGGTTAATCCGGGTGTACAAGCCAGCTGCAGCTGCAACTAATTCTTATTATTATTACTATCGTCATCATTTACATAATTAATTTATCCATAAGCCTATTACTTTCAATCAGCATTTCCATAAACAAACCTTAGCTAATTAACTGTTAATGAAATTAAATAGTAGGTCACTAACTGCAATACCTTACTGACATTTATCCCATAAACTGTTACAGCATGTGAATATTATTAAGTGTTTTTTTTGTATTATTAAGAGAGAGAGAGAGAGAGAGAGAGAGAGAGAGAGAGAGAGAGAGAGAGAGAGAGAGAGAGAGAGAGAGAGAGCTTTGAGGTTGACTGTTACACTGTGTTCACATTAGTGTGATTGACAGGTCACTCTTAGGGGCGTGGTACAAGCTAGGTGGGTGTGTTCATTATGGTGGGCCTGTTCGTTATGATGGTCGGGTTCAATGTGGTGGGCGTGTTCAGATGGTCATTGTCCAATGAGAAAGAGTCATGGCCGAAATGTAGTCTAGAGTTCACAGTTTACTGCACAGTACTAAAATTGTACCTGCACACATTAGTGTGAGTGACAGGTAACTCTTAAGGGCGTGGCACGAGCTGGGTAGTTGTGTTTGTTATGGTGGGCGTGCCCATTCTTATCTTGTGCCACCACCACCCCCCATCTGCTGTCCTATCCAGGGTTCCCCTTTTACGAGAGACTAGGAGCAAAACACTACTTGAAATCTGTCTTGCATCTTTAATCATCAGACGAAACATTCTATAGAAATAAATTAAAAAACACACACAGGCTTTGTCTCCATCAGGAGAGAACGAAAGAGCTTTGCTATAATTCTCCAGAGGAGATGATGGACTTGCCTCTCCATGAGCTTCTCTTTGTCCCAGTTGAAGTGACTGAGCAGGATTCTGGTGATAGTCGCCGGGTTCTGTAGCAAACAAACACAATAACAGACAAGTAGCTTAATAATGAAAGCTCAGCACAGATTAAAAGCTCAAACTGTTACTGAGAAATAAAATCCAGGAACAGATAACATGTTCCAATCAGCTACAAATAGGAGGCTTGGCATCCTTAATAACTGCCTGACCAGGATCCTAGCATTATAAATTATACAGCTTGTGTATTTTGTGAAATTACGTTAATACGAACATTTATAAATGAAACTAACATCCATCTCAGGTGATCGGGATGTAAGCGATTGCTGTGGTTTGTGCAGATTTTGCTCAGCTAATCACATTTTTTGTGCTTTCAGCAGTCACACAAATGGCCAAGTGAAATAAAAAAATTATGGAGTTGCATAACATAACCAGCATGAGTGACAGAGCAGCAAAAAAACGTGACTCAAGGACTTTAACATCAAATACTAAATGTACAGATTAATTAGACTGCACCAGTATCTTTACATGTCGTATTTTAAGAACATGTGCCCCACAGACAGGAGTTTCAAGCTCGTGTATGAAGAGTAACTGAAATAATAATTCCCATGTGAAGAGCAGAAGAGCTTCTCGGACTACACCGGTAGTAATTCAGTTCAGCTGTGAGCCAAGAACAAGAATCTGGGGATACAGCGAGAACAAACTCAACAAAGGTCTGTCTGGACTTTTTTTTTTTAAGAATCTCAAGCAGGTAAATAAAAAAAAAATGATGCTGAAATCAAACTAAACTATATTGGCAAAAGTTTTGGGACACCCCTCCAAATCATTGAATTCAGGGTTTGGGCTCAGCCCCTCAGTTCCAGTGAAAGAAGCTCTTAATGCTTCAGCATACCAAGACATTTTGGACAATTTCATGCCCGCAACTTTGTGGGAACAGTTTGGGGATGACCCCTTCCTGTTCCAACATGACTGCACACCAGTGCACAAAGCAAGGTCCATAAAGACATGGATGAGTGAGTTTGGTGTGGAGGAACTTGACTGTCCTGCACAGAGTCCTGACCTCAACCCCATAGAACACCTTTGGGATGAATTAGAGCGGAGACTGCGAGCCAGGCCAAAACTGGGACATCTGCCTTTACATGCACATGAATGTAACGTGGAGTTGTCCCGCCCTTTGCAGCTATAACAGCTTCAACTCTTCTGAGAAGTGCATTTGTGAGGTCAGGCACCGCTCTAATTCATCCCAAAGCTGTTCTATCAGGTTAAGGTCAGGACTCTGTGAAGGCCAGTCAAGTTCCTCCACATCCATGTCTTTATGGACCTTGCTTTGTGCACCGGTGCGCGGTCATGTTGGAACAGGAAGGGGTCATCCCCAAACTGTTCCCATAAAGATGGTAGCATGAAATTGTCCAAAATGTCTTGGTATACTGAAGCATTAAGAGTTCCTTTCACTGGAACTAATGGGCCGAGCCCAACCCCTGAAAAACAACACATTAGAGGGTTGTCCCAAAACTTTTGGCAATATAGTGTGTGTGTATGTATATAGGGGCATTGGTGGCTCAGTGGTAGGTTTCTCACCTATCATGCGGAAGGCCCGGGTTCGATTCCCAGCCAATGCCTCAACCCCAGCCACTGGATGCAGTGCCGGTCCCAAGCCCGGAAAAATGGGAGGGTTGCGTCAGGAAGGGCATCCGGCATAAAACATTTGCCAAGTTGTTGTCCCCGAACAGGGAGCAGCCGAAAGCAGTGTGTGTGTATATATATATATATATATATATATATATATATATATATATATATATATATATATCTCATTATATTTTGGTGCCCACAAGCAAAGGTAGGATCGATGTCAGTATTGCTGGAGGTGTGTGAGATGACCACAGTGGGATATCGATGCGGCCAGACTGACCTGGGAAACGAAGTGGGCGTGGCACAACACGATACGCATGTGAGCTCTTGAGAGTCAGTGTCTGCCCATGGTGTATGTGATGTGGTGTGTGTGTGTGTTTGTGTGTGTGTGTGATTAGCAAATTGCTGTGGTTTTATTCATAAGATAAATAAAACGATGACGAAGACGTTGGCACTCTCAGCTCAGGCTTCATCATTCCATCACCACAGACAGCGCTGATTATTTCACCATTACAGCATGACCCTGTACTGATGACTGTTCGCTAGTCTGGATTTCCAAAAAGAAGAAACTAGTGTTGAACTGGTGTTGAACTGGTGTTGAACTGGTGTTGAACTGGTGTTGAACTGGTGTCAGGACTGACAGACAGCACAGTGTACAGCTCAAAAAGTACACAATAGACTGAAAGGTGAATCTAGGATTAAATAAACTATATAAATGTGATGCTCTCCTCACAGTCAGGACATGCTAAAGACCCCGAAATATCACAATTAACAAAAAAAAGCGTTTATTTCTTATATTTGTGTCTAATTCGTTAACTTTAAACGATAAACAGTGAGCTTGTATCCGTCAGGGAAACTTTCAGAGGTTCGCTAGCTAGCGGCTAAATCACATAGCCAGAGCTAATGCTACTGCTAATCCATGCTAGAACCAAATCGGGACCAAAAACAAACAAACAAAAAAAACTGAAGCTTTTTAATACATAAAATAAATAGAAAACAAAATAGAAAAGCTATAACTATATTAAAGCAACATGTCAGTAGACGTGACCAAGTCTGAGTGTCGGTGTGAGAGCTTAGCATAGCTTAGCCTTGTGATGATAAACTAGCACAGCTAACCGAAACCTGACGTCAACAAACAGTGAAATTATTGTTTCTAAATAAAAAAATAAATAAAATATTCACGGCCACATGTGATGCCTTTTTCTTTTTTCCTCCATCAACTCCCCAAGCATAGTTGTTGTTATTGTAGTAGTAAGCTAACATGACTGTCGATGAGGAATACAGGAAAATGTAAACAAAATCTGGAAAGTCATAAAGTCTTACACACACACACACACACACACACACACACACACACACAACGCCAGATATAAATAATGTAGTAAATTAAATAGGAAATAGAAATTTGGCATTGAAACAAATTTATAGTTTTATACCATTTTAAAAAAACATTTCGACCAAATACACATCTCTATATACATAGCATTTTATTTTGTACATATATACTCAAGTTTCTGATCCTTTATCATCTCATTTTATCCTTTTATCCAGCTACCACGTGTATAATAGTGCTAGACCTACTTATCTATCTATCTATCTATCTATCTATCTATCTATCTATCTATCATTATAGTTCATTATAATGCATTATATTGTCCAAAAACATTCAGTTACGCTGAACAAAGTCAGTGTTTATCTTAAATGTATTGACTTTACAGTAATAAGAGCAAGTTTTAAAACTATTTCTTATTTAAAAGAACCCACATTTAACGTTTTTTGCTCACTTTATTATTAAAAAGTGTGTGAAAGTTTTCTCTGCTCTGGATCTACACTAAGTCTAAGTGGCTTGTCCTTTAAACTTTTTTGGCTGAGTGACACGATCAGTAATAAACAAAGAGAAACTCTAATCTGATGCCATGAATAAGTTTGAAACTTGCTTATTTCTGCGGCCAGTAAAGTGAATGTGTGTATGAATGTGTGTATGTATGTGTGTGTGTGTGTGAAATGATAAGCACATCATATGATAAGAGAAGCTGAGCCAAGGCGTGCAGCTAACAGGGGCCGTATTATTATTATTGTTGTTAGGAGCATTAATATATCAGTATAGGGATTCATTACTAGGACACAAGCTGTACCTGAATAACCTCGTTCACCTCCCTGATGCACTCCACCATGTGCTGGAGGATCTGCTCGGCGGTTAACACCTCGTAGCGGTAGTCCTCCTCGTCCCGGCCGGCCCCAAGGCCGCCGCCGCTGCCCGTATCCTCGCTTCCGTCCTGCTCTCCTCCGGCGACCACCGGCTCGACCAGCTCCACTTCGCCGAGGTCCAGCGCATCGTCGTCGGCTTCCTCTTCAGCACTGTCTTCGCTGCATTCCTCCTCCTCGTCATCGAACTCATAGTTATAACCCTCGTCCGAGTCCATTACTTGGGAGTGTTTTTATTTCTTAAACAAAGTGAATTAAAAAAACAAACAAACAAACAATCAAAACAATCTCCACTGATGCTAGCCTCTCGCTGCTACAAGCTAGGAACTGCAGCCGCATTAGCAGGGTTAGCTAACGCTAAAGACTCCCCACTTCTGTTAGGCGTTATTTTTGGATAAATCCCAAATGCCTCGTTTGTCCCTTACATAAGCGCACTATTTAATAGTCCTTCAATGCAATAGTTGTGCACTTCACTAAATTTTCTTCACGAAGTCATTCAGGACGCAGCGCTTTTCCGTCACCCGCATTCCACCCGACAGTGTTATGATTGGTTGAGCGTTTACTGATTCCTGCACTATGATTGGCTGAATTTATGAACGTCACTATTCGATCCGTACCGGAAACACGATTCGTACTGCGCATGTGTGGAAATGATACTACTTTTTGTTATAATTATACAGAATTGTTTTGGTCCTTAGTTTCATTCAAATCAAAATTCGCAATGATTTCTGCTTTTCCTTTAAAGAATTATTTTTCGGAATGTTTAATTACAAGAAAGAGGAGAGTGACAAAAAAATTTCTAATAAATTTTTATCTTTATATTTGCCAAATTCTATATTCATAAATGTAACTTTACTAATAATAAACCACTCTTTATGGTGTTAAAAAATTAAATTATAAGATATTTTGAAAGCATACAATTTTCAAAAAATAACCAGGCTTTAAAAATATTACGGCTCCGCGAGTGTTATGACATAGGTCTTTAATTTTATTTACTTATTTATTTTTGTTCTGTGCCCCATTGCTGTTGTTGCCTGTTTGTACCCTTATATGTTATTGTTGTTAAGCCCCCTGCTGTTCTGTGTTTGTATTTGTTGTTGATTCAATAAATAATTAATAATAATAAATACTGTTGTGGGGGGCACGGTGGCTTGGTGGTCAGCACGTTTGCCTCACACCTCCAGGGTTGGGGGTTCGATTCCCGCCTCCGCCTTATGTGTGGAGCTTGCGTGTTCTCCCCGTACCTCGGGGGTTTCCTCCGGGTACTCCGGCTTCCTCCCCCGGTCCAAAGACATGCATTGTAGGTTGATTGGCATCTCTAAATTGTCTGTAGTGTGTGAATGAGTGTGTGTGCCCTGCGATGGGTTGGCACTCCATCCAGGGTGTATCCTGCCTTGATGCCCAATGATGCCTGAGATAGGCACAGGCTCCCTGAGGATTACTAATAATATATGTTGTTGGCAATATGGCCTGGCTTACAGTCGACGTTCTAGATCGTCAGACTGTGTCTTTATGGACGTCTCAGGAACAGGAAATCTATTTAAAAATGTCTTAGCATTAACATCAACCTTGACTGGAACTAAGGAGCCTAAAGCCTGAGAAATATGTCCAGGTTGTTATCCATCCTCCATCACACATTGGTGTGGTAAACAGCATTCTTCTGGCATCTTCTAAAACCAGACTCATCCACCAGACTGCCAGATAGTGACACGAGAGAGAGAGATACTAGTGCTTACAGTTGAGCTAACTGACTACTAGTTAAGTCGGTAAGACGGCTTCCTGTGTCATAGGATATCATCTTTACCATGGGTCAGTGTGTGAACTCACTGGGCTCTTCAGGATTAACTGTGTGTGTGTTCACCTGTCAGGAATAGGCGTGACTGAAACACCTGAACTTAATACCTCTATATCGTATATGTCATGACACAATGAACAGATCAATAATAAAGAGAAGAAGACTGCACAAATATGTCTGAAATCTGTACTGTTTTATTCTGTTACAGGCAAGGTACTTGTGTGTATGTGTGTGTGTGTGTGTGTGTGTGTGTGTGTGTGTGTGTGTGTGTGTGTGTGCAGGCAGGTTTTTAATACATTCTCATTCATGATGAAAAGTAAGGACCGGCAAGTTATCTGGCAATAATAGAAAGAAACATGTTTCTTCAGAAGATCAATGGCTACTGTTACTGATTCTTTTAATAAATCAGTATATATGCACAGATAAAATCCCCTGCATTTATAATATATATACTCCATATAGCTATAGATCTCAGATAAAGTCATCACTATGGTACAGGATACAGCCATTTTTCTTTATAACGTCCAAGTGGAATATTTATTCAATTCTTTATTTAGTTCGAAAACGAGATGGGATTTACTTGCATAAAATAATCACGTGAAGAAGACAGCTATTCACGATCACTTAGGAAAAAAGTACAGCAGTGGACCTGAGGGTGCGAGAGAGTTGAGCAGGACGTGTTCAAGTGTGGAACCTGTTTTGCTAATCGATAGGGAAACAGACCTGACCTTTACAGCACAGGATGTGCCTGGAGTCGTTTCTAGGCAAAGGTATGGCACAATATGGGTATTAGGGGCACTGCGGAAAGGTAGGCGGGATTTTCAGGCAGCGTTTCTGTGTTCTGGAGGTAAAGTCACAACACGCATCATCTTCGAATCCCACAATTCAGTTCCTGATGATATTTAACAAAGAAAAGAAGACAAAAAAACGGTCCAGGTAAACACTGACAGCTGTGATTAAAGGCTATTGTAGTGTCTAGATTTTCTCTGGTCATATTAATATTTATAATTAGTGTTTAGTATAAGGTCTATATTTAGATTTTGCAATAAATCACAATATAAGATGCTGTCTGATGCCCCAAAAATCAGACGGGGGGTGGGGGGTACTTACTTTCAGACAATTTAGCCTGTAATTTCAGTAGTAGTGTGCACTCTGTCAGGGCTACCAGGGCTAATGTCCCACTGCTGTACTTTTCCTACAGACACAAGATGAACTCCTGCTATTAAAAAAAAAAGTCCAACTGAAAACACTTCATTGAGGAAAAAATAGAAAAAGGCAAGTCACACTGTAACAGTTACTAAAATATTCAAGTTAAACCACCAAGTAATGTAATATAGTCATAGCAACAGCAGTAGAAATGATGCAGATATGAGAGAGAGAGAGAGAGAGAGAGAGAGAGAGAGAGAGTCCCTAAAAAAACAAATTACTGCTACGTGTTCTTGAATTTTGACTCCTAAAATAGAAAAACATGACTGTTGATCAGTGTGCATGCCCCATGTCACTGGATTTATACACCAAAACATATGTGAAAAAAATACCAATAAATAAAATACCAATAAATCCATGTAGGTGTTTTTTTTGTTCATAGGTTCATTTCCTACACATATTTGGCAGGTTAATATTGACAAGAAAAAGAGTCCAAAAGTGTTATAAATAAGCATTCATTATTTTCTCATGCACACCAAAACAACCATAAATCAAAAAAAAAAACCAAAAAATGGCCCCTTCGTTCCACAGGGCGCGAACTCGAGTGCTGTCTGTCGCACGTGCGCAATAAAGCACGTCACACGTCCTTCGATGGGAAATCTGAAAAGTGGAATCCTTTCATCTCCGTTCTTCAAAGACCTGAGGAAATGTCACTGCATCCACAAACCTGTACACAACTGATCTGTCCCTCGCTCCGCCTTTCCTGTGACTCCGCCCACTTTATACGCGCATAGTTCAGTGGCGTTAATGGAAATGTAAACATAAGTATGGACTTGATGGGTGGTTTGTGTGAAGCTTCTTTCCCCACGAGTCGATAAATCCGTGTCCCAGCAGCTGAAAGGAAACGGCACGGAGACTGCATTCAGTGTGTAAACGTCAGTGATGGTACAAAATGAGGTTTCGGAAACCAGTCGGCGCTCTCAGCCTGGGTGCCTGGAACAGGTTGCTACGCATGCATCTTTTTCTTTTTAAAGCGAAGATAAAATTGCCCCACGGTTAGGAAGGAGCTAAAGAGGGAAAAACAGGGAAGTGAAATATACAGACACCAAAAAAGAGCAGATTTCCTGAAGTCCCCGTTTCACTACACTATGGATGATAACGTGTTTTCTTCAGTGTAAGGAGAAGCAGCGGAAGTCCGTAGCACGGTGTGGTTGACGGGTGAGAGGTCGTTCATCTCTCCGGAAGAGGATAAAGGGAAGGACGGCGAGAGAGAAACGCCGGACGAAGGTTCGGCGGAGCCGGCAAAGGTCCGAGGAGGTTTAGGGACAAGATTAGGCTCGAGCGTGGCTCTGGCCAGTAGCTGCTGATCGCTGTCCAAGTCCTCCATGCGCTGTTCTTCCGTCTGAACCGACGAGCCGCGTCCCGATTCGGACTCGCCATCTGAATTATCCGGAGGCAGAGAATCACTTCCGTCTAGCTTAAAGAGCGAATCCAGATACTGAGCAAACTCTAGCACTGCCTGACTGGTGTTCCCATTGGACAGTGGAGCCACTCGGACTTCCTTTTTACTCTTCTCCTCTTTCTTCACACCTTCATTTTTTGGATTCTCTCTGCGTTCCTTCTCTATAATGCCAGTCCACGGGGCCAAAGGACTCGAGTCCTTGCTGTTTGACCTCCGAAACGCTTCG
The DNA here is from genome assembly GCA_033459395.1 of Hemibagrus guttatus. NCBI lineage: Eukaryota > Metazoa > Chordata > Actinopteri > Siluriformes > Bagridae > Hemibagrus > Hemibagrus guttatus. The sequence continues at coordinate 2,620,528 of JAUCMX010000010.1, read as the reverse complement.
AAAGTCTCTGATTTAGCGCGAATGAGTGCCTTCTGCTGGCCTGGCTGACCTTCACCGGTCTGTTTGGGTGTAAAGCGTGGAAAATGGCCACCACCGTTAGAAGGCACCACAAGTTGTGGAGAGAGGCTGTGGCTTTCGTTAGGGGGTAAAGTGAGTTCTGGTGGTGTGGGGCAGCAGGGCCCGGTTTGGCCTGTAAGTTCTCGCTCAGGTGAGGCCTGAATCAGCTCGGTACGTGAGCTCAACGACGGATTCTCCTCAGGAATCGGGGCGTCAAGGGGAAAAGGGAGCGTCCCAAGACACGGCGAGCCTCTGAAAGCAGCCGAGGAGCGGCGAGAGTCCATGCTGTACACAGAGTCGACGTCCGAAAGGCTTTCCATCACAGCCAGTGGAGCCTTTCGCTCCCGAAGCTCCAGGGCCAAGCGCTCACGAGCCCCCATCAGCACCACCGGCACGGCTGGAGGAGGACACTCGGAAAAACCATCCAGAGAGATCTCAGAGCGAGCACAGGAGCTACAGGAGAGGAGGAAGAGGAAAAGGACAGCGGAGAGAGGAAAAGCGATACAGAAGCACATACAAAAGGAAATGAAAAGAAAATGAAGGATTCAGTAAAATATCATGGAGAAGGACAATGGTATAATGTAAAGATGAGGAAAAAGAGAGGAAGAAATAACAGGGATAAAGAAAAAAGCAAGGTTGGAATAAAAGGCAGTGGAGAAAAAGATATAAAGAAATGAATGCACATGGCCAAGAAGGTAGAGGGGGAAAAGAGAGGAAGAGGGAAATACAGGTTAGGTGAATGCAGCCTCTATCTTCATCTACACTGTGCTTCTCTACTGAACCAAAGGGGACGAGGGGGAAACTGGATGCTGCCATACGTGGTTCCTCTGTAGTGCGCATGAGTGAGAGAGGACAAGGCCCGGGGTTAAACAACAATCATCACGTGTTCACGTTAGGTCAAAATAGAGTCAAAATAAACAGAACATCATGAGAGACTCTAACTGTGCACCAACAACCTATAACTACTGTAATTATGAATAATCATTTCTACTGCAAACTACATTATACTACTACATAACTAACATCAGACACGGTTGCTCCAGTTACAGTGCGTTCACACACGTATGTAAAAGTGCCGGAAATTGTGACATCTGCTTTTATATTGTTTATAATATTTTTATTTACTAGATTAAATAATTTTTCTAATATGGTCACATATTTTAAATAAATTAAGTTCCAGCACAATTTTTTTCCTCCATAATCTGTTTTTACTGATCTTGGCCCAGGGTGCCATTACTTCTAGAGCTGTCTGTATGTAGGTATAAAATTGCTGGATGCAGTACTCAGTGTCACTGGTTGGAAAACCAATAACCTCCAGTTCCCAGCGGTGCTGTGGTCAGAACCGGACACTGATGAAGGGTAGAGCATGATAGCAGGACTGCCCCATTATACCGTAGAGATCCACTGCTCAGTTCTATACAATTTTATTTATATACAGCTTTTAATAAAGGAAATTGTCCCGAAGCAACTTCTATATAAATCTGGAAATTGGTTCTGATTCCTAATGAGCAAGATAAAGACACCTCCACAGGCTAGACACTCACAAACCGGGTTTTATGGGAGAGGGGCAAGAACAATGGCCTCGCTGGTGGAAAGAGGTTTTGCGCTTGAATGAGCTGAATTTTTTAACCCTGCACTATAATTTCCACATGAACACCATCCACACAGTGAAGCATGGTGGTGGCAGCACTATTAGATTTTCTGACTAATCTTCTGACTATTTTATAACCAAATAATAATCTGGACCTTTGTCCTGGACTTTTATGATAGCTCCTTGGTCTTCATGATGCTGTGGCTTTAGGGATGTTCTCAAATTAGCTTTTCGTGGTATATTTATCCTCAGGTCATGTGACCCTAATCACTTCAATAAACATATTCTGGGACTTCTCATGGCATCGACACTGTGATGTGATGGCTGGGTGGTTTATCACATAATCAATTCATCACACTGCTTCAGACATAATGACAATGAAGCTGATTTGATTTGTGTAAAAGCCTGTAGGTGTACTAGCCGAGCTCACCGGACGCTGCTGTTTCTGCGGTGTTGGGCTTGTGGTGTGGGCTCGTGGGAGTTGGAGACTCCGTGAAAGTAGGTCTCAGCATTCAGGTCCACTTCTGTTGGGCTAACCATGATTTTAGCCGCAGACAGAAGAGCCGTCTTGCCCTTATTGTAGTTTTCCAGAACCTGAAAATAAAAGGGAGAAAAGGTGGAAGGGAAAGGAAGAGTGCATAAGGAATAAACCTAAAAAGAGATTTTGGAAAGATGAGAGCATTGTTGAATAAGATCCTCAGAAAACATCACTTCACTTTTTTTTTTTATGCGAGTGCACTGAATAAACATACATACACACACACTCACACACACACACAGATTATTTCATTAATTCGATGATTCTAAATACTACAAACTGAAATAAAATACAATAAAAATACAAAATATAACCTCTGTTTAGTATGTCATGGCTTTATTAAGTTGAGAGCATTGAGGAACTTGTCAGTAAGGTTGTGCTGGATCTGGTTAATTTTTTCAGTCAGTATTTTCTATTCCTAATTTTTTTTTATTCCCGGGATTTAAAGGCAGGTTTAAAGGTGGTGTAGATGCTGTTAAAACCCTGTGTCAGATGTTAAAATGTTGATTTTAATAATCGGAAAAGCATTTGCATTCGAGTTTCATATATTTCCTGTTTGTTCATATGGCTAGTTTGTAGGTTTGTGCATAAGCTGCTTCATTCAAATAAATGTCTCTTATGTTACACGTGAAAATAAACGGACTGAAGTGTTAAGGTTCTGAAAATACTGTAAGTAACAAATACTGAATAATGTACACAGTATGAGATGTTAATGAGAAACACCATCATGTTACCGTTACTAGCGGTATTATGTATTGACCATGAGATAACACACACACACACACAGGTCATGTCTAAATGGAAACACACCCACTGCAGTCACACAGTCAGTAAGGATGAAATGCTGTTGGTTTTTTATTAGTGACATTAAAACAGGTTATTCACAGATACACTGAATGAGTACACAGAAATGAAAAGTGGTTAAAAGGTTAACAAATTAAAATAGAACATGGTCATATAATATAATAAATGTACACTGTGCAAAAATAAAACAGCACAAACATGAGTTATACAGAACATATGAGAGTTGATAACACTAACATGAGGAAAATATGAGAGTTAACACAAACTTGAGGAAAATATGAGAGTTAACACAAACGTGAGGAAAATATGAGAGTTAACACAAACGTGAGGAAAATATGAGAGTTAACACAAACGTGAGGAAAATATGAGAGTTAACACAAACGTGAGGAAAATATGAGAATTAACATTAATGTGAGGAAAATATGAGAGTTAACATTAACGTGAGGAAAATATGAGAGTTAACACAAACGTGAGGAAAATATGAGAGTTAACACAAACGTGAGGAAAATATGAGAGTTAACACAAACGTGAGGAAAATATGAGAGTTAATAACACAAACATGAGGAAAATATGAGAGTTAACATTAATGTGAGGAAAATATGAGAGTTGATAACACTAACATGAGGAAAATATGAGAGTTAACACTAACGCGAGGAAAATATGAGAGTTAACATTAATGTGAGGAAAATATGAGAGTTAATAACACAAACGTGAGGAAAATATGAGAGTTAACACAAACGTGAGGAAAATATGAGAGTTAACACTAACGTGAGGAAAATATGGGGGTTAATAACACTAACGTGAGGAAAATATGAGAGTTAACACTAACGTGAGGAAAATATGGGGGTTAATAACAAACGTGAGGAAAATATGAGAGTTAACACTAACGTGAGGAAAATATGGGGGTTAATAACACAAACGTGAGGAAAATATGAGAGTTAACACTAACGTGAGGAAAATATGAGAGTTAATAACACAAACGTGAGGAAAATATGAGAGTCAACACAAACGTGAGGAAAATATGAGAGTTAACACAAACGTGAGGAAAATATGAGAATTAACATTAATGTGAGGAAAATATGAGAGTTAACATTAACGTGAGGAAAATATGAGAGTTAACACAAACGTGAGGAAAATATGAGAGTTAACACAAACGTGAGGAAAATATGAGAGTTAACACAAACGTGAGGAAAATATGAGAGTTAATAACACAAACATGAGGAAAATATGAGAGTTAACATTAATGTGAGGAAAATATGAGAGTTGATAACACTAACATGAGGAAAATATGAGAGTTAACACTAACGCGAGGAAAATATGAGAGTTAACATTAATGTGAGGAAAATATGAGAGTTAATAACACAAACGTGAGGAAAATATGAGAGTTAACACAAACGTGAGGAAAATATGAGAGTCAACACAAACGTGAGGAAAATATGAGAGTTAATAACACAAACATGAGGAAAATATGAGAGTTAACATTAATGTGAGGAAAATATGAGAGTTGATAACACTAACATGAGGAAAATATGAGAGTTAACACTAACGCAAGGAAAATATGAGAGTTAACATTAATGTGAGGAAAATATGAGAGTTAATAACACAAACGTGAGGAAAATATGAGAGTTAACACAAACGTGAGGAAAATATGAGAGTTAACACTAACGTGAGGAAAATATGGGGGTTAATAACACTAACGTGAGGAAAATATGAGAGTTAACACTAACGTGAGGAAAATATGGGGGTTAATAACACTAACGGGAGGAAAATATGAGAGTTAATAACACAAACGTGAGGAAAATATGAGAGTCAACACAAACGTGAGGAAAATATGAGAGTTAACACAAACGTGAGGAAAATATGGGGGTTAATAACACTAACGTGAAGAAAATATGAGAGTTAATAACACAAACATGAGGAAAATATGAGAGTTAATAACACAAACGTGAGGAAAATATGAGAGTTAATAACATTAACGTGAGGAAAATATGAGAGTTAATAACACAAACTTGAGGAAAATATGAGAGTTAGCACTAACGTGAGGAAAACATGAGAGTTAATAACACTAACGTGAGGAAAATATGAGAGTTAACACAAACGTGAGGAAAATATGAGAGTTAACACTAACGTGAGGAAAATATGGGGGTTAATAACACTAACGGGAGGAAAATATGAGAGTTAATAACACAAACGTGAGGAAAATATGAGAGTCAACACAAACGTGAGGAAAATATGAGAGTTAATAACACAAACATGAGGAAAATATGAGAGTTAACATTAATGTGAGGAAAATATGAGAGTTGATAACACTAACATGAGGAAAATATGAGAGTTAACACTAACGCAAGGAAAATATGAGAGTTAACATTAATGTGAGGAAAATATGAGAGTTAATAACACAAACGTGAGGAAAATATGAGAGTTAACACAAACGTGAGGAAAATATGAGAGTTAACACAACGTGAGGAAAATATGGGGTTAATAACACAACTGAGGAAAATATGAGAGTTAACATAAGTGAGGAAAATATGGGGGTTAATAACACTAACGGGAGGAAAATATGAGAGTTAATAACCAAACGTGAGGAAAATATGAGAGTAACACAAACGTGAGGAAAATATGAGAGTTAACACAAACGTGAGGAAAATATGGGGTTAAAACACTAACGTGAAGAAAATATGGGTTAATAACACAAACTGAGGAAAATATGAGATTTAAAACACAAACGTGAGGAAAATATGGGTTAATAACATTAACGGAGGAAAATATGAGAGTTAATAACACAAACTTGAGGAAAATATGAGAGTTACACAACGTGAGGAAAAATGAGAGTTAATAACACAACTGAGGAAAATATGAGAGTTAACAAAAGTGAGGAAAATATGAGAGTTAACACTAACTGAGGAAAATATGGGGGTTAATAACATAAGTGAGGAAAATATGAGAGTTAACACAACGTGAGGAAAATATGGGGGTTAAACAAACGTGAGGAAAATATGAGAGTTAACACTAACGTGAGGAAAATATGGGGGTTAATAACACAAACGTGAGGAAAATATGAGAGTTAACACTAACGTGAGGAAAATATGGGTTAATAACACAAACGGAGGAAAATATGAGAGTAACACAAACGTGAGGAAAATATGAGAGTTAACACAAACGTGAGGAAAATATGAGAATTAACATAAGTGAGGAAAATATGGGTTAACATTAACGTGAGGAAAATATGAGAGTTAACACAAACTGAGGAAAATATGAGAGTTAACACAAACGTGAGGAAAATATGAGAGTTAAACAAACGTGAGGAAAATATGAGAGTTAATAACACAAACTGAGGAAAATATGAGAGTTAACATTAAGTGAGGAAAAATGAGAGTTATAACACTAACTGAGGAAAATATGAGAGTTAACACAACGGAGGAAAATATGAGAGTTAACATTAAGTGAGGAAAATATGGGTTAATAACACAAACGGAGGAAAATATGAGAGTTAACACAAACGTGAGGAAAATATGAGAGTTAACACAAACGTGAGGAAAATATGAGAGTTAATAACACAAACATGAGGAAAATATGAGAGTTAACATTAATGTGAGGAAAATATGAGAGTTGATAACACTAACATGAGGAAAATATGAGAGTTAACACTAACGCAAGGAAAATATGAGAGTTAACATTAATGTGAGGAAAATATGAGAGTTAATAACACAAACGTGAGGAAAATATGAGAGTTAACACAAACGTGAGGAAAATATGAGAGTTAACACTAACGTGAGGAAAATATGGGGGTTAATAACACTAACGTGAGGAAAATATGAGAGTTAACACTAACGTGAGGAAAATATGGGGGTTAATAACACTAACGGGAGGAAAATATGAGAGTTAATAACACAAACGTGAGGAAAATATGAGAGTCAACACAAACGTGAGGAAAATATGAGATTTAAAACACAAACATGAGGAAAATATGAGAGTTAACATTAATGTGAGGAAAATATGAGAGTTGATAACACTAACATGAGGAAAATATGAGAGTTAACACTAACGCAGGAAAATATGAGAGTTAACATTAATGTGAGGAAAATATGAGAGTTAATAACACAAACGTGAGGAAAATATGAGAGTTAACACAAACGTGAGGAAAATATGAGAGTTAACACTAACGTGAGGAAAATATGGGGGTTAATACAAACGTGAGGAAAATATGAGAGTTAACACTAACGTGAGGAAAATATGGGGGTTAATAACACTAACGGAGGAAAATATGAGATTTAAAACACAAACGTGAGGAAAATATGAGAGTTAACACAAACGTGAGGAAAATATGAGAGTTAACACAACGTGAGGAAAATATGGGGGTTAATAACACAACGTGAGGAAAATATGAGAGTTAACACAACTGAGGAAAATATGAGAGTTAATAACACAAACGTGAGGAAAATATGAGAGTTAAACAAACGTGAGGAAAATATGAGAGTTAACACAAACGTGAGGAAAATATGAGAATTAACATTAAGTGAGGAAAATATGAGAGTTAACATTAACGTGAGGAAAATATGAGAGTTAAACAAACTGAGGAAAATATGAGAGTTAACACTAACGCAAGGAAAATATGAGAGTTAACATTAATGTGAGGAAAATATGAGAGTTAATAACACAAACGTGAGGAAAATATGAGAGTTAACACAAACGTGAGGAAAATATGAGAGTTAACACTAACGTGAGGAAAATATGGGGGTTAATAACACTAACGTGAGGAAAATATGAGAGTTAACACTAACGTGAGGAAAATATGGGGGTTAATAACACTAACGGGAGGAAAATATGAGAGTTAATAACACAAACGTGAGGAAAATATGAGAGTCAACACAAACGTGAGGAAAATATGAGAGTTAATAACACAAACATGAGGAAAATATGAGAGTTAACATTAATGTGAGGAAAATATGAGAGTTGATAACACTAACATGAGGAAAATATGAGAGTTAACACTAACGCAAGGAAAATATGAGAGTTAACATTAATGTGAGGAAAATATGAGAGTTAATAACACAAACGTGAGGAAAATATGAGAGTTAACACAAACGTGAGGAAAATATGAGAGTTAACACTAACGTGAGGAAAATATGGGGGTTAATAACACTAACGTGAGGAAAATATGAGAGTTAACACTAACGTGAGGAAAATATGGGGGTTAATAACACTAACGGGAGGAAAATATGAGAGTTAATAACACAAACGTGAGGAAAATATGAGAGTCAACACAAACGTGAGGAAAATATGAGAGTTAACACAAACGTGAGGAAAATATGGGGGTTAATAACACTAACGTGAAGAAAATATGAGAGTTAATAACACAAACATGAGGAAAATATGAGAGTTAATAACACAAACGTGAGGAAAATATGAGAGTTAATAACATTAACGTGAGGAAAATATGAGAGTTAATAACACAAACTTGAGGAAAATATGAGAGTTAGCACTAACGTGAGGAAAACATGAGAGTTAATAACACTAACGTGAGGAAAATATCAGAGTTAATAACACTAACATGAGGAAAATGAGAGTTAATAACACAAACGTGAGGAAAATATGAGAGTTAACACTAACGTGAGGAAAATATGAGAGTTAATAACACTAACGTGAGGAAAATATGAGAGTTAACAACCAACATGAGGAAAATATGAAAGTTAACACTAACATGAGAATTAATAACACTAACATGAGGAAAATATGAGGTTTAACACTAACATGAGGAAAATATGAGAGTTAATAACACAAACGTGAGGAAAATATGAGAGTTAATAACACAAACGTGAGGAAAATATGAGAGTTAATAAGACTAACATGAGGAAAATATGAGAGTTAACACTAACGTGAGGAAAATATGAGAGTTAATAAGACTAACATGAGGAAAATATGAGAGTTAACACTAACATGAGGAAAATATGAGGTTTAATAACACTAACAAGGAAAATATGAGAGTTAACACTAACATGAGAATTAATAACACTAACATGAGGAAAATATGAAAGTTAACACTAACATGAGGAAAACATGAGAGTTAATAACACTAATGTGAAAAAAAAGACTGCTGATTGGCTGATGGAGACCTCATGCAGGTTGCAGGCTTACACTATGTAACCATGACAACAACCATAATTAGCTATACTGATGAACAAAATGGAGGCAAAACATTATTTCAACACTATGGCGTGTTATAACTCCTCTGTGAAGTGTCCTAATGTTAGAAAATAATAACTAACAGGAACGTTAATACTGATCGGAACAGTCTGGAAAATACGGCAGTCATGTGACACTGAAGTGTACAAACACACACTGGACGGCACGGTCCACATCTTCTACACATTTGGGGCTTGTGTAGACCACACGGCATGTGCGTGTAGGAAAAACAAAAACAGCCAAGGTTTCGTGTGTGCGTGTGTGTGTGGTTCCTAAAGAATACTAAACTAACATACTGTGTAATATACGATTCAGCTTTTCACTGCAGGTGCTGCTGAAGCTGGAGCACGGCAGCATAAGCAGTAGCGCACACACACACTTACAAATGCACTCACTCACAAACTCACACATACTCACACATACTCATAAACTCATTCACGAACTCACTCACAAACACACACACAAACACACACACACAAACACACACAATCACTCACAAACTAGTGTAAACTCTCTCTCTCTTTGTGTGTGTGTGTGTGTGTGTGTTTAAAGTGTATAGCAGCTAGAAAGTAAATTTAATACTTTAAAGAGGAGTGAGAGTTGAAATAAAAACAAAACAGATGAGAAACATGAGGGAAAGAAATGAAGCGACTCCATGGCGACGCACGAAATCCCTGACATTTGGAGATTTCAGACACAGAGTGACTGTATGAAGAGAAGGAGAGAAGAAAGGCTTGAAGCAACTACTGCATCTGTGATCCTCACCTAAACCACATCGGAACCTTAAAGCAACAGCAATGCTAACAGTGAAGCAGAGCACATAATAATGTGATGAGCAAAGCAGGTGAAGGATTTGGGAGCTACAGCATGTAGTAGACTACGACACGTGACTGCTGTCACGTTTCTCACTACTGATAGACTGAATTCACTCAGGAGTACTGAAAAACTCAAGGGCCTGAAATGAGGCACAGATGTGCAGCACTCACTGTTTTACATACACACACACACACACAAGTTAACATCACTGATTATCTCACTACAGTGTCACCTGTCAGGGAGTGTGGCTTATTTCACAGCAATTCAGTCAGCTTGCGCAAGTGTCTAGACGAAAACAGCCGAAACAGCAAGTCTCGTGTGGTGTTTCCCCAATACACAGTGGTTAGAACCTACTAAAAGTGTTCCATGGAAGAACAACCAGTGACCTAGCAACAGGGTCAACTCACTGATGTAAAGTCTAGTCCATCTGATCCGATTCCACAGAAGTAGCACAAACTGCTGAAAAATGGAATGATATAAAGGAGTGACATCACACGGAGCATCACAGCTTGATGTGTATGGAGCTGCAGAGCTTCAGAGTGACCAGCTGACTCACGATGCTCCCAACACACTGCTTCAGAAATATGACAAACAGGTCAAGGTGTTGACTGGGCCTCCAAATTCCTGAGATCTCAATCCGAGAGCATCTTCGGGATGTGCTACAAATCCAATCTGCCCAAACTCTCCCAAACTGGACAGCTAAAGACTGAAAAAAAAGAGCAGGTGATGTTTTTTTTCTAATGCCCATGTTTCTATGATGGTCTCAGACTGCCAGAAGAGGAACCTGAGGAGGTGTTCTGTCGGATTTGAGGTCTGTTGAAGCGCATCCACCATGAGGTTTGCTATCTTGTGCTTGCTGAGATCCTTTTCTGCTTTTTCTAAATCCTTCTTGATGCTCGGTGGCTTACAGAAGCTTTGTTTATACTGAAGTGAGGAAGTGTACAGGAAGCGTGGTCTACAACAGGAAGTGGAGTAACAATACGTCATTGTTGTTGTGTTGCTTTGTGTTTCAGTCTCTCCCTGTCTCCAGCCTGAAGCACACACTGCTGTGAGAACACACACCACAGCCAAGTGCTGGACTGCTGCAGTGGAGTATTCCTGGTTGCTATGACAACTGGCTATGTCCCAAATCGAGACCTACTCATCAGTATGCGTTTAGTACGTTCACTCGCACATACGTTACAATACAGCACATGCTCACTGGGTTGTTGTCATGGCAACTTGGAAAACTTTCTCACGGCAGCTAATTATTTAACGCTAACCTGACCGAACGGTTCAGCAAACAGGAGACTCCTGGTCAACGAGCCAAGCTGTGTTTGATGCCCAACTTTTGCTCCTTTACTTCGTCTCTGGATTTATTAGGTTTAACTGTACGCTAACTCTGTAACCCACTGTTTTTTTACACACACATTATTATACATACATATATATATATATATATATATATATATATATATATATATATATATATATATATATATATATATGCACACGCACACACACACACACACTTGGTGTGGTGTAGCAGATTCCTGCTAGAGACATGTATACATTTTAAATATGTCTTCTAGATATGAGCTATATTAAAAAATAAACGGCTTTTCCAGAAGCTAAAAAAAGTGAGTATACACCGATCAGGCATAACATTATAACCACCTGCCTAATATTGTGTCGGTCCCCCTTTTGCTGCCAAAACAGCCCTGACCCGTCGAGGCATGGACTCCACTAGATCCCTGAAGGTGTGCTGTGGGATCTGGCACCATGATGTTTAGCAGCAGATCCTTTAAGTCATACTTTTGATAGATACTGACCACTGCAGACCAGGAACACCCCACAAGAGCTGCAGTTTTGGAGATGTTCTGATCCAGTGGTCTAGTTATCACAATTTGGTCCTTAGTCAAACTCGCACAAATCCTTACGCTTGTAGAAGCAGGAAAAATGGGCAAGGATAACTACGCTTGTAAGGATTTGTACGCTTATCCTTGCCCATTTTTCCTGCTTCTAACACATCAACTTTGAGGACAAAATGTTCACTTGCTGCCTAATATATCCCACCCACTAACAGGTGCCATGATGAGGAGATCATCAGTCTCATTCACTTCACCTCTCCGTGGTCATAATGTTATGTCTGATCTGTGTATGTCAGAAATTGTTTAAAAAAATTATATCTGCGAATAATTGATAGTAAATAATTTATAGTAAAGCTCTGAAGTGATTCGGAGGTCATTTAAATCTTATTTAGTAAAATATTTATTTAGCAAAAAAGAGTTAAAATGCAGAGTGAGTGTGGAGACAAATACATGCGTGAAAATATTAAACCAGGATTATTTCTAGTTTCTAAAGAAGCAAATGTAAGACACGTGACATCAGCGTGTGTGAGGAGTTTTTCTCCTACACCATTTTTAAATCAGATTAATTCAGACCGCCGATTAATTCTGCTGAAGCTGAAGGAGAGACTGATGAGGGTGGAGGTGTTGATGTTACATCTGAAGGATTAACACTGACACTGAACAGTGGAGTACTTTTCTCCTCCTCCTCCTCCTCCTCCTGTTCTAAAGCGGTGTGTGTGACTAGCAGGGAGTCAGCTGAGGGGACAGGAGAGAAACCAAAAACAGACGAGTCATGAGAGAGCAGAGAAGTGAGGGAGGAATTTGGAGGAGTTTGATCGACAAAAATCAACGCCGGAGCACAAGACTCCTCGTCCTTAGCGGCAATCTGCTCTGAAAGATAAAATGGGTTTTCCAGCACCTGGAAAAAAATACCAAAATATGTTACTTACTATCTTATACACATACACACACACACACACACACACACACACACACATACATACACACACACAGAAGACCCACAATAAAAGCTCGGGAAGAGAAGGTTGAGAAGAAGCTCTAGGAGCTCAGGAGTCCACACCACACAGAGAGAGTGGGCGAGAGAGAGAGGGAGAGAGAGAGAGAGAGAGAGAGAGGGAGAGAGAGAGAGAGAGAGAGATCTGAAACCTCCACCAGCAACAAAACAGGAAACAGAAGTGTCTTCTTCCTCAGCATGGTTTAAAGCGAAGGAATTTTTAAAAAACAATGTTTTCAAATGCAGGAAAACAAAAGACTGCACAAACATAATAATACACAACACAGTGTGAAAGGTCCATCTGAAGCGGTACAATATGATGTACAGTTGTTTTGATGTGATGTCATGTGTTTCAGCTTTTACACAATAACTCGATAAATTCCTTCAACATGTCAATCTTAGCATGAGAAGCTCATCACTAGCAGCACGCCTCCTTTCCTTAGACTGATACACTGAGAGGCCACACCTCCTTTCCTTAGACTGACACACTGAGAGGCCACACCTCCTTTCCTTAGACTGACACACTGAGAGGTCAAACCTCCTTTGCTTAGACTGACACAGAGAGAGGCCATGCCTCCTTTCCTTAGACTGACACACTGAAAGACCACGCCTCCTTTCCTTAGACTGACACACAGAAAGGCCATGCCTCCTTTCCTTAGACTGAAACACTGAAAGACCATGACTCCTTTCCTTAGACTGACACTCAGAGAGGCCACGCCTCCTTTGCTTAGACTGACACCATGAAAGACCATGCCTCCTTTCCTTATTCGTATCACACTTTTAACATGTCCTTTCTACATTTGTATATAGTTAAGTGGAATTTTTGAGCAACTTATAAATCAGCATAATTTCTGAAGTGGCCACGCCTCCTGTCCTTGAACTGGTATTTACAATGGTCACACCTCCTTCACTGACAATAACAGGCACATGGCCACACCTCCTCTCTTTGAATGGACACACATGAAGAGGCCACACTGACCTCCCAGGTATAGTTCTGAATGTGTGCTGAATCTGAATGCAGAGGAGCATAAACTTCTGACCGGGAAACTGGTCACTGTGTTCACAATCTACTGTAACTGCAGCTCTGTCTCCAATTGTTTAAAATATGAGCACAGGCCATGACTCACAACAGCTTCACAACGTACGGATGGAAACATAATGAAAATGTAACACACACCCTTCACCTACACACACACACACACACACACACACACACACACACCCCCTCACCACAGCTCTGCAGCACCCAGTCAACTCTATTCCCATTCTGCAGAAAGTCAAAGCCGTTCCACATGCAATGAACTTCAGAGTCGAGCTCAATAAATATTAAGTTTGGTGCATTATATATTCACAAATTCTGGATTCTGATTGGTCAGAAGGTGAGCAGTGATTCTGTACTGGTGTTCCAGCTGTTACATGAACAACAGGTTTATATTAATACGCTCATTCTAATGCTTTATTGTTTCCATAGTAACAGCCCAGACACAGGGACTTGTACGGCTGATGCTCCACATAATCTCAGACTGATAATAGAACAGATTTTAAACATGTGTGGATTAATAAAGTAAAACATATAATTGTTAATTGCTGTTATATGAAAATAATACAATATAACTGGAACTGATGAGTGTGTGTGTGTGTGTGTGTGTGTAGCAGCTTTGAGTGCTTCAGTTTATTCAGAGATACCAAAGAAGACCCAGAACAGCAAGCAGCAGCGTGACATACACACACACACACACACACACACACACACACACCTTATTAAGGCCATCCAACACCACGTGTGGCATGTGTTCGTTCAGCATGGCCGGTGAGATGATAACCTCGTCAAACGCTTTGTTGTCACCCCAAAGAGCTGAGTAAGTGGGATCCTCCTGACCACAGCTAGAGAGAGAGAGAGAGAGAGAGAGAGAGAAAACATTGATTCTCTCCATCCATTAGAATCAGAGTGTGTGCTATCAGGAGCTTGTTTCATTTCATTAGGTCTATAAATAATTTGACTCATTTGATATTTATTACTCAGGAATTCATTATTTAACACCATGAGTTTTTCTGTCAAGCCATGCCAGAAATGGACTCTGGAATAAATAAAGAAAGAAATAAAGAAATAAAGAAAGAAATAAAGAAAGAAAGAAAGAAAGAGAGACAAACAGACAGACAGACAGACAGACAGATAGACAGAAAAAAAGAAAAAAAGAAAGACAGACAGACAGAAAAAAGAAAGAAATAAAGAATGAAAAACAGACAGACAGACAGAAAGACAAACAGACAGACAGAAAGAAAAAAAGAAAGAAAGAAAGAAAGAAAGAAAGAAAGAGAGACAAACAGACAGACAGACAGAAAAAAAGAAAAAAGAAAAAAGAAAGACAGACAGAAAAAAGAAAGAAATAAAGAATGAAAAAAGACAGACAGAAAAAAAGAAAAAGAAAAAAAAGAAAGAAATAAAGAATGAAAAACAGACAGACAGACAGAAAGACAAACAGACAGACAGAAAGAAAGAAAGAAAGAAAGAAAGAAAGAAAGAAAGAAAGAAAGACAAACAGACAGACAGACAGACAGATAGACAGAAAAAAAGAAAAAAGAAAAAAAGAAAGACAGACAGACAGAAAAAAGAAAGAAATAAAGAATGAAAAACAGACAGACAGAAAGACAGACAGACAGACAGAAAGAAAGAAAGAAAGAAAGAAAGAAAGAAAGAAAGAAAGAGAAAGAATAGACTGACAGACAGAAAGAAGGAATAAAAGAAAGACAGACAGAAAAAAGAAAGAAAGAAAGAAAGAAAGAAAGAAAGAAAGAAAGAAAGAAAGAAGAAAGAAAGAGACAGAGTGAAAAAAAGACAGTCAGACAGACTGACACAGACAGACAGAAAGAAAGAGAGACAGACAGACAGACACACAGACAGACGGTTACTGGTAGAAAGCTAGATGACAGATAGAGTGATAAAAGTAGAAAGTCAGATGGAGTGACAGAGTGATACTGATAGATAGATAGATAGATAGATAGATAGATAGATAGATAGATAGATAGATAGATAGATAGATAGATAGACTGTGTGTTTGTGTGTGCTGCTGGTAGATTGATAGAGAGGTGGATGGAGAGAGTGTCTGTTACAGCTACAGTGACAGAGTGAGAGAAGACTGCTTGTGTGCAGTGGAGGATGAGAGCTGGTGAGAGCCACACAGCGTGAGGAGAAGAACCGGAACTGCACTCACCAGCTCTCAGGTGGGTGGTTGTGCACGACGTGGATGATGCGTCCAGGCAGGTAGAGTGGCGTGGAGGCAGAGAGGGCAATGCTCAGGTCACTGGGATGGAGACACAGCCGGGAGGTGGAGGGAGTCACGCCCTGAGAGGGAGGATCATCCTCTAAAGGCAGCTCTGTCTTAGGGATACACTTAGTGCCTCCTATGATGATCCTCCACTGAGAGAGAGAGAGAGAGAGAGAGAGAGAGAGAGAGAGAGAGAGAGAGAGAGTAAATGTGTGTGTGTGTGAGAGAGAGAGAGAGAGACAGACAGAGAGAGAGGGAGAGAGAGACAGACAGAGAGAGAGGAGAGAGAGAGAGAGAGAGAGAGAGAGAGAGAGAGAGAGAGAGAGAGAGAGAGAGTGTGTGTGTAATAACCTTTGGCTTATCACTTTTCTGCAGGACTTCGAGCAGGTGACGACGGAAACCCTCGAGCTGAGAGAGGCCGATCCTGAGAACACACAAATCACAAATGCTCAGTAGGGCGAAGACACACACACACACACAAACACACTCTCTCTCGCACACTCACACTCACACTCTCACCTGGGCACGAGATCTTTCCCCAGTACCACTGAGGTGACAAACTCTTTGGAGTACTCCATCGCATCCTCACTGCAGCACAGAAACATCAGTTACACATTTATACAGCAGACGTTCTGCTCATCTCCTCACACGTGCAGTGTGTTCCTCTCTCACACACCGAGTTGATGGACATGAAGAAGATGCTCACTGACCTGAGCAGGCCTCCAGGAGGAGAGTACGCGTAGCAGCGCAGTGTGGGATACTGGGGGCGGAGCAGGAAGGACAGGATGGCCGCTGTGCCAGCGCCTAGAGAGTGACCCACGATGACCAGGCCGTAGTGCATCGTTCCTTTATTCTGAGGAAAAGAAACACATGAGAAACATCGTGAGAAATAATCCAGATTTTTATTAATGTTTGATTAAAAAAACACACACAAGATCATTTATTCAGACGTACCAGATCTCTGCCAAACGCCTGAGACAGAATCATCTCCTGCTCCAGTTTCTTCTTAATGTACTCTGCTGAGTAAACCATGCCCTACAGAGAGAGGGGGACAGATAGAGAGAGAGAAAGAAAGAGAAAGTGAGAGAGTGAAAGAAAGAGTGAAAGAGAAAGAGAGAGAAAGAGAGAAAGTAAAAGAGAAAATGTGAGAGAGGGGGGGAGGGAGAGAGAGAGAGAGAGAGAGAGAGAGAGAGAGAAAGTGGTGGACAGGGAGAGAGAGAGAGAAGGAAAGAAAAAGACAGAGAAAGACAGAGAGAGAGAGAGAGAGAGAGAGAGAGAGAGAAAGGTGGAGAGGGAGAGAGAGAGAGAAAGAAAGAGAAAGACAGAGAGAGAGGGAGAGAGAGAGAGAAAGAAAGAGAAAGACAGAGAGAGAGGGAGAGAGAGAGAGAAAGGGGGGAAGAGTGAGAAGTGAAAGAGAGAGAGAGATAAAGAGAGAGAGAGAGAGAGAGAGAAAGTGGGGAGAGAGAGAGGAAGAGAGAAAGAAAGGGGGGGGAGTGAGAGATTGTGAGAGAAAGAGAGAGAGAAAGAGAGAAAGAGAGAAGAGAGAGAAAGAAAGAAAGAAAGAAAGAAAGAAAGAAAGAAAGAAAGAAAGAAAGAAAGAGAACGTGAGAGAGATGAACAGATTCCTTTTGTGAAGCTGAATGTAGGAAATTTGTGAGTATTTGTACATATGCATGTGTGTGTGTGTGTGTGTGTGTGTGTGTGTGTGTGTGTGTGTGTGTGTGTGTGTACCTTATGCCCAAGCCAGACACCGTGATGTTCCTCTACAGGCAACCGCTCGGAATCTCCAGTCAGATCAGTCAGAGCATCCTGAGAGAGATAGAGAGAAAGGAAGATATGTTTGTTTGTGTGTGTGTGTGTGTGTGTGTGTGTGAGAGAGAGAGAGCTCACTTTAGGTGACAGCGTTCCTCTGATACTGATGACGACTTTCTTCTTGCCGTGATCTACTGCTACATAGAAAGGCGTCTCGTAGACCTAAAATAAGAATGAGTAATAATCGGGTAATAATAAGGTAATAATCAGGTTATTACATCTCTATGTGACAAAAACTCTTTTGGTGAGCATGAAGTCACATCCTGTTAGTGATATGTGCAGTGGGATGGTGGGAAATCCCACCTCGCCCCTCCTGTGGCTGGTGTTGAGCACCTTCATGATGCCTTGCTGTGTCATGAAGCACCATTACTCACTCACACACTCACGCTGATTATTCCAGAGGACCAGGAGATGTATAAAGTCGGTCATTTCAGAGAAGTAGTTTAATAGAAGGATAAGTGACAAAATCACAGGATTTGCGTGAGGTTCTCTCACCGCATCGTGGCAGGACGTGTAGACGATCTGAACCTGTTTAAGGTCTCGGTCCAAAAACTGGCGCCGGATCGCGAGGACGTTACAGCCGCAACAGTTATCCTCCTCTACTGTTACAGACTGAGAGAGACGAGACCTGGAGCCGGACGTGCAGCTGACGAGAGAGAGAGAGAGAGAGAGAGAGAGAGAGAGAGAGAGAGAGAGAGAGAGAGAGATTATTCCCTTTTCTATGTCACAGGTAAAGCACTTGTGTAAGTGTTTCTGGTCTTTTGATGGAAGCTGGTAGAATAAGTGGTTCTTACGTGCAGGAGCTCAGCAGTCTGCAGATGCCACAGGTTGCGTTCCTCAGCAGGTACACGGGCCAGCCGTACGCCGCCATGGCAAACAGCATGTAATAACACACCTCCTTATACATCGCCATCTCCGCCTGCATGATAGTGACACATAGAAAGAGATTACACACACCCACACACACATTCGAATATATATATATATATATATATATATATATATATATATATTGTATATGTATATGTGTGTGTGTGTGTGTGTGTGTGTATATATAATATATATATATATATATATATATATATATATATATATATATATATATATATAAAAAATATATAAAATATATATATATATATATATATATATATATATATATATATGTATATATATATATATATATATATATATATATATATATATATATATATAAAAAATATATAAAATATATATACACACACACACACACACACACTCATTTCCCAACATGGACAGATTTTCATACACACTCACACACACACACACACACACACACACACACACACAGACACACGCACACTTACTCATACACACCGAGTTTTTGAGGTCCAGGTAGCGTGTACTGCGCGTTACCGGCACTCCGGACAGGAAAGCTAAAATATCATTGTTTGGCTGAGGAACACAAACACACACGTTAAATAAAGTGCGCTTCACTTCTCATGTATTTAGTGTCAGAACTTTCCTGGCTCTGCTTCCTACCTGGTCCAAGATGGCAGATCTCTTGGCTCTCTGTCTCTGTCTGAGCAGCACCAGGCCAGCGATGATGTCACTGGGTACGATGTCCAGATCCCTGAAGAACTCGGCGAAGAGGCTCGCCACCTCCGAGTAGGCGTCCTGAGAAAGAACAACAAGCTCTTTCTTTTTCAGGCCTTTTTACTTCGTCTTCAGTTTAACTCAGGATCTCATAAATTACACGCACAAGTTCACTGCACAGAAAGCTGTGGATCACCATGATCACATGATCACCACCAGATCTCGGAGTTTACGGAGTTTCATTAACCAAGAGCTCTAGTTTTAATGTGAAAGTAGAATTTGTGTAAATTTCGCTCCTTCACACACACGCCTGAGAAACGGACAACAGACAGACACATTAAACATCCAGCAGCATTTACACAGCGTGAGCTTCTGTTTACACAGTCTCCGTAAAACTATCAGTGTGTGTGTGTGTGTGTGTGTGTGTGTGTGTGTGTGTGTACACTTACAGACTGTGTGTCTTTAGCTCTGGTGCAGCACATAAAGAATCTGAGTCTCCTGCTCCAGCTGCTGGCTTGACCCTCCTCTAATCTGTGTCTGAGAGGGACAAAGGACAGGAAAAGGAAAAGGGAAGGGAAGGGAAGTGAAAAGGGAATCGACAGGCACAGGGACAAGACGGAAAAGAAACGAAAGGGAAGGGAAGGAGGGAAGGAAAGCAGGAAGGAAGGAAGGGAAGGGAAGGGAAGGGAAGGGAAGGGAAAAGGGAATCGACAGGCACAGGGACAAGACGGAAAAGAAACGAAAGGGAAGGGAAGGAGGGAAGGAAAGCAGGAAGGAAGGAAGGGAAGGGAAGGGAAGGGAAGGGAAGGGAAGGGAAAAGGGAATCGACAGGCACAGGGACAAGAAGGAAAAGAAATGAAAGGGAAGGGAAGGAGGAAAGGAAGGAGGGAAGGGAATCGACAGGCACAGGGACAAGAAGGAAAAGAAATGAAAGGGAAGGGAAGGAGGAAAGGAAGGAGGGAAGGGAATCGACAGGCACAGGGACAAGAAGGAAAAGAAAGGGAAGGGAAGGGAAGAATGGAAGGAAGGAAGGAAGGAAGGAAGGGAAATCAACAGGCACAGGGACGAGAGGAGAGGAGAGGAGAGGAGAGGAGAGGAGAGGAGAGGAAAGAATGGAAGAATGGAAGAAAAGGAAGGAAGGAAGGAAAGGAAAGGGAAGGGAAGGAAAAGAAAAGAATAGAAAAGAATAATTATGATTCCAGTTTATTTAAAAGGTATCACTCATTTCTCTGTAAAATCTATTTAAATGTTCACACTTCAGT
Organism: Hemibagrus guttatus; assembly: GCA_033459395.1. Classification (NCBI taxonomy): domain Eukaryota; kingdom Metazoa; phylum Chordata; class Actinopteri; order Siluriformes; family Bagridae; genus Hemibagrus; species Hemibagrus guttatus. Next base: position 2,599,783 of record JAUCMX010000010.1, on the reverse strand, counting down.
TATATCTGTAATGAATGTTAATGAGGTGTGTATAAATGGAGTGTCCAGTGTTTGTGTTGTTTATAGAGCGCTGCTGTGTGTTATTGTCCAGCAGCATCAGGACACATTGTGAATTCTCAGGATGACTCTCTCACACACGTCCAGCTGGAGGATGGTCCTGCAGCTGCTGAAGGAAACCCACATGAGGTGACCACGTCTGCTCTTGTTACCCATTCAGTTACCTGAGAGTGTGTGATGTGTTTTACAGGTTTGTGTTTTCAATCCTACTTCCACACACTCCTGAAGGAACTGTGACCTGTCCCCCAACTCCCACACACACACACACTCCGGAATGACCTGTAGTAAAAGTGCTGCACAGAAATGAACACACTCCTGTATTAATAACGTGACCTTACAGTGAGCAGTGAGCATCAGATCTGTCCACTAAATGACCACAGGACCAGAAACCCACAAACACCTCGAGAGCAGGACACCACAAAGGGGACAATGTGTGTCTTAATCAAGGGTGTGTGTGGTTTGTGTTGTACCTGAGTGTGTGTGTTGTGTGTTGTACTTGAGTGTGCATGTGTTGTGTGTTGTACCCGAGTGTGCATGTGTTGTACCCGGGTGTGTATGTTGTGTGTTGTACCTGTGTGCGTGTGTGTTGTACCTGTGTGTGTATGTTGTGTGTTGTACCCGAGTGTGCATGTGTTGTGTGTTGTACCCGAGTGTGCATGTGTTGTGTGTTGTACCCGAGTGTGCATGTGTTGTGTGTTGTACCCGGGTGTGTATGTTGTGTGTTGTACTCGAGTGTGCATGTGTTGTGTGTTGTACCCGAGTGTGCATGTGTTGTGTGTTGTACCCGGGTGTGTATGTTGTGTGTTGTACTCGAGTGTGCATGTGTTGTGTGTTGTACCCGAGTGTGCATGTGTTGTGTGTTGTACCCGGGTGTGTATGTTGTGTGTTGTACTCGAGTGTGCATGTGTTGTGTGTTGTACCCGAGTGTGCATGTGTTGTGTGTTGTACCCGAGTGTGCATGTGTTGTGTGTTGTACCCGAGTGTGCATGTGTTGTGTGTTGTACCCGGGTATGTATGTTGTGTGTTGTACTCGAGTGTGCATGTGTTGTGTGTTGTACCCGAGTGTGCATGTGTTGTGTGTTGTACCCGAGTGTGCATGTGTTGTGTGTTGTACCTGTATGCGTGTGTGTTGTACCTGTGTGTGTATGTTGTGTGTTGTACTCGAGTGTGCATGTGTTGTGTGTTGTACCCAAGTGTGCATGTGTTGTGTGTTGTACCTGTGTGTGTATGTTGGACCCGAGTGTGTGTATGTTGTGTGTTGTACCTGAGTGTGCATGTGTTGTGTGTTGTACCTGAGTGTGTGTGTGTGTGTGTGTGTGTGTTGTACCTGAGTGTGTATGTAGTACATTTACATTTCTGGCATTTGGCAGATGCTCTTATCCAGAGCGACGTACAAAAGTGCTTTAATTCTCAGTCAATGAATACATTAACACTGGTTCAATAGGACACACACCTGCGATACCGTTAGCCTAAACTGAGGTGGATTTATTTTTTTTTGGATACAACCTAATACATAAACAGGGAAAAATAAGAGCTAGTTTAAGTTCTTCAGGAAGAGGTAGGTCTTCAGTTGCCGTTTGAAGACGGTCAGAGACTCGGCTGTACGGACATCTAGGGGAAGTTCGCTCCACCACCTCGGTGCCAGAACAGAGAAGAGTCTAGATGTATACCTACCTCTTACCCTGAGAGACGGTGGGACCAGTCGAGCAGCGCTGGTAGATCAGAGGGCGCATGTGTAGTGTGTGTTGTACCTGAATGTGTGTGTGTGTATGTGTGTTGTACCTGAGTGTGTATGTGTTGTACCTATGTGTGTGTGTGGTATGTGTTGTACCTGAGTATGCACGTGGTGTGTGTGTTGCACCTGAATGTGTGTGTGTTGGAACTGAATGTGTATATGTTTTGTGTTGTACCTGAGTGTGTATATGTTGTGTGTTGTACATGAGTGTGTGTGTGTGTGTGTGTGTTGTACCTGAATGTGTGTGTTGTACCTGTGTGTGTGTGTTGTACCTGAGTGTGTATGTGTTGTACCTGTTTGTGTGTGTTGTGTGTTGTACCTGAGTTTGTGTATGTGTTGTACTTGAGTGTGCAGGTGATGTGTGTTGTACCTGAGTGTGTATGTAGTGTGTGCTGTACCTGGGTGTGTGTGTGTGTTGTACCTGAATGTGTGTGGGGTGTGTGTTGTACCTGTATGTGTGTGTTGTACCTGTGTGTGTGTGTGTGTTGTACCTGTGTGTGTGTGTTGTACCTGAGTTTGTGTATGTGTTGTACTTGAGTGTGCATGTGATGTGTGTTGTACCTGTGTGTGTTGTGGTGTACCTGAATGTGTGCATGTGTTGTGTGTTGTACCTGAGTGTGTGTGTATTGTACCTGAGTGTGTGTGTATGTGTTGTACCTGAGTGTGCATGTGTTGTGTATTGTACCTGAGTGTGTGTGTTGTACCTGAGTGTACATGTGTTGTACCTGTATGTGTATGTGTTGTGTGTTGTACCCGAATGAGCATGTGTTGTGTGTTATACATGAGTGTGTGTGTGTGTGTGTTGTACCTATGTATGTAATGTGTGTTGTACCTGGGTGTGCATGTAGTGTGTGCTGTAACTGAGTGTGTGTGTGGTGTGTATGTTGTACCTGAATGTGTGTGTTGTGTGTTGTACCTGAGTGTGTGTGTTGTACCTGAATGTGTGTGTGTTGTACCTGAGTGTGTGTGTGTTGTACCTGTGTGTGTATGTGTTGTACCTGTGTGTATGTGTTGTGTGTTGTACCTGAGTGTGTGTTGTACCTGTGTGTGTATGTGTTGTACCTGTGTGTATGTGTTGTGTGTTGTACCTGAGTGTGCATGTGTTGTGTATTGTACCTGAGTGTGCATGTGTTGTGTATTGTACCTGAGTGTGCATGTGTTGTGTATTGTACCTGAGTGTGCATGTGTTGTGTATTGTACCTGAGTGTGTGTGTGTGTGTGTTGTACCTGAGTGTACATGTGTTGTACCTGTATGTGTATGTGTTGTGTGTTGTACCCGAGTGTGCATGTGTTGTGTGCTGTACCTGAGTGTGTGTGTGTTGTACCTGTGTGTGTGTGTGTTGTACCTGTGTGTATGTGTTGTGTGTTGTACCTGTGTGTATGTGTTGTGTGTTGTACCTGAGTGTGCATGTGTTGTGTATTGTACCTGAGTGTACATGTGTTGTGTATTGTACCTGAGTGTGCATGTGTTGTGTATTGTACCTGAGTGTGTGTGTGTGTTGTACCTGAGTGTACATGTGTTGTACCTTTTTATGTGTTGTGTGTTGTACCCGAGTGTGCATGTGTTGTGTGTTATACATGAGTGTGTGTGTGTGTGTGTTGTACCTATGTATGTAATGTGTGTTGTACCTGGGTGTGCATGTAGTGTGTGCTGTAACTGAGTGTGTGTGTGGTGTGTATGTTGCACCTGAATGTGTGTGTGTGCGCGCGTTGTACCTGAGTGTGTATGTGTTGTGTGTTGTACCTAAGTGTGTGTATATGTGTTGTATCTGAGTGTGCATGTGGTGTGTGTGGTGTGTGTGTTGCACCTGAATGTGTGTGTGTGTGTGTGTATTGGACCGGAGTGTGTATATGTTTTGTGTTGTACCTGAGTGTATATGTGGTGTGTGTTGTACCTGAGTGTGTGTGTGTGTTGGACCTGAGTGTGTATGTGATGTGTGTTGTACATGAGTGTGTGTGTGTTGTGTGTTGTACCTGAGTGTGTGTGTTGTACCCGAGTGTGTATGTGATGTATGTTGTACATGAGTGTGTGTGTGTGTGTTGTACATGAGTGTGTGTGTAGTGTGTGCTGTACCTGAGTGTGTGTGTTGTACCTGAGTGTGTGTGTGTTGTAACTGAATGAGTGTGTTGTACCTGAGTGTGTGTGTGTTGTACCTAAAATGTGTGTGTTGTGTGTTGTACCTGAATGTGTGTGTTGTGTGTTGTACCTGAATGTGTGTGTTTTACCTGAATGTGTGTGTTGTGTGTTGTACCTGCCTGTGTGTGTTGTACCTGAATGTGTGTGTTGTACCTGAATGTGTGTGTTGTGTGTTGTACCTGAATGTGTGTGTTTTACCTGAATGTGTGTGTTGTGTGTTGTACCTGAATATGTGTGTTGTACCTGAATGTGTGTGTTGTTTTTACCTGAATGTGTGTGTTTTACCTGAATGTGTGTGTTGTGTGTTGTACCTGAATGTGTGGGGTTGTACCTGAAGGGTGTGTGTTGTACCTGAATGTGTGTGTTGTTGGGGTTGTACCTGAATGTGTGTGTTGTACCTGAATGTGTGTGTTGTGTGTTGTACCTGAATAGTGTGTTGTACCTGAATGTGTGTGTTGTACCTGAATGTGTGTGTTGTGTGTTGTACCTGAATGTGTGTGTTGTACCTGAATGTGTGTGTTGTGTGTTGTACCTGAATGTGTGTGTTTTTTTACCTGAATGTGTGTGTTGTACCTGAATGTGTGTGTTGTGTGTTTTACCTGAATGTGTGTGTTGTGTGTTGTACCTGAATGTGTGTGTTGTACCTGAATGTGTGTGTTTTTTACCTGAATGTGTGTGTTGTACCTGAATGTGTGTGTTGTGTGTTGTACCTGAATGTGTGTGTTTTTACCTGAAGGGGGAGTGTGTTTTTTACCTGAATGTGTGTGTTGTGTGTTGTACCTGAATGTGTGTTTTTTGTGTGTTTTTTACCTGAATGTGGGGTGTTGTACCTGAATAGTGTGTTGTACCTGAAGGGTGTTTTGTTGTTTTTGTTGTACCTGAATGTGTGTGTTGTACCTGAATGTGTGTGTTGTACCTGAATGTGTGTGTTTTTGTGTTTTTTACCTAAAGTGTGTGTGTTGTACCTGAATGTGTGTGTTGTACCTGAATGTGTGTTTTGTGTGTTGTACCTAAAATGTGTTTTGTTTTTTACCTGAATGTGTGTGTTGTGTGTTGTACCTGAATGTGTGTGTTGTACCTGAAGGGTGTGTTTTTTACCTGCCTGTGGGGTGTTGTACCTGAATGTGTGTGTTGTACCTGAATGTGTGTGTTGTGTGTTTTTACCTGAATGTGTGTGTTGTACCTGAATGTGTGTGTTTTTTTACCTGAATGTGTGTGTTGTACCTGAATGTGTGTGTTGTGTGTTGTACCTGAATGTGTGTGTTGTACCTGAATGAGTGTGTTGTACCTGAAGGGTGTTTTGTTTTTTACCTAAAATGTGCCGTGTTGTACCTAAATTTGTGTGTTGTACCTGAATGTGTGTGTTGTACCTGAATGAGTGTGTTTGTGTGTTGTACCTGAATGTGTGTGTTGTACCTGAATGTGTGTGTTGTGTGTTGAAACCTGAATGTTTTTTATTTGTTGTTTTGTGTTTTTACCTGAATAGGGGTTTTGTGTTGTACCTGAATGAGTGTGTTTTTGTGTTGTACCTGAATGTGTGTGTTGTGTGTTGTACCTGAATGTGTGTGTTGTACCTGAATGTGTGTGTTGTGTGTTGTACCTGAATGTGTGTGTTGTACCTGAATGTGTGTGTTGTACCTGAATGTGGGGTGTTGTGTGTTGTACCTGAATGAGTGTGTTGTACCTGAATGTGTGTGTTTTTTTACCTGAATGTGTGTGTTGTACCTGAAGGGTGTTTTGTTGTGTGTGTTTTTACCTGCCTGTGTGTGTTGTACCTGAATGTGTGTGTTGTGTGTTGTACCTGAATGTGTGTGTTGTACCTTAATGGTGTTTTGTTTTTTACCTGAATGTGTGTGTTGTACCTGAATGTGTGTGTTGTACCTGAATGTGTGTGTTGTGTGTTGTACCTGAATGTGTGTTTTGTGTTTGTACCTGAAGGGTGTTTTGTTTTTTACCTGAATGTGTGTGTTGTACCTGAATGTGTGTGTTGTGTGTTGTACCTGAATGTGTGTGTTGTGTGTTGTACCTGAATGAGTGTGTTGTACCTGAATGTGTGTGTTTTTTTACCTGAATGTGTGTGTTGTGTGTTGTACCTAAATTTGTGTTTTGTTTTTTACCTGAATGTGTGTGTTTTTTACCTGAATAGTGTGTTGTACCTGAATGTGTGTGTTGTGTGTTGTACCTGAATGTGTGTGTTTTACCTGAATGTGTGTGTTGTACCTGAATGTGTGTGTTTTTTACCTGAATGTGTGTGTTGTACCTGAATGTGTGTGTTGTACCTGAATGTGTGTGTTGTGTGTTGTACCTGAATGTGGTGTTGTACCTGAATGTGTGTGTTTTTGTGTTTTTTACCTGAATGTGTGTGTTGTACCTGAATGTGTGTTTGTACCTGAATGTGTGTGTTGTGCCTGAATGTGTGTTTTGTGTGTTGTACCTGAAAGTGTTTTGTTGTGTGTTTGTACCTGAATGTGTGTGTTGTGTGTTGTACCTGAATGTGTGTGTTTTTTTACCTGAATGTGTGTGTTGTGTGTTGTACCTGCCTGTGTGTGTTGTACCTGAATGTGTGTGTTGTACCTGAATGTGTGTGTTGTGTGTTTTACCTGAATGTGTGTGTTGTACCTGAAGGGTGTTTTGTTGTGTGTTTTTTACCTGAATGTGTGTGTTGTACCTGAATGTGTGTGTTGTACCTGAATGTGTGTGTTGTGTGTTTTACCTGAATGTGTGTGTTGTACCTGAATGTGTGTGTTGTACCTGAATGTGTGTGTTGTGTGTTGTACCTGAAGTGTGTTTTACCTGAATGTGTGGGTTTTTTACCTGAATGTGTGTGTTGTACCTGAATGAGTGTGTTGTACCTGAATGTGTGTGTTGGGGGTGTTGTACCTGAATGTGTGTGTTTTTTTACCTGAATGTGTGTTTTACCTGAATGTGTGTGTTTTTTTACCTGAATGTGTGTGTTGTACCTTAATGTGTGTGTTGTGTGTTGTACCTGAAGGGTGTTTTGTTTTTTACCTGAATGAGTGTGTTGTACCTGAATGTGTGTTTGTACCTGAATGTGTGTGTTTTTGTGTTTTTTACCTGAATGTGTGTGTTTTTTTACCTGAATGTGTGTGTTGTGTGTTGTACCTGAATGAGTGTGTTGTACCTGAATGTGTGTGTTGTACCTGAATGGGGTTTTGTTGTGTGTTGTACCTGAATGTGTGTGTTGTACCTGAATGTGTGTGTTGTGTGTTGTACCTGAAGGGTGTTTTGTTTTTTACCTGAATGAGTGTGTTTTTTTACCTGAAGGGTGTTTTGTTTTTTACCTGCCGGGTGTTTTGTTTTTAACCTGAATGTGTGTGTTGTGTGTTGTACCTGAATGTGTGTGTTGTACCTTAATGTGTGTGTTGTGTGTTGTACCTGAATGTGTGTGTTTTTTTACCTGAATGTGTGTGTTGTACCTGAATGTGTGTGTTGTGTGTTGTACCTGAATGTGTGTGTTTTTTTACCTGAATGTGTGTGTTGTACCTGAATGTGTGTGTTGTACCTGAATGTGTGTGTTGTGTGTTGTACCTGAAGGGTGTGTGTTTTTTACCTGAATGAGTGTGTTGTACCTGAATGTGTGTGTTGTACCTGAATGTGTGTGTTGTGTGTTGTACCTAAATTTGTGTTTTTGGTTTGTACCTGAAGGGTGTTTTGTTTTTTACCTGAATGAGTGTGTTGTACCTGAATGTGTGTGTTGTGTGTTGTACCTGAATGTGTGTGTTGTACCTGAAGGGTGTTTTGTTGTGTGTTTTTTACCTGAATGTGTGTGTTGTACCTGAATGTGTGTGTTGTGTGTCGTACCTGAATGTGTGTGTTGTACCTGAATGTGTGTGTTGTGTGTTTTACCTGAATGTGTGTGTTGTACCTGAATGTGTGTGTTGTACCTGAATGTGTGTGTTGGGGCCCTGAATGAGTGTGTTTTTGGGGTTTTTTACCTGAAGGGTGTTTTGTTTTTGCCTGAATGAGTGTGTTTTTTTACCTGAATGTGTGTGTTGTACCTGAATGTGTGTGTTGTACCTGAATGTGTTTTGTTGGGGTGTTTGTACCTGAATGTGTGTTTTGTGTGTTGTACCTAAAATGTGTGTGTTGTGTGTTGTACCTGAAGGGTGTTTTGTTGTCACCTGAATAGTGTGTTGTACCTGAATGTGTGTGTTGTGTGTTGTACCTGCCTGTGTGTGTTGTACCTGAATGTGTGTGTTGTACCTGAATGTGTGTGTTGTACCTGAATGTGTGTGTTGTACTGTGTGTGTGTGTGTGTTGTACCTGAATGTGTGTGTTGTACCTGAATGTGTGTGTTGTGTGTTTACCTGAATGTGTGTGTTGTACCTGAATGTGTGTGTTGTACCTGAATGTGTGTGTTGTGTGTTGTACCTGAATGTGTGTTTTACCTAAATTTGTGTTTTGTTGGGGGTGTGTTGTACCTGAATGTGTGTGTTGTACCTGAATGTGTGTGTTGTACCTGAATGTGTGTGTTTTTGTGTTGTACCTTAATGTGTGTGTTGTGTGTTGTACCTGAAGGGTGTGTTTTTTAAATGAGTGTGTTGTACCTGAATGTGTGTTGTACCTGAATGTGTGTGTTGTGTGTTGTACCTGAATGTGTGTGTTGTACCTGAATGAGTGTGTTGTGTGTTGTACCTGAATGAGTGTGTTGTACCTGAATGTGTGTGTTGTACTGATTGTACTGTTTTGTGTGTTGTACCTGAATGAGTGTGTTGTACCTGAATGTGTGTGTTTTTGTGTTTTTTACCTGAATGTGTGTGTTTTTTTACCTGAATGTGTGTGTTGTACCTTAATGTGTGTGTTGTGCTTTGCCTGGGGTGTGTTGTACCTGAATGTGTGTGTTGTACTGAATGTACTGTGTGTGTGTTGTACCTTAATGTGTGTGTTGTGTGTTGTACCTGAATGTGTGTGTTGTACCTGAATGTGTGTGTTGTACCTGAATGTGTGTGTTGTGTGTTGTACCTGAATGTGTGTGTTGTGTGTTGTACCTGAATGTGTGTGTTGTACCTGAATGTGTGTGTTGTACCTGAATGTGTGTGTTGTGTGTTGTACCTGAATAGTGTGTTGTGTGTTGTACCTGAATGTGTGTGTTGTACCTGAATGTGTGTGTTGTACCTGAATGTGTGTGTTGTGTGTTGTACCTGAATAGTGTGTTGTGTGTTGTACCTGAATGTGTGTGTTGTACCTGAATGAGTGTGTTGTACCTGAATGTGTGTGTTTTTGTGTTTTTTACCTGAATGTGTGTGTTTTTTTACCTGAATGTGTGTGTTGTACCTTAATGTGTGTGTTGTACCTGAATGTGTGTGTTGTACCTGAATGTGTGTGTTGTACCTGAATGTGTGTGTTGTGTGTTGTACCTGAATGTGTGTGTTTTTTTACCTGAATGTGTGTGTTGTACCTGAATGTGTGTGTTGTACCTGAATGTGTGTGTTGTGTGTTGTACCTGAAGGGTGTTTTGTTGTACCTGAATGAGTGTGTTGTACCTGAATGTGTGTGTTGTACCTGAATGTGTGTGTTTTTTTACCTAAATTTGTGTTTTGTTTTTTACCTGAATGTGTGTGTTGTACCTGAATGTGTGTGTTGTACCTGAATGTGTGTGTTGTGTGTTGTACCTGAATGTGTGTGTTGTGGGGGTTTTTTACCGGAATGAGTGTGTTTTTGTGTTTTTTACCTGAATGTGTGTGTTGTGTGTTGTACCTGAATGTGTGTGTTGTGTGTTGTTCCTGAATGTTTTTTATGTTGTGTGTTGTACCTGAATGTGTGTGTTGTACCTGAATGAGTGTGTTGTGTGTTGTACCTGAAGGGTGTTTTGTTGTGTGTTTTTTACCTGAATGTGTGTGTTTTTTTACCTGAATGTGTGTGTTGTGTGTTGTACCTGAATGTGTGTGTTGTACCTGAATGTGTGTGTTGTACCTGAATGTGTGTGTTGTGTGTTGTACCTGAATGTGTGTGTTGTACCTGAATGAGTGTGTTGTACCTGAATGTGTGTGTTGTACCTGAATGTGTGTGTTGTGTGTTGTACCTGAATGTGTGTGTTGTACCTGAATGTGTGTGTTGTGTGTTGTACCTGAATGTGTGTGTTGTACCTGAATGTGTGTGTTGTGTGTTTTACCTGAATGTGTGTGTTGTACCTGAATGTGTGTGTTTTTGTGTTGTTTTCCTGAATGAGTGTGTTTTTTTACCTGAAGGGTGTTTTGTTGTGTGTGTTTTTACCTGAATGTGTGTGTTTTTTTACCTGAATGTGTGTGTTGTGTGTTGTACCTGAATGTGTGTGTTGTACCTGAATGAGTGTGTTGTACCTGAATGTGTGTGTTGTGTGTTGTACCTGAATGTGTGTGTTTTTTTACCTGAATGTGTGTGTTGTACCTGAATGTGTGTGTTGTACCTAAAGTGTGTTTTGTTTTTTACCTGAATGTGTGTGTTGTACCTGAATGTGTGTGTTGTGTGTTGTACCTAAAATGTGTGTGTTGTGTGTTGTACCTGAAGGGTGTTTTGTTGTCGTACCTGAATAGTGTGTTGTACCTGAATGTGTGTGTTGTGTGTTGTACCTGCCTGTGTGTGTTTTTTTACCTGAATGTGTGTGTTTTTTTACCTGAATGTGTGTTTTTTGTGTGTTTTACCTGAATGTGTGTGTTGTACCTGAATGTGTGTGTTGTGTGTTGTACCTGAATGTGTGTGTTGTACCGGAAGGGTGTTTTGTTGTGTGTTTTTTACCTGAATGTGTGTGTTGTACCTGAATGAGTGTGTTGTACCTGAATGTGTGTGTTGTGTGTTGTACCTGAATGTGTGTTTTACCTGAATATGTGTGTTGTACCTGAATGTGTGTGTTGTACCTGAATGAGTGTGTTGTACCTGAATGTGTGTGTTGTACCTGAATGTGTGTGTTGTACCTGAATGTGTGTGTTGTGTGTTGTACCTGAAGGGTGTTTTGTTTTTTACATGAATGTGTGTGTTGTGTGTTGTACCTGAATGAGTGTGTTGTGTGTTGAAACCTGAATGAGTTTTTGTTTGTACCTAAATTTGTGTGTTGTACCTGAATGTGTGTGTTGTGTGTTGTACCTGAATGTGTGTGTTTTTTTACCTGAATGAGTGTGTTGTACCTGAATGTGTGTGTTGTGTGTTGTACCTGAATGTGTGTGTTGTACCTGAATGAGTGTGTTGTACCTGAATGTGTGTGTTGTACCGGGGGCCTGTGTGTGTTTGTACCTGAATGTGTGTGTTGTGTGTTGTACCTGAATGTGTGTGTTGTACCTTAATGTGTGTGTTGTGTGTTGTACCTGAATGAGTGTGTTGTACCTGAATGTGTGTGTTGTCTGTGTGTACTGTTGTGTGTTGTACCTGAATGTGTGTGTTGTGTGTTGTACCTGAATGTGTGTGTTGTACCTGAATGTGTGTGTTGTACCTGAATGTGTGTGTTGTGTGTTGTACCTGAATGTGTGTGTTGTACTGTTGAAATGAAGGGTGTGTTGTACCTGAATGTGTGTGTTGTACCTGAATGTGTGTGTTGTGTGTTGTACCTGAATAGTGTGTTGCCTGAATGTGTGTTTTGTGTGTTGTACCTGAATGTGTGTGTTGTACCTGAATGTGTGTGTTGTACCTGAATGTGTGTGTTGTACCTGAATGTGTGTGTTTTTGGGGTTTTTTACCTGAATGTGTGTGTCTGATGTGTTTTTACCTGAATGTGTGTGTTGTACCTGAAGGGTGTGTGTTGTACCTGAATGTGTGTGTTGTACCTGAATGTGTGTGTTGTACCTGAATGTGTGTGTTGTACCTGAATGGTGTGTTGTGTGTTGTACCTGAATGAGTGTGTTGTACCTGAATGTGTGTGTTGTACCTGAATGTGTGTGTTTTTGTGTTTTTTACCTGAATGTGTGTGTTGTACCTGAAGGGTGTTTTGTTTTTTACCTGAATGTGTGTGTTGTACCTGAATGTGTGTGTTGTGTGTTGTACCTGAATGAGTGTGTTGTGTGTTGTACATGAATGAGTGTGTTGTACCTGAATGTGTGTGTTGTACCTGAATGTGTGTGTTGTGTGTTGTACCTGAATATGTGTGTTGTGTGTTGTACCTGAATGTGTGTGTTGTACCTGAATGAGTGTGTTGTACCTGAATGTGTGTGTTGTGTGTTGTACCTGAATGTGTGTGTTGTACCGGAATGAGTGTGTTGTACCTGAATGTGTGTGTTGTACCTGAATGTGTGTGTTGTGTGTTTTTTACCTGAATGTGTGTGTTGTACCTGAATGTGTGTGTTGTGTGTTGTACCTGAATGTGTGTGTTGTACCTGAATGTGTGTGTTGTGTGTTTTACCTGAATGTGTGTGTTGTACCTGAATGTGTGTGTTGTACCTGAATGTGTGTGTTGTGCCTGAATGAGTGTGTTGTGTGTTGTACATGAATGAGTGTGTTGTACCTGAATGTGTGTGTTGTACCTGAATGTGTGTGTTGTGTGTTGTACCTGAATGTGTGTGTTTTTTTACCTGAATGTGTGTGTTGTACCTGAATGTGTGTGTTGTACCTGAATGTGTGTGTTGTGGGGGTTTTTTACCTGAATGT
>JAUCMX010000010.1:2532283-2579783 GCA_033459395.1 Hemibagrus guttatus | reverse complement strand
AATGCAACACACACACACACACACACTTAACACATGCATGGTAATTGCTGATTGTTTTTTTTATTTTTTAAACAGAACACATCCTGGATAATAAATGCACAAGTGTAACAACAAGCCGGCAGCAGAGCGCTCTGGATGTGACTACACGTCGGCCATTTTTCTGTAACCGCAAGATCTGAAGCAGCACCTTCACAGTGTACACTTCTGCCACAACAGGTTCATATCACTGATTCCTCTGATACAAAGTCATTAAACTATTCATCAGCAGAGAGAGTGAGAGAGTGAGAGAGAGAGAGAGAGAGAGAGAGAGAGAGAGAGAGAGAGATGAGACAGCACTACGGAGGAAGAGACAAGAGAAACACAGCTGGACTGGGAGCTGTGGAAGCACTACATCCTGGTTCGATGTGGGCAGAGCTTAAGGTCGAACTCATTTACTAACTAACAATTTGATCACCAGTGACATTTACTCTGAATTCTTTTCTCTTATGCAGTTATCTAAATCCAGTAGATCACCTGTGGTAGAGCAGGAGATCGCACACACCTCAAGGAGGACATGTGATCCATCAAGACGACCTAGAGCCCAAACAGGGATGTTTCCAGCAGCATGAGGTGTCCATCTCAGAAAAATGTTAAAGTTCTGACAACAAAGGATGATCCTGTAGAAATCCTAATAAAGTGGCCGCCAAGTGTCAGCCCACATCCAGAGAATCAGCCGAGGAAGAAAAATCAAGTACACTCGGTAATGCACTAAACTAGAGAAGTAGCTCACTGTACTATATTACTGTATGTTAGAGTTCCGGACAAATCCATCAGCGCTCTTCCTTTCCTATCAGCTAATGCACTTAGGATGCGACTCTCTCTCTCTCTCTCTCTCTCTGAATAAACTCATACACACACACACACACACACACACACACACACATACATATATACATACACATATATATATCTCCCCTGCTTCCTCACCTCTCACAGGAATCAGATCAGACACCATCAATAAAACCCCATTGAAGCCCTCCAGCTCAAGCCAAGATCAGACTGCTGTCTGATTCATCAGTACTGACCTCTCAAAAGGGGAGGAGCTCATTTGTCCATCACGGAGAAGAAGCCATGAGGGAGCGATGAATGTCACACAAAGCAAAGCATAATGGGTAATGAGAGAGAGCGAGAGAGAGAGAGACTCTAGGATCGAGGTGCACCCGATGTCTGTTTGTGGCTATCGCCCCGTGTACTACCCTCCAATGGAGGTCACCTGTCCGTTTATCTATCGGACGCTTGTACAGGGACCACCAGCTTCCCTTAGTGGAAGAGTTGTTACCAAAATACTCAATCCACCTACTAGCTGGAACTCCCGCTAAGGACTGTGCATGCCACCCCTTTACACAGAGCATGTACAGAGCTTTCTTCCTAGCCAGCTCGAAAGTGCCCAGTTCTGGTGTGGTGAAAGAAAGGATTAGTCTCTCATCCTCTTGCCAATCTTGCACAGCTGCACTGATGTTCAGCGTAGGGAACTCATATTGACCTCCCTCTCTCCACTGGTCTGTAACAGTTGGGTCATTCAGGAGCTCCTGGTAGGCAGCAGGCAGCGACCCCACTGTCTCTGCTGCCAGTTGGTCCAGTAGTGGTTGTGACCTGATTCCAGTCCTTTCCCTGACAGCTACCCACCCTGTACTCACAATGTGGCCTAGCTTTGTAAAACCAGTAGTTCTTAGACATGAGCACAGGCTGTCTGTACACAAAACCCTTGGGTTGAGGAGATGGTTGTTGAGTAAGGGCTCCTACAGCAGCCATGCTCCTGCTGTTGCAATAAGCAGGATCCTCCATGCTTCCAGCACAGACCTGTAAAAAGGTGTGAGGTTCGCCAAGTATGTTTCTCATAGGTTCATCAGGAACAATTGTTTGTCCAAGCCCATTTCACCTGCCTTTCTTAGAATCACAGTGGCTGTGTCTTTCCAAGACACTGAGCTGTGATATAGCAGCTTCTGGGCTGCTTGGAATCTGAAGGTCGTTATCCTGGACCTGATGTCTACCAATCCTTGTCCACCTTCTTGTACAGGTAGATGTAGTACAGCAGCTCGAACCCAGTGCTGGCCTGACCAGAAGAAGCTCACTAGCTGCCTCTGTACTTCTTGCACGAGTCCTGCAGGTGGTTGTAATATGCAGAGTCTGTGCCATAAGGTGGAGGGGACCAAGTTATTAGCAACTAGAACTCTCCCCCTGTAGGGCAACTGGGGCAGCAACCATTTCCATCTAGACAATTTGGTGCACACTCTCTCCACTATGCCCTCCCAATTCTGTTTTTGGAAGTTGTCTGTTCCTAAAAAGTCACCCAATACTTTTAGTCCATTTGCACACCACTTTAACTTTTCTGGCAGTACTGGAAGACTGTACCTGGCCTTCCCAAAAAGTCTCGCTTTTGTCCAAGTTTACTTTAGCCGATGGGGCATTCTGATAGACCTGGAGTGCTGCACATAGGGTTTTGATGTCCTGACCATGGGTAATGAAAACTGTAACATCATCTGCATATGCAGAAATTGACAACTTTGGGCCCTGAATCCCACCACGAACATGGAACCCTGATAGTCTCTGTCTAAGATAAAACAGTAGTGGTTCTATTGCCAAAGCATATAACTGACCAGACAATGGACAGCCTTGCCTAATCCCCCTTGAGACTGATATTGGCCGGCTTAATCCACCTCCTACCTTGATCATGCATGATGTCTCAGTATACAGCAGCTTTGCCCAATTTAAGAAAGTGTTTCCAAAACCAAAAGCCTTCAAAACTTCAAACAAATATGTGTGGTCGACTCTATCAAATGCCTTTTCTTGATCTAAGGAAATTAACCCCACAGTCCTATCAGAGGTCTTACAAATGTCTAGCACATCACACACCAGAAACAAGTTAACAAAACTTGATCTGTCCAGAATGCAATAGGATTGGTCTTTATCCACTATTGAATGGAGATGGTGCTTCAACCTGTTGGGCATTTAGATAGGATCTTTTAATCTGTGGTCAAAAGTGCCACTGGTCTCCAATTTTTTAATAGGGACAGATCTCCCTTTTTAGGTAGTAAAGACAGAACTGCATGTTGGCATGAGACTGGTAAAAAACCTTCCCTACTGCATTCGCACAACACTTCAAAGAAATCCCCCACAATGCAGTTCCAAAAATGCTTTAAAAATTCTGATGGTAAACCATCAATCCCTGGTGACCGGCCAGAGAAAAAATCCATGGCAAGCTGATGCATTTCTATGATATCAGTGGTCATTCTGCCGTCAGGAAGACGAAGACAGACCAGTCTGTGCTGTGCAGTCGACCGTTCGAGGTTGAAGGAGGAGGCACTTGGTGCGTCCATATCCTCAAGAGTTGTAAAGCGAGATCTCACAAGCGCTCCCTTCACTCTTTCATCCAGATATGAGCCCAGCTCTTTTTTTCCTTTTGATGCAGGGTCCTTAGTAGGTCAGGATCATGCAAACCAGCCAGTTGAGTTTCAATGCTCATTATCTCACTTTTAAGGGCCTTGATTGCTTGCTTCACCTTGGTACTTGAGTTGGCAGTGTGCTGATGACACAGCGGCTTGATCTCCACCTTCCCAGCGTCCCACCACTGCCTCAAGTTCTCAAAGTCATTCTATTTGGTTTTCCAGTGTTCCCAGAAGCACTGAAATTGCTCACAGAAATCAGCATCCTGTAATAACTTGGTGTTCAATGCCAAATCTGCTAGTGAACTGTGACATAATTATCACGACAGAGGCTAACTGGTGATCAGAGAAACCTGCTGGAGAAGTTGGGTAGTCAGTAACTCTGCTGCTGAACTCTTTTGATACGTAGATCCTATCTAGCCGTGTTGCACTGATTCTATCATCTGAAACCTTGATCCATGTGTACTGCTTGACTGTGGGGTTTCTTTCTCTCCACATATCCAGGAGATTCAGTTCTTTTAACAACTTCAACAGACAGACACAAGACTGTGTGTGTCACTCCTCAGTATTGCAATCTAATGTAAAATCTACTGTGCAGTTCCAGTTCCCTCCTACAACAAGACACCCTTCATTACCACACTGCTTTAATGCATTGCTTAGCTTGCTACAGAAGAGAACCCGCTCAAGTCCCACATTTTGTGCATAAACATTAATAAAATGAAAAACAACACCTTTAATTGCAGCTTTGGTTATCATTAAGCGGCCTTTGACTATTTCTTCAACTTTTAAGATTTTAGCAGTTTTAGGAAATAAAGTAGCCACTCCTGCGCTGAGATTGGTGCCATGACTGAGTGCATACTGTCCCTCCCACCACATACCCCACTCAACTTCATTATTTATATCATGTGTTTCCTGAAGAAAAAACACATCCAGTCTCTTCTGTTGTATAATCTCCGCTACTGAAGCCCTTTTATGTCTGTCCCTTCCACCATTGATATTAAGGGAGCCTATCCTTAGCATCTCCATGTTAAAGTGGGAAAGGAAAAGCAGAAAAAAGAGCAGGAAGAGGGAAAAAGACACCGTGTGATGCATGACCGCTTTTTACAAGACTAAGACTGCTTTGCCATCTTTCTCAGTTTCCTTATAGTTGCAACATGGTTCTTCAAACAAAACCTCTTCTTCTCGCTTAAGAGATCCAACCCCACCACTCTCTAGAGTAAAGCCACCGATTTAATAAACTTTTCCTCGTCGGAAAAAATTCCTTAATAGTCACTTGCCCTCTGAAAGTCTCATCTAGAAAGTCGTTAACTTCATCTAAACTGTAGAGCTATTCTTTGACCTGAGAGGAGCTTTCTATGACATCTTCTAGGCCCTCAATGACAGCCTCCTGTGACATTTCAACTTCACTTTCAGTACTCGCGTAAATCATAAACGTTCTCTCTTCGTGCTTCACGCGGAAGGAGATATCCAACGTGCTCACACTGTAGCGCTTCATTAGGAAGAAAAGGTGGACAATTAGAAATGGTCATTTTTGCAGAGGGGGTAGACAAACCAAATCTGTTCATATTTACCTTTAACCATTATTCCATTCACTGCCAACTTGCTGACTAAGTGTTGTTCTTTTGAAAACACTACAACCGCTTTGTTCATGCGGGAGGCGGAAATAACGTTCTCGAAACCAACTTTCTCAGCAAGGACACCTGAAGCCATGGCGAAGAGATAGCAATGGTGTCTCATCACGATACGCCATGTCCTCTATAGAAAGCAATCTAGTCAACACAAAGCCCTGACCCAGTCACACACACAATGAGAGGGAGACAAAAAAAGAAAAAAGGAAAAAGACAGATGTGTGTCCTGCTCTCACCGACAGCTTCTCACCCTGCACTGCACTCACCAAACTCCCAGCAAACAACAGAGGAAGAGAGAGAGAGAGAATGAGAGAGGGATGGATGGATGGATAGATAGATAGATAGATAGATAGATAGATAGATAGATAGATAGATAGATAGATAGAGACAGACAGACAGACGGACAGACAAACAGACAGACACAGACAGAGAGAGAGGAAGAAAAGGAGATAGATAGATAGATAGATAGATAGATAGTCCGTCGATCTGACAGACAGACAGATAGATAGATAGATAGATAGATAGATAGATAGTCCGTCGATCTGACAGACAGACAGACAGATAGATAGATAGATAGACAGACAGACAGACAGACACACACAGACAGAGAGAGAGGAAGAAAAGGAGATAGATAGATAGATAGATAGATAGATAGATAGATAGATAGATAGATAGATAGATAGATAGAAGTTAATAAATGAATAAATGAAGGTGTTCTGTGTGTGTGTGATTGATTTACTTAAAATCTGAATAATAAATTGAACTTAAATGCAGAACTGAAGTGTGTGTGTGTGTGTTCATATAAAACCTATAAATTTTTCAGAATATCATTTTAAGGCGGTTTGTGAAGAGAAAACGAGAGGAAGACTGTGTTCTTCTTTCATTTCAGGCAGATTCTCAGATTATTTATATCCTGAAATACTAAGATATTTTATTGCAATGTTGAGACAGCCGAGAGAGAGGATTTTAATGGCCGAAAACAGCCGATGAATTCTACATCCTCCTCCATCTACACTGAACACAAACGAAACCTGCAGGCTTCTGTGTCACTGCTATAGATGGAGAAAAAAAAAGAGTTTCTATTTGTTTTTCAGCCTAAACATGAAAATCTTTTTTTTTAACGTTACAAAAACATTTCAGCTGGATGGAGAGTGAATCTGTAAATAGCCAAAAGATCGATAGCCTATGCTTTTATTTTTATTTTTTTGTAACAGGAGCTCGCACTGCATTAAACACATCACTGATTATAATGTTATATAAAATATATGCAGCTCCATGTCCACCTTCGCATCAGTGAGTCATGATGCATCAGTGCATTACCCAGGATTCACCCTGAGCATTAGGACACAGGAAGTGAGATCATCACTAATGCTCACTTCTGGTGTCAAAAGTAGGACAGCAGCAGGGAACGTGGTCAAGTGTTTCTGTTTAACTGCTTTGATCTGTTTTCATTTACATATATCCTGTGCGTGTGTGTGTGTGTACGAGAGAAAAAGAAAGGTATATGGTATACAGCATGTTCTGGCACCTATGCATTATTGCACACATGCATTCCTGCACACACACACACGTACAGGATGTACAGCAAAACACACAATATACACATGTACGCACACACACACACTCAGCTAAAAGAGGTGAAAAGGAGCGGGTGGGTGGTGGTGGGAGTGAAAGACAGTGAGTGAAGCGAGAAAAACATGAAGAAGAAACAAAGATAAAGAGAGAGTGTAAGAGGAGAGAGAGAGAGAGAGAGAGAGAGAGAGAGAGAGAGAGAGAGGGAGAGAGAGAGAGAGGGAGAGATTGAGCAGAAGATGAGAGGAAAGGCGGAGGGAGAGCGGAGTGGGTGTGAGTGGCACACAGTCCTCATTCTAAAAAAAGGAGATGATGCCAGTTCGGTGCCAGCGACTGAATCTGGATGTGTGAGATAAAAGTGCAGGAGGAGGAGCAGCTGTACACGGGGAGAGATAAAGACGTGAAAGGAGGAGAAGGAAGAGTGATGAAAACCATGAGAAAATACTGTTAATAGTGTGTGTATGCGTGTGCATGAATATATATGTATGTACAACGATCAGCAATAACATTATGACCACCTGCCTAATATTGTGTCGGTCCCCTTTTGCTGCCAAAACAGCCCTGACCCGTCATAAACTGTGTATTCTGACACCTTTCTATCAGAACCAGCATTAACTTCTTCAGCAATCTGAACAACAGTAGCTCGTCTGTTGGATCGGACCACACGGGCCAGCCTTCGCTCCCCACGTCCATCAATGAGCCTTGTGTGCTGCCCATGACCCTGTCGCCGGGTCACCACTGTTCCTTCCTTGGACCACTTTTGATAGATACTGACCACTGCAGACCGGGAACACCCCACAAGAGCTGCAGTTTTGGAGATGTTCTGATCCAGTGGTCTAGCCATCACAATTTGGCCCTTCGTCAAATTCGCTCAAATCCTTACGCTTGTCCATTTTTCCTGCTTCTAACACATCAACTTTGAGGACAAAATGTTCACTTGCCGCCTAATATATCCCACCCACTAACAGGTGCCATGATGAGGAGATCATCAGTCTTATTCACTTCACCCTTCATCTGTCAGTGGTCATAATGTTGTGTATATGGTGTGTAATTCTTTATATATATATATATATATATATATATTACACACACACACACACACACAAGATGCGTGGAGAGAGAAAAAACAACAACGTGAGATGATACCAGTGATGGGGGTAAAGATGGATAATCACAAGATAAATTAGTTTTACGATTTTTAGGGCAAAGAGAAAAGGTTGAAGTAAGGACAAGCGAAAGGAGCTGGGCATTGTGGGAGCGAGAGAAGTAGAAGCACAAAGGAACGCGGTGTGCTGACAAAGGAGGCGAAAAATAAATAGGGCATGACTAGAGGAACGAGAGAGAGAGAGAGAGAGAGAGAGAGAGAGAGAGAGAGAGAGAGAAAGAGATAGAGAAAAGCTGTTGAATTTATTAACAAACATCATATTTTTCACGAATCGTATTTAAACAACAGCATACCAACTCTTCTGTCCTAAGATGACAGAAATCAAAGGTACTGACTGCTACAGAGCGCTAAAGACTCCTCCTGTGAAAGGTGTCAAGGTGAAATAAACATCTCCTTACAGAAACCTTCATCAACAAGCAGATGGATTTCTCTCTTGAGCCGTTACTATAGAAACGACAGAAGTGATGTGAGCTATTTCGGCACGTGTCCGTGTTCTGTAGCCCACAGAAAAAATCAGGATGATGATGATGATTCACTAATTTGAAGGATTTGAGCTGCAGGAAGGGTCATTACATTTTGTCTACACAGCAAATTAACACCAAATTAGAGCAGGCGCGAGCAGACGTCCCAGAGCGCCACCGACTCCTAACCAGTCCAGCGTCAGTAAATCAGAGACGCAGCTCCAGCGTCAGACAGGATGCAGGAATGCGACTGCTCAAAACAGCAGCTGAGCGTTAAACAGACAGTTACTGTGTTACGTCACCTGGACGTGTGAGAGAGACGACACATTTCATATCCCTGCACAGTCTTGCACATGTCCATCAGGAAAAAACACCAGTGGAGTAGCTATGATGTGTGTGTGAAGATTGACGCATGTCCATTATTTCTGCATGCATGTCCAGTTTGATGCTAATAACAATAATAACATAAATAAATGTCTTTAACAGTGTGTACACACTCACTGAACACACACGTATTGCTGTTGCCACACAGTTGCCTAGCAGCGCTGCAACACGCACGTCCTCTTCATCATCACTCGACTTTCTCTTCTTACTCGAGATCTGTATGAAAGTTCCAACATCTGAGTCCCAGTGATATTATGTTTAAAAAGTAATATGCAATAGTATGTAACGCCACGAAAAACAGTGAAACAAGACTTAAAGACTCCTGAAACCTTTTCACATCACACATTAAGCAGCACCGAGTCTGTTCCGGTCTACTATAACTACACTACTACACTTCCCCTTTAAAATATTATCACTAATCTCATCTCATCACCAGCCCACCTGCATGCATGTGTGAAACTATCCAACATCTCAGACATGAAAACACCTTTACAAAAAAAATTTCATTCTGTTGTCCTGTTACACACACTCAACCATGTTACTCTCACTCAGCCATTACTCTTACTCAACACTCACTCAACCCTGTTACACTCACTCAACCCTGTTACACACACTCAACCATGTTACACTCACTCAACCATGTTACACTCACTCAGCCCCGTTACACTCACTCAACCATGTTACACTCACTCAACACTCACTCAGCCCTGTTACACTCACTCAACCATGTTACTCTCACTCAGCCATTACTCTTACTCAACACTCACTCAACCCTGTTACACTCACTCAACCATGTTACACTCACTCAACCATGTTACACTCACTCAACCATGTTACACTCACTCAACCATGTTACACTCACTCAACCATGTTACACTCACTCAACACTCACTCAGCCCTGTTACACTCACTCAGCCATTACTCTTACTCAACACTCACTCAACCCTGTTACACTCACTCAACCCTGTTACACTCACTCAACCCTGTTACACTCACTCAACCATGTTACACTCACTCAACCATGTTACACTCACTCAACCATGTTACACTCACTCAACCATGTTACACTCACTCAGCCCCGTTACACTCACTCAACCATGTTACACTCACTCAACACTCACTCAGCCCTGTTACACTCACTCAACCATGTTACACTCACTCAACACTCACTCAGCCCTGTTACACTCACTCAACTCTGTTACTCAACCCTGTTACACTCACTCAAGCCTGTTACACTCACTCAGCCCTGTTACACTCTCTCAGCCCTGTTACACTCACTCAACACTGTTACACTCACTCAACACTGTTACACTCACTCAACACTGTTACACTCACTCAACACTCACTCAGCCCTGTTACACTCACTCAACACTCACTCAGCCCTGTTACACTCACTCAACTCTGTTACTCAACCCTGTTACACTCACTCAGCCCTGTTACACTCACTCAGCCCTGTTACACTCACTCAACTCTGTTACTCAACCCTGTTACACTCACTCAGCCCTGTTACACTCACTCAACACTCACTCAGCCCTGTTACACTCACTTACAGAATCCATTTCCATAATTGTCTAGCGCTATAGTAAATACCTTGAAATTACATTTCAGTAATAAAGCTGGAGGTTAGTTAGTTAGTGTAACTACTAAACATAACTGGTACAAACTACAGGGATTCACCTGAAAGGCTGCAAGTGTTCAAAAGAAGTCAGGGCTTACTGCATAATGCGCCCTAAGTAGTATGCTTCAATAGTAACCACAATAAGTGTTCTGGTAAATGATCGAGAGGAGTATGGAATGCAGCCCGAGTGACTCTGAGAATATAAACTGCTGAGCGTTTCCTGAGAACTACACACCCATCATGAGTATAAAACACCACTGTTCACAACAACAACCACGTTTCTATCGAATGAACAAGAGTAAAGACCCTCAGTCCTGAATGACATCAGACTCCTTCGTTCTCTCACACTGAGATAATATTCTTTAATTTTCCGGAAAGATCCTGAAATCTTTTCTTCCTCTTACAGCACAGCAATTTGCCAACACTAAGGGAAGAAGGTACTTTTTATTCATTTTTAGTTACGTGAAGTGAAGTTTCCATCAAAAAGCATTTAGTTCAGGTTATCAATTTACATTCTAACAGTTATAAACACTCAGAAACAGTTATAAAATAGCTCGTCCTTCTCCGGGCCCCTCAGTTTCTCTCTCCCATGTCAGAAAACCTGAAGCTATAAACATAACCATCTCACTGTTATTAAAAAAGGTGTAGCGTTTCCTGTTTTCCCCCAGGTTTAGTGCCTTCACGTTCATGTGACCCGTTTCCCTGTTGCTCAAGCGGGGCAGCCAGCAGCTAACAAGCAGAAGAAGATGTCACACAAGTGCTGACCGACTGAAACGGAGCTCTGCGTCCTTTTCGTTCACTTTTTCCTGGAACACTGACGATGCCCAGATAAGTGCTGAGTGTCAGGACAATTATCAAATTAGTCTAGTCACCCTGCTCTCCCATTACCTGACAGTCATCGAGTCTAATAATCACCGAGTCACACTGTTATACCTGTGAGCATGTTGTAAATAATTACTGTGCGAGCACGGAAGGAAGTTGTACATTTCTTATTTTACTTACTTTCCTCATTTCACTTCCAGTTTTTTTTATCTCAGTAATCTGCAATGAGTTGTTTGCATAGACTTTCGCCACCCAGTTATCAAACAAACCCTGCGACCGAGGCCGGGCCAGGAGCCACGTCTCTGTGGACATAAACGACAACTCTGTTTACCTGCTGCGAGCAAACACAAGTAAACACACTAAGCGCTCCGGAATATGACTTTTAACTACATTACTGCCCTTAACAACAGGTTTACGTTGGAGAAAAGCCACGAATGCTTTTATAACATTATTACAAAATCATCTTTGCATAACAAATGTGCATGTGAGAAAGAGAGAGAGAATTGGTAACACGACGGAAATTAAGCAGTGTTATTTAACACCCACCTAAACATGCGCCTTACTATTAAATCCTTCGATCAATCTGCAATCCAGAAATGAAAAATTGTAGAGAAGCATCAGGCGATTATTAGTGAGATATGTCCACAGTAGAGGACGAATAGCTAGTTCACACCACAAGTCAGAGTGCTTTCCAGGCTAAACTAGGCTAAAAACTAGGCTAAGGTAACGTAACTCACTTAGGGATATTAATACAGTCTATGCCTCAAAGGCTAGGGTCTTCATCTATAGTGAAGATAACGAGTGACGAGACGAACGCGTCTATAGCCACTGTGATGTAACGTCTACGCCGTTGATAACGTACATAGAGATTATGAGAACGTTGTCTTTGACCTTTTACCGAAAAGGTTGTAAAAGTGTTTGCTTTGTTTTGTTTATTGAGTTACGTTTAAGTTTAGTTTCTAGGTAGCTAAGACACGGACGTGTGTATGTGTGTGTAGATAAGATACAAATCATTCGGAATCAGATTTTCTCCTCCGTGGGATGCGTAGGATGGCACCGATCCTGCAGACAGATCTAGGACATGGTTTAAAACACACCACCACCATCACACCTAGCTGTGTCTTACATAACCTGCTAACAAATCCTGGCAGAGTTTGCTTGGGTGCTGAGAATTGGATCATATCTGCTATTATATCAATTAGTGGAAGAAAAAAGGATCGCTTTTTAAACCTTTAGCCAACATTGCTATGGTTTTGCTGTAGATGTGAAGAAAAGATTACTCTTTCAGAGAACGTGGAACTGATTTAGCTTCTCGGATACAGAAACAGCGAGCAGATTAAAATCTCTCAGATTAACCTGTACATCATGTTTAGATTTTCCCAGATTGGACATACAGCATCATTAGACCTGCATTCGATCTGATCTTACAGCTGTACCGAAACAAGCCTATGATAAACTTATTCCTTAGTAAGAGAGATGGTTCTGTTTGTAATGTTTTGGCTGAACAGCATTATGGGATTTGCATTCACCATAGAAGAACCAGTGCTCCTTCAGATTTCTCTCCCATTTTTGGATTTTTTTTTACCTTGTTTCTCACGAGAACATGCGTGCAGAAGTGATCATGTGTGGTCCAAATCCATCACACAATAAAATATCCCGTTTCTGTCGAATCTCATTTCATAGGAACGCAAATGCACTTCCGCCCCTCGAGGAGAGAAACCGCCGCTTCCATTAAACCCATTCAATATCAGAACCACGAGCCATTACTGCGTCTGTGTGAAAGCTTCTGCATATCCCTGAGATAGCATCGTTGCCTTTTCCCAGCATTTTGTGTACCTGTGTGTGTGTGTGTGTGTGTATGCCTAATGTTTTGCGATTACCACACCATGTGTGATGCAATGCACTTGCAGGATCGTAAATGCATATGCAACCACAAATAAAAGCTGCATTTGATGCGACACACCGTTGAAGCAGAAATGCTGATAAATGGTCAAGGACCAGAGGACATTAGTATGCGCTCCACTGCCTTTCTCTCTCTCGCTTACACACACACACACACACTAATAGAATGGCCAATGAGAAGAGCTGGATGTTGCACACAGCCTGGAATACGTGTGAACGCTTGTGATTATCCATGCTGATCCAGTCTGATCCATGCTGAGGATCAGACGCCTGCCATGCAACAACAAGTCTCTCACCTGTTTTAGGACGGTGTCTTCCTGAGACCGTCGTCTTCTTGGATTCTGTTCTCTCTCCCATCCTCTGCAGATCGCCACCCAAAAGTCTCCGGGATAATAAGACTGAAAGACCAAAACCTGTGCGTGTCCCTGCCTTCTGAATGTCTCTAGATCTTCGTAAATTAAAACTAAAATATATTTAAAAAAAAACTTAAATTAGGACCACAATTTGGTTTCTGTGTGCATTTTAATGCATACACAAAACGTCCTCTATAATTCAGTCTCCTTAAAAGATCAGCACTAGAAACAAAGCAAGTGAGACCAATCAATCAATCCCAAACACTGAAGGACCAATTGTCCGCGATAGACCTTAACAATTCCAGGCCAGTCTGTCCACTGTCCCCTTAGAAACGGCTTACAAATCCTGTCCTTTCTCCAGTGTATCCTTACTAACAGACTGAACCCAAAAATTCAGTCTCAGAGCTTCGAATGCACTGCTTTCCCAGTGTCCCCAGTGTCACCACAGTCAGGTCAGGGAGATCTCCAGGAGCAGGTCCAGCTCGACCCGGACTCTCTCAGATTTCCTCCAGGTGACTCCGGTGGCCTCATATCTGTGTGTCTTTACGCATTTGCGTCGTCGGTCTCAGCAGTACCAGGGTGCCTCTGTTCGTGCGTAATCTCCGCGCAGGGTGTGCCTTCTTCTTCTTCTTCTCCTTCTTGTTTCCCCCCCTCCTCTCAATGAGAAGAGAAGCGAGTCGAGCAGCTCAGCTCTCAGCACACGGACTGATGTCTGTCTTCCTTCTTCCCTGCGACCTGCTTCCGCGAAAACGGGCGTTGCTGGGATTCTCCTCTCTCCAACCCGCAGCTCTCTCCATTTCCATCATCGCCCTCAACGCAGTTTGCGTAACACTGGGCTACATGTCATACTAAACAGCATGGCAGCGTGGAGTCACACACACACACACACACACACACACAGAGAGAGAGAGAGAGAGAGTCAGATAAAGATCTAGGTGTAAAACCCTGTTGCTCAAATACTACGCATTGTTTTCTGACACGCTCTTTAGTAAGCTGTTATGGTCGTAGCTGCTCAAACCAGGGTTGCCAGATCAGTCCAAATCAGGTGTGTGACAGTTAGGCGTCCACATCATCACTTCTAGTGTCAATTTCATGTTCTCTTAAAACTCGTATATACTCATACTAATTATTTTTATTTTATTTTTTGCAGAAATCTATTGACTATATTAAAACTATATTTTTTTTTTAGAAAGTGGAATTTTGTCTCTTATAAAGAAGAACATTTATTTCTTTATTTATTTGTTTGTTTGTTTGGTTGGTTGGTTATTTATTTGTCTATCTCTATTTGTACCCGTGTGGAATTGAAGAAAGTGTGTTTTCATGAAGGACTTGGTGAAGAAAAATGATTTACTCAGTCATTTATTTCATTTATTTATTTATTTATTTATTTATTTATTTATTTATTCAAAATAATTCTATGACCGTAAAGCCACCAGATCAACACCATGTACCCAGCTGAGCAGATTCCAACCCTACCACAAGCACCAATCCAGGGTTGAATCTCCCAACATGGCAACCACACGTATTCCTGAAAGCACTCCTTTCACGTTACGCGTTTGCGTAAATCATGGCGTCACTGGGATTCGTGAATAGCGAGGCTCCGGAAACGGCTTCCTACTGGACATTTAGTGTACTACTTGCTGCGAATGTCATTATTTCATATTCTCTCTTATGCACTTATGTAAATAAATAAATAAATAAATAAATAAAAATTAATAATAAAAAAAATATATAGAGAGTCATTTAAGACCGAACCGGGCGCTGTGGCGTCATTTCCTGAATCTCAGCAGCTGTTTCCTCCTGAACACCCTGCACTCAGCTACATAATAAAGCTTTATGTTTTATACTTATATGATGTTAATCCTCATGTCTGATTGAAAGTTTTTTGGATTCTCTAACGGTACTTGACCATTTTCGTCAAGATGACATCACAACGTGACCTATGACGTCATGTGCATCTGCACAGTGATTCTGGTTTCTGTAAGGACATTGTTATGAATGCAGAAATAGGAAGAAATAGAAATTAATATACTTGAAGAAGAAAGCTTAAAAACAATGATGATCGCTCCGTCCAGGGTGTATCCTGCTTTGATGCCCGATGACGCCTGAGATTAGATCGGATAAGCGGTACAGACAATGATGATCGCTGATTGGTCATTTGGAAAAATTGTGATCAGTGATTGGTTGTCAGGAACAGTGGTGATTAGTGATTGATTGTCAGGAAGATTGGTGATTAGTGATTGGTTGTCAGGAACAGTGGTGATTAGTGATTGGTTGTCAGGAACAGTGGTGATTAGTGATTGATTGTCAGGAACAGTGGTGATTAGTGATTGGTTGTCAGGAAGATTGGTGATTAGTGATTGGTTGTCAGGAACAGTGGTGATCAGTGATCAGTTGTCAGGAACAGTAGTGATCAATGATTGGTTGTCAGGAACAGTGGTGATTAGTGATTGGTTGTCAGGAACAGTGGTGATTAGTGATTGGTTGTCAGGAAGATTGGTGATTAGTGATCGGTTGTCAGGAACAGTGGTGATCAGTGGTCGGTTGTCAGGAACAGTGGTGATTAGTGATCGGTTGTCAGGAACAGTGGTGATTAGTGATCGGTTGTCAGGAACAGTGAAGATTAGTGATTGGTTGCCAGGAACAGTGGTGATTAGTGATTGGCTTTCAGGAACAGTAGTGATCAATGATTGGTTGTCAGGAACAGTGGTGATTAGTGATTGGTTGTCAGGAAGATTGGTGATTAGTGATTGGTTGTCAGGAAGATTGGTGATTAGTGATTGGTTGTCAGGAACAGTGGTGATTAGTGATTGGTTGTCAGGAACAGTGGTGATTAGTGATTGGTTGTCAGGAAGATTGGTGATTAGTGATTGGTTGTCAGGAACAGTGGTGATCAGTGATCAGTTGTCAGGAACAGTAGTGATCAATGATTGGTTGTCAGGAACAGTGGTGATTAGTGATTGCTTGTCAGGAACAGTGGTGATCAGTGATCGGTTGTCAGGAACAGTAGTGATCAATGATTGGTTGTCAGGAACAGTGGTGATTAGTGATTGGTTGTCAGGAACAGTGGTGATTAGTGATCGGTTGTCAGGAACAGTAGTGATCAATGATTGGTTGTCAGGAACAGTGGTGATTAGTGATTGGTTGTCAGGAACAGTGGTGATTAGTGATTGGTTGTCAGGAACAGTGGTGATTAGTGATCGGTTGTCAGGAACAGTAGTGATCAATGATTGGTTGTCAGGAACAGTGGAGATTAGTGATCGGTTGTCAGGAACAGTGGTGATTAGTGATCGGTTGTCAGGAACAGTGGAGATCAGTGATTGGTTGTCAGGAACAGTGGTGATTAGTGATCGGTTGTCAGGAACAGTAGTGATCAATGATTGGTTGTCAGGAACAGTGGAGATTAGTGATCGGTTGTCAGGAACAGTGGTGATTAGTGATCGGTTGTCAGGAACAGTGGAGATTAGTGATTGGTTGTCAGGAACAGTGGAGATTAGTGATCGGTTGTCAGGAACAGTGGTGATTAGTGATTGGTTTTCAGGAACACTTGGTGATTAGTGATCGGTTGTCAGGAACATGGGCTGGCACAAGCACAGCTCAGTCAGGCGTTACACACTGAAGGTGAGTGGCATGGACCTGCTCTCAGGTCTAACCAGCAGCTGTGATGTGAATGTTAGAGCTGAGAATTTCACTAAATCTAGCAACAAGATGGAGGTGGGAACCAAAGTCTGATGCTGAAACTATATGCTAGTGACTGGGATCAAAAGATAGCATTAATTTGCATTTTAAATATTATGTCATATTAAATATATTAAATATTTTGTATATGCAGATGTATTTGTTTATGTATAATTGGTATAAACACACACACACACACACACACACACACAGAGTGGGCTGGAGTCCTATTTTCAGCCAACAGAAAGCATACCTTCCAGTTGCACAGCTCACCACCCCCCGTTTGAAGCTGAAGTGGTACATTCCACCTCCTCTCTGTCCTCCGCTCCCTGCTGCATCCTCCATCACTGCACTTCCCTTCATTCTCACTTTCTCCTTGAGGACGATTTTGAGGCCTGTTTCAGTGTTGCTAAAAGCCCAGCTCTCAGTCTTCTATCTGCTCCGTCAGCACGAGGTTATCACGAAGGCACGGAGGAATAAAGGAAGAACAGAAGAAGGTGGGTTGTCTTTCTGCTGTTTTATTTATGATGTTATTTCCAATGACAAGGCCTGGGGCCTGGAGCTCTGGAGCTCATGCAAATCTCTTGTTGTCCATATCCTTGTTTAGGGCTCAGCTTCTTCTTCTCTTCTACTCTCTCTCTCTCTCTCTCTCACTCACACTATCCCTCTTTGTGTTCTTCTTTCTTCCCTCACTGACTCCTCGTCCTCTCTTGTCCTCCATCAGGGCTGCGTATGACTCATATAGTTTTACAGAGACACAGGGAGGGACAGAAGGAGAATATAACACACTGTGGATGACACAGAGGGCTTTGTTTCATGTTGGGTGAAATGTTTCACATAATTGCATCGTGTGTGTGTGTGTGTGTGTGTGTGTCTTAGGTTAGCAGTTGAATACAGTGACAAAGAGTAGTCCAGTGACGAAGAATAGATACTGCTGACACGCACACACACACACACACTGTCCCACGAGATGACTTGACCGGATGTTATGCTGAATGTCCAGTAATTGCGCCTTGGTATGCGTCTCAGCATGATCACTCAAGGCTTCATGTATCAGTGCAGTATTAAAGTCACACTCAGGAACCATCAGGACTGAACCGTCACTGAGGAACCTTTCATTAAATTTCTCATCCCTCTATGCAGCTGCATTATCCTAGTCAGGGTGGTGATGTGGGGTGGGAATATGGGAATAACAGCACACACACACACACACACACACACACACACACACACATCGAGCATGCAGGAAGAATCTGGAAGAAAACATGCAGAACCTTGGAGAACATCTGAATCTCCACACATCACCACGTCCTAGACACACACTTTATTCACAGCTTTGTTTTATTACATTTTATATATATATATATATATATATATATATATATATATATATATATATATATATATATATATATATATATATATATATATATCACTTCTTTACTTATTTCACTTTAAACTGATATAACAGATATACTTTATATATACAGTGGTGTGAAAAAGTGTTGGCCCCCTTCCTAATTTCTTATTTTTTTGCATGTTTGTCACACTTTAATGTTTCAGATAATCAAACACATTTAAATATTATTCAAAGATAACACAAGTAAACACATCATGCAGTTTTTACATGAAGCTTTTTATTATTAAGGGAATAATAAACATAAAACATAACTTAACTGTGGTTTATCAGAGTTCAATTTCTCTAGCCACACCCAGGCCTGATTACTGCCACACCTGTTCGCAATCAAGAACTCACTTAAATAGGACCTGCCTGACAAAGTGAAGTAGACCAAAAGATCCTCAAAAGCTAGACATCATGCCGAGATCCAAAGAAATTCAAAAACAAATGAGAAAGAAAGTAATTGAGATCTATCAGTCTGGAAAAGGTTATAAAGCCATTTCTAAAGCTTTGGGACTGCCGCGAACCACAGTGAGAGCCATTATCTACAAATGGTGAAAACATGGAACAGTGGAGAACCTTCCCAGGAGTGGCCAGCATTTCAGAATTTAAAAGTAACACCGCATTTCAGAAAAAGATCATCATACCAACAGTAAAATATGGTGGTGGTAGTGTGATGGTCTGGGGCTGTTTTGCTGCTTCAGGACCTGGAAGACTTGCTGTGATAAATGGAACCATGAATTCTGCTGTCTACCAAAAAATCCTGAAGGAGAATGTCCGGCCATCTGTTTGTGACCTCAAGCTGAAGTGAACTTGGGTTCTGCAGCAGGACAATGATCCAAAACACAGCAGCAAGTCCACCTCTGAATGGCTGAAGAAAAACAAAATGAAGACTTTGGAGTGGTCTAGTCAAAGTCCTGACCTCAATCCCATTGAGATGCTGTGGCATGACCTTAAAAAGGTGGTTCATGCTCGAAAACCCTCCAATGTGGCTGAATTACAACAATTCTGCAAAGATGAGTGGGCCAAAATTCCTCCACAGCGCTGTAACAGACTCATTGCAAGTTATGGAAAACGCTTGATTGCAGTTGTTGCTGCTAAGGGTGGACCAACCAGTTATTAGGCTTAGGGGCAAACACTTTTTCACACAGGGCCATGTAGTTTTGGATTTTGTTTTCCCTTAATAATAAAAACCTTCATGTAAAAACTGCATGATGTGTTTACTTGTGTTGTATTTGACTAATATTTAAATGTGTTTGATTATCTGAAACATTAAAGTGTGACAAACATGCAAAAAAATAAGAAATCGGGTAAGGGGGCCAATACCCCCTTTATCACACCATTATTTATATATATATATATATATATATATATATATATATATATATATATATATAATGTATGTATATGTTTTTATGAAGTATATGTTATAACAGTTTAAAGTGAAATAAGTAAAGAAGTGATTTCCAAATAAACCATGTACTTCATAAACACAGCTCTATTCCTCTCTGATTTTTTTCCAGGACAACCAAAGCACCTGGGAGACAAAATTCCCCCCCACACATCGACCGTCCGTATGGAGTCCAAGGCAAAGAGCAGCGTGAAACCAGTTACCAAGACGGAGAAGAAAGAAGCGGCACCTCCTCCAAAACCGAATCCCGCTCCTGCCGAACCTGCTGAGGTGGAAAAACCGGCGCAAGATGGCAACCAAGAGGGAGCGCAGGAAGAGAACGAGGCGGCTGGAGGCAGCTGTGAAACCCTGGAGCACCTGAAGCCGTTCCTCATTGGTGGAGCTGTAGTAGCGCTCGGAGCCGTGCTGGTGGGCTTGGTTTTATTAGCCAGAAAGAAGTGACAGCTGTGATGTGATTGGCCTACAGGTTCACGGGTGTCTGGGGCACAGCCTGGGGGGTGGGGGGCAAGGGGGGGATGTTTAAGTACACCGTGCTTACTTTACGTTAAGCTTTGATTTCAGCACGTGTTATCATCACAATCATCACAGTAGGAATAGCAGCTCACTTAAGCCATGTTCAGATGCGAAAGCGACCCTCACACAATCCAGTAATCTGCACTTGGATCCTGACAGACCACAGAGACGCAGAGATAAAAGGCAACTAGTAACTTGCCTAGAGACGTAGCAAAAACATCTCCGCCTAATAATAATAACGCTCCCTAGCTTAGCAGTACTTTTACATGCTAGCTGACGTAGCCATGGTAGCTAGTTTAAACAGCAGTGCATTTTTTTTTCTATTAAAAGTGATTATTAATGAGTCAAAGTAGAAAAAAAAACGCTCTGCCAGTCACCTCAGAGCTTCAGACTTCACCTGCAGGAGTGTTTTTCCCACCAGAGCGGGCGTAAGTGAGCCACAAACGCCCCAAAAAAAGGATGAGCAGCCTGTAGGAATGGTGGAATATGGGGTGTGTTGTGCTGATCTGTTAGCTGAATAACTGTAAATAATATAAAACCTGATAAACACAGAGACGTCACTGAAATTTTTTTTCCTTTACCTCCTGAGGCTTTGTGTTGCATGTGGACTGGTCTGTGAGGTCGCAGCTAAGCCATGGCATTGTTTTCGAGTCCAAATTACACCAAACGTGTGCACACAGTCATTAGATGCACAACAACAACATCAGTGTGGACAGCAGTGTGTTTCTCTCGGTGAAGTTTTTCATATCTGCTGTCTCTGTGCTCTCTTACAGACGTTATAAATAATATGAATCTGAAATTAATGTTAATTATACTTACAAATAAAGTACAATTAATATTTTAGTGTATTTTCTTATATAGGATTAAACCTGTAATGTAAAATAAATTTAAAAAAAAGACAGGATTGTTTATTATTATTTCATTTTCATGGATCCATCGTGTCCTGTTTGCTCATCCACTTCTTAGTGACCATACAGTGTAAAAACAAAGAAAAAGACCAGTTTAGACAACACACTAGACAGATGAGTGGCATGACGGAGCTGCAGCACACTTTGTATTAATGTCAGTAAGACACCTGGACTGAAGTAGTCATCATACACACTGCCTTTATCTGGACATGTAACCAGGTATCAAGGACAAAGACGAGTCTGCGTTCCCTCAAGTGCGTATGTTATGCAATAATATAAATAGCGCTCTGTAGATCTGCTGATAGAAGTGTGTGTGATAGAGATGACAAGCTGAATGAACCTGCTGAGAATTCTAGAGAAGATGAAATCTATATGTATTGAGATATATGAAGTTTTGACAGACATATTTTCCTGGTTGTTTTGCGCTCAACCCCATCCCTAACCCCACCCCCTTCTTATGTACAATAAAATCTAGGTGGCTGAAACGCAATGTGTTTGGATGATTTTTAATATGAGTGCCTGTGTTATTCAGTCTGGGTTGAAGGAAAATAGTTTTATTTATGATTACGGAGACAAGTCACTGACTTCTACACTATATAGCCAAAAGTATGTGCACCCCTGACCATCACACCGAATGAAATATGTGCTTGCTGAACATCTCATTCTAGATTTTCCTCTTAGAATGAGCTCCACTCTTCTGGAAGGCTTTCCACTAGATGGTGGATTGTGGTTGTGGGGATTAGTGTTCATTCAGCTACAAGAGCATTAGTGAGATCAGACACTGATGTTG
The DNA here is from genome assembly GCA_033459395.1 of Hemibagrus guttatus. NCBI lineage: Eukaryota > Metazoa > Chordata > Actinopteri > Siluriformes > Bagridae > Hemibagrus > Hemibagrus guttatus. The sequence goes on along the minus strand of JAUCMX010000010.1, from coordinate 2,557,757 downwards.
GGATGTTGAGGAGTTCCAGTTCATCCCAGTGGGGTTGAGTCAGAGTCAGGGCTCTGTGCAGGACACTCAGGTTCTTTCACTCTAACCTTCACCTCCACACCATGTCTCCATGGAGCTGCTTTGTGTACAGGGACATTTTCATGCTGGAACTCTCATTCAGTAGAACTGTGTGCTTCAGAATTTGTGGTAACAGTTTGGAGAAAAACCACATATGGGTGTGATGGTCGGGGAGCAAAAAGTTCTACATGTGCACGTGCAAGGAGACACCTATAAGCACAATATAAAACATATAGAGATAAATAAATAAGAAGGAGAAGCAACACGTTTAGTCATTTATAATAAACTGTATTTAATTTTGCTAAAAGAGTTTGACTTCACTGTATTTTTCTGGTAGCTTGTTTGTATCCATGTTTCTCCCCGGAACTGTTTTCATTCCGAACTCGTTTCTTTCGGTGCCCTTTTCCGTGAACACATCAAACCGGAAGCGACGGATTTTCGGCGTTTGTTTTTCCCTCATTTCTAGAAACGTGAAGAACGTGGAGAAAGGCTTGCTCATATCGCCAGCAAATAATCTGTTGTATGTATTTCTCTTGTGTTTCTGTAAACATTTAATGACAACCTAAACTCCAGATGTTATTGTGGTGTGTGGATCAGCGGTCTGAGATGATCGGTGTTATTGGGATCATGTCTGAGTTACAGTCTCAAGTGTACAGAAATCTTATCATTGTTTATTTTTTCAGCAGGCATCACGATGATTATCCCGATCCGCTGCTTCACCTGTGGGAAGATTGTAGGGAACAAGTGGGAGGCTTACCTGGGACTCTTACAGGCAGAATATACAGAGGGGTGAGAGAGCACTGTTGTTGTTGTTGTTGTTTTTTTCAGTTTTGTAAAATAATATGACTAAAATAATAACTATTTATAGTTATATAGTTATATTTATACCTAAAATAATAACGTTTAAATATTTCTATGTTGTCAGTAATGCGCATGCGCAACGCAGGTGAACTCGTGGATAGTGTAGCTAGAGATTATGTGGCTTGTTTAGCAGTGATTTGTCTGTGACTGTGTGTTTTAGTGCTTGTGTGTAAATACTGTGTGTGTGTGTGTTTCACTCAGAGATGCTCTGGACGCTCTGGGCTTGAAGAGGTACTGCTGTCGTAGGATGCTGCTCTCTCACGTCGATCTCATTGAGAAACTGCTGAACTATGCACCATTGGAGAAATAAGACTGATTTCAGATTTGAACTGGCTTCATCTCTCTCTCTCTCTCTCTCTCATTCTTTTTCTTCCTCTATAGTTGTGTTCAATCATATTTTCTTTTCCTCGTGTTTTATAAATAAAGTAGTAAAGATCAGGTGTTGAGACTTGACTTTAAAAATGATCAGTTACAGTCCCAGTTTGTTTTGTTTTTTTCTCTCCCCAGTAGCATTTAAGCTTTTGATCTACAGCTGAACTCTCCTTTCCAGTAAAACACGATGCTACCAGTCCCATGCTTCACATTTAGGATGATGTTCTTCAGATTAAAAGCCTCACCCCTTTTTTCCTCCACACACAGAGCTGATCATTACGCTCTAACAGTCACATATTTGTTTCATCTGACCAGAGAACACTCCTCCACAAGACTAGACATCTCCTTCACACTTCACTGTGGTTTTTTTTTACGCTGCTTCAGGAGAAGAAACTTCTTCCCTGAACACCAGTCTTTAAGGCCATGGTGATGTAGGACTCTCTTAATGCCTCCAGCTCCTTCAGCAGTTCCTTGGTTGTTGTCTCGGACCAAACCTCGTTTAAAGGTTAATTCCCTGAATGCTGCAGTGATTGAGGTCACAAGGGGTTTATATTCTTATACAGATGTTTGTACAGATGCTCATGATGGCTTCAGGTGTTTGGAAATTGCTCAGAAGGAAGAACCAGAATTCTGGAGGTCTGACATTTTGGGAAAAGATGCTGACTCTAAAGGTAGAGCCTTAAATACTGCAACAGCTGCTTTCCAAATGAACTCCTTATTGTAACAACTGTCCAATCAGAAGCTTTTACATTTCTGGAATCTATGAATTCTAGAGGTTCAGATCTTTTGAGATTGAAGAATGATGAGACTCTAGAGATTCGAACTAAATTATTTATTTAAAAATAATCTGGAATTAATAATTCAGTCACACACACACACACACACACACCAGCAGTGGAATACAGGGTTTTATTATTATTATTATTTTTTTTTACATTTAATTATCATTTCATTACAAAATTAAGGAAGAAAAACACATGGCACTCGCGTGTTTAACGTGTTAAAGTTAACAGAGGCTGTGCTGTAGTGTGATTACTCAGTCAGCCAGGAAACATTGGCTTTAATTTTAACTAAAAAAAAAGCTTTCAAAATTTCATTTCTCTTCAGAATTATTTACACAAACAAGAAGAAAGAAAGGCTTAGAAACGCCACTGTAATGTCTCGATCCTAAATGAGAGGAGAGAGCGTCACGGCGGCGTTCAGCTGGACCTCCACGTACACACGTGAGCCACCTGTCTCGTCCATGGCAGGAAACTTTCTGGAAGGAGGAAAGATTAAAGTGAATTCAGATTAAGACACGGATCAGTTGTAAGGCTAAGATCTGACGTTTATTTACAATGATTTGTACGTGTGTGTGTGTGTGTGTGTGTGTGGATTCTTTTCCCATAACGTCAACACTATGAAGTGTTTTACAGTGGAACCTCGGAGTACGAATGTCCTCCTTTATGAATTTTCGCCTTAAAAATTTTATATTTGCATCGGCATACGAAGGATCGAACGCTGGCTAAGTTGTGCGTACGTCTGGGAGCCGTTCAAAACTTGTTAGCGTCAGTGGAAATCCAGTTTATGATTTTTTTTTCAGTCACTGAAAGCTGTGTGAAAGAGTCAACCCACGATACCAACTCTATCTTCGGAGCGCGTTCAAAAGCTAGGTGATTTTCCGGGCGTTGTTTTGTTGACAGATCGGTGGCGTGGGCGGTCTGTTCTATTTTTAGCCCAAGCTTGGTGGCACGACTTCCTGTGAAGAGCCTTGACATGGAATGCTTGGCTCGGGTCAGTTCTTTGTAAGCAGCCGTACAGTTTACATACGCTTTGTATTGGGAATATTGGTCATATTTTTGGGCGGCTGGAATGGATTATCTGCATTTACATTATTTCTTATGGGAAAATTCGTTTTAATAAAAGTTTTCGCCTTAACAACTCGATTCCAGGACAAATTAAATTCATATGCCGAGGTTCCACTGTGTTTAAAAACACTTCATGTTCTTGATTAGTTTATATTTTAGCTTAAGGTGTTAAGCTAGAACCAGCTCATGCGAACAGGACGCATCAGATCCTCCATCCTGAGACTTTCCTGTGGTATATAAACTTGGGGTAAAGGAAGAGACAGGACACTTCACTTAAATGATAAACCTCCTTATAGAAAGCTTCATAATATAAATGATAACGTATCATAACGATCGTCTGCATTAATATAAATCTGTGAGCTGCTGAGAAAATGAGCTTCTGACGAAACAGAGTAGAAAATTGCTGTTAAATTGCTGGGAGTATGGACTTCTGGGTAAGAGACCTCTTACCCATCAACGCCTGTCTCTGTGCTCTCTGTCACGCCCTCGTTCCCTCTCTCTCTCCCTGTCCCTCTCTCTGTCTGTGCTGGATGATCGCTCACGGTATCGCTCCCTTGATCGGCTCCTCACTCGCTCCTGAGAACGGGGTCGCTTACTGTAGATATGAGGAGGGAGAGGAGGGAGTGAGGGAGAGGAGGGAGGGAGAGGAGGGAGTGAGGGAGGGAGTGAGGGAGAGGAGGGAGTGAGGGAGGGAGTGAGGGAGAGGAGGGAGTGAGTGAGGGAGGGAGGGAGGGAGTGAGGGAGGGAGGGAGTGAGGGAGTGAGGGAGGGAGGGAGGGAGTGAGGGAGGGAGTGAGGGAGTGAGGGAGGGAGTGAGGGAGGGAGGGAGGGAGTGAGGGAGGGAGGGAGGGAGGGAGGGAGGGAGTGAGGGAGTGAGGGAGGGAGTGAGGGAGTGAGGGAGGGAGGGAGGGAGGGAGGGAGGGAGGGAGGGAGTGAGGGAGGGAGGGAGGGAGGGAGGGAGTGAGGGAGGGAGTGAGGGAGTGAGGGAGTGATGGAGGGAGGGAGTGAGGGAGGGGAGGGAGGGAGTGAGGGAGGGAGGGAGGGAGGGAGGGAGTGAGGGAGTGAGGGAGGGAGGGAGGGAGGGAGGGAGTGAGGGAGGGAGGGAGTGAGGGAGGGAGGGAGGGAGGGAGGAGGGAGGGAGGGAGGGGGAGGGAGGGGGGAGGGAGAGGGAGAGGTAGAAACACATGTTGTTTATAGTAGACTTTTTTCCCCATTGTAATGGGTTATGCGCGCAAGAACACACACACACACACCTGGAAGGGAAACATTTAGTCTCTACGGAGTTGAGACAGTCGTTAAGAGACTCGACTAGCATGCGGCAGCGCTTGTCATAAAACACACGAGACTGTTTGATGACTGCTGTAGCTGTGTACAGGGTCTCTATAGCCATCCGGATGTCACCTGAGTGAGAGAGAGAGAGAGAGAGAGAAGGGGGGGGTGATTTTTTTTTCTTAATGTGGATCATCTGCTGTACACTAGACTGTGTTAATGCTGTAAAAACAATAATAATAATAATAATAATAATAACAATAATAATAACAATAATAATAACTATCACGCCATGTGCTGATATTACACCTGACTGTCAGCTGTTTAACATTAGAGCAGTGTGTGAGAATAAGACCTGATGTAGCTGCGGAAATGGCTTTAGTGATGGCGCTGCTCGCAATCGTTCTGTTCCTATTTATCAGCTCCTCAAAGTCTCCATCCCTGTTAGATACAAGAGCAGAGTCTCAGAACACACACACACACACACAGAAGAAATCAATCAAAATCAAACTGCACACGCCCCCTGACTGACTAATGACTCATGGGAACGCCTAAATATTATATATATATTTTGAGTGTTCTCAGAGAACTGCAATGTGTGTAATACACTACATCGCCAAAAGTTTTGGGACGTCTGCCTTTACATGCACATGAATGTAATATGGAGTTGTCCCACCCTTTGTAGCTATAACAGCTTCAACTCTTCTGGGAAGGTTTTCCACAAGGATTAGGAGTGTGTTTATGGGAATTTTTGACTGTTCCTCTAGAAGCGCATTTGTGAGGTCAGGCACCGCTCTAATTCATCCCAAAGGTGTTCTATTGGGTTGAGGTCAGGACTCTGTGCAGGACAGTCAAGTTCCTCCACACCAAACTCACTCATCCATGTCTTTATGGACCTTGCTTTGTGCACTGGTGTGCAGTCATGTTGGAACAGGAAGGGGTCATCCCCAAACTGTTCCCACAAAGTTGGGAGCATGAAATTGTCCAAAATGTCTTGGTATGCTGAAGCATTAAGAGTTCCTTTCACTGGAACTAAGGGGCCGAGCCCAACCCCTGAAAACCACCCCAAACCATAAACCCAGACTCGTCCATCGGATTGCCAGACAGAGAAGTGTGCTTGGTCACTCCAGAGAACATGTCTCCACTGCTCTAGAGTCCAGTGGCGGTGTGCTTTACACCACTGCATCCCATACACAAGTGGCCATGGAAGTTATGGAAGGAACACCTGAATTCGATGATTTGGAGGGGTGTCCCAAAACTTAGTGCATGTGCAAACAGTTACTTTTAGCCAGTTAATAATGGCGTAGTGGGAAAGAGATTCTCTAAGAACTGCTAATGCTAAAACGGAAGACTTTACACTGTTCATGGCGTGAGCGGCCATGTTGGTCTGAAGTCATGTGGAAGCGAGCGACAGATGATACAAGCCCAAGGTGAAATTTCACGTTGGAGGAGGTGTTTTCGGTGGGTGTAGGTGGGAAATTACGAGTTCACCTAATCCTGGTAAAAGTGTAAATACGCTGCTTCCCATCCCTTCTGGATTAATGCTTAAGATGTTCACTATTAATATTTTAATTCCACCTGTTCAAAGTTATTTACTCTACACAACTCCTCCTACAAGGGTACAAGAATTAAACCAAAAAAAGCAGTTAAGCCTCAGGTTCTCCTCACCCCGGCTGGCTGAACACTGTTCTTGTTCTTCTGTTGTTGTTGTTGTTGCTGCTGCTGCATGTCGCAGGACGCGGGGGGAAGAAGGCGGGGTTGATGTGTAGTGAGGGTGTGTGTGAGTTTTGGGTGTGTGTGTTGAGAATGTGTGGATTGGGAATGTGTGTGTTTGGGATGTGTGTGTGAGGTAAGGGTGGATGGAAAAGGGGAGGAGGAGTGCTAAAAAGAGGAAGAGGAGGAGGAGGAGGAGGGGGGAAAGTGTTATAAAATGAGGGGATGAGGAGAGGGGGTTTGGGTGGAGGAAACATCAGAGGTAAAGGTAAAGTCTGCAGGTCTAATGGAGCGGAAGTGCAGGAGCTCCTCGCTTCGGCTCGCTTCGAATCACCTTCATGATTCAGACGCATAGATATTCCTGTTCAGAAGGACATCAGTCAATCTGCATACCTCTGACTTTAACAGCTAAAATGATTGAAGAACATTTCTTCCTGAGGGTCACTTACGTTTTCTGGCCAGAGCCTCGAACTCAGCCAGGCTTCTCCGTGAAACATAACGACACTCCACTTTTTCACCGTTGATCTTGCACTGAGGCATGGTCTCTAATAAACGATTCAAAGACTCTTCTGTGGACACGACCAACTCAGCATAGCTGGAAGATACAGAGGTGAAAAAAAAACCGTATTTAAAAAAAATAAATAAATAAATAGAAAATGCAGATAGGCAGAGAGACTTTTTTCTGTTTTTCCCCCATTTTTTCTGTTTGTTTTGCTCTTTCCACTCATTGTAATTTTTGTTGTTGTTCAAAAGTTTGTAATGATTATGCATAAATGCACATACACCAATCAGCCATAACATTATGAACATCTGCCTAATATTGTGATATTCTAATATATATATATATATATATATAATATATATATATATATATATATATATATATATATATATATATATATATATATATATATATATATATATATATATAGAGAGAGAGAGAGAGAGAGAGAGAGAGAGAGAGAGAGAGAGAGAGAGAGAGAGAGAGAGAGAGAGAGAGAGAGAGACTCACCCTTTGGACTGACCGTTAATCCTGTTCTCTGCAAACTTAACTTCTACGATGTCTTTCACACCCTGCTTCCGTACCATCGCTATCAGATCACTGTCTGACGTCCACTTGGGTTAAAAACAAACAAACAAACAGAAATGATCAGATTACAAACAGAAAAAAAATCTCAACTAGACAGGATTCAGCCATGTTTAAACGTAATAGAATATATTTTTGTAATTAACAGGCAAATAAATTGATAGTATAGAGTCACGCAGGTGTACAGTAGTGAGCATGCTGTACACTATACTGCCAAAAGTTTTGGGACATCTGCCTTTACATTCATTACAAGGCCACCCTTTGCAGCTATAACAGCTTCTGGGAAGGCTTTCCACAAGGTTTAGGAGTGGGTTTATGGCAAGTTTTGACCGTTCCTCTCTAGAATCGCATTTGTGAGGTCAGGCACTGATGTTGGACGAGAAGGTCTGGCTCGCAGTCTCCACTCTAATTCATCCCAAAGGTGTTCTATGGGGTTGAGGTCAGGACTCTGTGCAGGCCAGTCAAGTTCCTCCACACCAAACTCCCTCATCCATGTCTTTATGGACCTTGTTTTGTGCACTGGTGTGCAGTCATGTTGGAACAGGAAGGGGACATACCCAAACTGTTCCCACAAAGAGCATGAAATTGTCCAAAATGCCTTGGTATGCTGAAGCATTAAGAGGAACTCTTAATGGAACTCTCCTCATCCTCTCACATGCTGCCTCTGTGTTTAATGGTGGATCAGACTGGGAGTGTCTTCATCACAATATTAAACCACGCCCACTGCTTGACAGAGAAACGAGCGCACGTTTGCGTAACACTCGAGACGATTTGATGCTAATCAAACACACAAGAAGTGACACAGACTTTCTTATAAAGAACATCTAAAATTATAAAGTATTTCCTGAATCCCATATCTATGTGCAATAATATTAAACGAATATTTGAGCTCTAATCTTCTGGAAGACTTTCCACTAGATGTTGGATTAGTGTTCAGCTACAAGAGCATTAGTGAGATCAGACACCGATATTGGGATGGCGAGGAAGCTCCAGTTCCAGGAAACCCAGCGCCATTATGTTCCTCACCCAGTTAAAGTTCCCGATGTAGACAGAGAAGCGTTTTCCTCCACCACATTCCTGCGCCGACTTCCCGTCCTCCTTACACTCCTGCTTCCCCAGAGTGCTCTCGCTGTCCACTGACCCAGTTAACACATCGTCATAAAGAGCATCAGCTTCTGCCTCCAAAGGGTCTCCAGCCTGTAACACACGCACACACACACACACACACACACACCTCAGACAACAAAACAACCTGCATAATACACAAATACTGCAGCTTAAGTGGAAATTGGAAGCCTTTATATTCCAGTGGAGGATCAGCATCAGCATCTGGAGGAGCATGTGAGCTTTATTTCTAATGACCAGAGGCATCTTCAGTCTAGTTTGGCTACTTTAACCACACCGTCCTGTAGTCTACCTTTCATCTCCATCCTGATCTCGAATTAATGTTCTCCAATGTCCTGGATGGTGGGAGGTTTATTTTTTGGACCGTGATGTCCAACAAGCTCATGCAGGTGTGATGGTCAGACATTCATCCATAAGAAACTGGAGCCCTCACATCCTCCAGAACCCACTGCAGAACTGATTCAGATCTAATAAATATTTCCAACATCTGGATTTGGAGTGATAATACACGTCCTGACGGACCAACATCTGGGTTTGGAGTGATAATACACGTCCTGACGGACCAACATCTGGGTTTGGAGTGATTATTAGGACGGTTATCATCAGCACAACACCAGGACATGATATTAGCTCAAACTCAAACATTTCTCCTCCTTCATGCAGTACTTCCACTCCTGAGGTAAACATTAGCGCTGCTTTAAACCTCCTCTCAGACACACACACTTCTCTCACCTCCTCCGTTTTCAGGTCTTCATAAATGTCGATGTGCTCCGCCGCCCCACTATCACCCTTAGAGACTTCCATCACTGAGCAAAACCCGAAGTCTAGACGTGTTGGGTTGATAAGTTCAGAGAAAAACCTCTATTATCTCACACACTCACACTCACACACATACTCAAACACGCTTCTTATTCGTCCCTCGATAGCTAGCAAGCAAGCTAGTCCTCCTGATTTCTTCATTTCCCAACTGTATTCTGGCTAATCCCGCCTTCCTGCGTTTTGATTGGATAACAATATGGAACGAAACACATCGATTAGATGTCACGAGAAAGCTGAACAGAATTAGCCAATCGTCCCGGTTTGTGAAATACGGGTGTATTAAAAAAAACGCCCTATGAAGCGATGAATGCTACCTGAAATAAATTCCGGATAAGACATGTTCGGGTTTAATAAGGTTCCTGGCTATTTAACAGATAATATGTCTCATGATAAAATGCTCCGTTTTTAGAATGATAGATATTTTAAAATATCATTAATATTGTATTAATATTTTGTATCATTGTATTTATATTTTATCACGAAGTATCACGAAGATGAAAAGTGTGTGCATTGATATGAGTTTACCCTCTTGGAGTAAAACTAGCTACATCCGTAATTTAATAAACTACACGTCCCAAGAAGCTGTTCGGCGAGAAAAGTTTTACGGACCAATCAGATGCCAGTGTCTCATCCGGGGAATTTCTTCTTAGTTCGCGTGTGCTAATCAAACTCAGTCCATAATGTTGTCAACAGCAATAACCAGAATTGTAAGTATTTCTGTTTATGTGCAAATAGTTATTGTTGATTATTATTTTAATTCATAATTAACTGACACAAAGGGTTGCGCTATCTTGATGGTAGATAGGTGAAGTTTCCTTTTGTAGCTTGCTATGCTAAGCTAGCTGTGAAGGTGTAGGTCATGTGGGTTTGTTTTTATTTTCATGAAGGATGTTTTTCAGCAGTTAAAGCAAAAACCTCGTCCTGAAAGACAACATTAAACACCATTCTGGGACACAAACCCGGTCTTCTGGCATGTGTGAGGTTTTTTAAAATCCAAACAGCAGTTTAATAGAGTTTGAGGTTCTCTCTAGAGTCCACATGGGGTCATGACCCCTAGTGCACTGTGTGAGTTGTTACCATGGCAATGTAATTTAAAGATCATGTGTTAAAGCCAGTGCATTAATATTAACCTGTGATTATTCTTGTTATTCTGTCATTTCTTCTCCTGACCAGCTCTTGCATGGTGTTCGCTCTCCCTTGCGTCCAGCTCTTCCAGTATCGGTGCTGAGTCGCTCGTACCGCGGTGATACTCCAGAGGTGGAGATGATCGAGATCCCACTGCCTCCATGGGAGGAAAGGAAAAACGAGACGGTGGACATCAAGAGGAAGCGTCTGCTGTATGAGAGCAGGAAGAGAGGCATGCTGGAGAACTGCATCCTGCTCAGGTAAAGGCATGATTCCCTGCAAAACCTTCATGATAACATGTGGAGGAGAGTGAGATGGAAGTTCCTGAAACGGTTCCTGCAGTATTGTGTGACATCAGTGGCATAATAATAATAATAATAATAATAATAATATTGTGCTGCACAGGACCACATTTATTCTCCATCCTGTAACTTTTTTTCTTCTTCTTCATTGCTTTAGTACTTTCGCTAAGCGCTATCTGGAGAACATGGGTGACTCACAGCTGCGTGAGTACGACCGCCTCATCAATGAGCCGAGCAATGACTGGGACATCTACTACTGGGCCACAGGTGAGTCCTGAGACACTCAGAAATCAACACACACACATTATTATTATTATTATTATTATTATTATTATTATTATTAATAATTTATTTTTAATTAATTTATTTTTCTTAATGAAGTCTGTTAAATACTACAACAGTCTGTTTAATACTATACACACACACACACATACACACACACACACACTATTATTAATATTATTATTATATTATTTATTTTTAATTAATTAATTTTTTTTACTGAAGTCTGTTAAATACTATGATAGTCTGTTTAATACTACACACATTATTATTATTATTATTATTATTATTATTATTATTATTAATATTATTATTATTATTATTAGACTCCTGGTGGTCCAGCGTCAGGTTCCCGCGCTCATTGCCATGGCCCGGGTTCGATTCCCGGGCAGGGTGCTAATCCAGCCACTGAAGAATTAACTCTCAGTGCTGGTACCAAGCCCAAATTAAATGGGAGGGTTGCGTCAGGAAGGGCAACAGGCATAAAACCTGTGCCAAATCGAAACGTGCGCGCAAAATGATCTGATGTGAAATAATAATAATAATAATAATAATAATAATAATAATAATAATAATAATTATTATTATTTATTTTTAATTAATTTATTTTTTACTGAAGTCTGTTAAATACTGCAACAGTCTGTTTAATGTTACACACACTTGTTGTTGTTGTTGTTATTATTATTATTATTATTATTTTTCATTTATTTATTTTTTACTGAAGTTGGTTAAATATTACAACCTGTTTAATATTACACACACTTATTATTATTATTATTATTATTATTATTATTATTATTATTATTATTATTATTATTTATTTTTAATTAATTTATTTTTTTTCTGAAGTCTATTAAATACTACAACAGTCTGTTTATCACACACACTTATTATTATTATTATTATTATTATTATTATTAATAATAATTATAATAATTTAAACCCATTATTATCATATTATTATTAATAAATACTACAGCAGTCTGTTCAATAGAGGCATTGGTGGCTCAGTGGTAGGTTGCTCACCTATCATGCGGAAGGCCCGGGTTCGATTCCAGCCAATGCCTCAACCCCAGCCACTGGATGCAGTGCCGGTCCCAAGCCCGGAAAAATGGGAGGGTTGCGGCAGGAAGGGCATCCGGCGTAAAACATTTGCCAAGTTGTTGTGCGGACCAGTCGGTCCGCTGTGGCGACCCCGAACAGGGAGCAGCCGAAAGCAACTTACTACAGCAGTCTGTTCAATATTACACACAATTATTATTATTAATTTATTTATTTATTTTTAATTAATTAATTTATTTTTTACTGAAGTCTGTTAAATGCTACAACAGTCTGTTTAATATTGTGTGTGTGTGTGTGTGTGTGTGTGTGTGTGTGTGTGTGTGTATTTAGAAGCGAAACCTACTCCAGATGTGTATCAAGGAGAAGTGATGGAGCTGCTGAAGGAGTTCACTAAGAACAAAGAGATGGAGCAGAGACTGGACGCTCCGAACCTGGAGTACCTCGATAAAAGCAGTCAGTGAGGCAGTCGTTCTCCTGCAGTGCTGCTGCTGACGTGGCTCACCACAAGACGAAGGCGGAAGGGAGAGAGAGTGTGTTAAACACAGAAGAGTGAGAGGTTGTGTTATGTGATAAAACCTGGAGGAGAAATTTTGTGAGTTTGTGAAGGAGCTGCTGGATGTGACTTGTGTCAGTTCTGGGGACTGAGAGATTTATTGCTTGTGTTTAATTTGTACAGTGATTATATCATGAAACTCTGTATTAAAATATTAAAGATGATGATGATGGAGTGCCTGTTTACTGAGTGTGTTTAGTGTGTGTATATATATATAGAAGCAGGAAAAATAGACAAGCGTAAGGATTTGAGCGAGTTTGACGAAGGGCCAAATTGTGATGGCTAGACCACTGGATCAGAACATCTCCAAAACTGCAGCTCTTGTGGGGTGTTCCCGGTCTGCAGTGGTCAGTATCTATCAAAAGTGGTCCAAGGAAGGAACAGTGGTGACCCGGAGACAGGGTCATGGGCGGCCAAGGCTCATTGATGCACGTGGGGAGTGAAGGCTGGCCCGTGTGGTCCGATCCAACAGACGAGCTACTGTTGCTCAAATTCCTGAAGAAGTTAATGCTGGTTCTGATAGAAAGGTGTCAGAATACACAGTGCATGATGGGTCAGGGCTGTTCTGGCAGCCCTGGTCGGTGTTTGGTTTTGTTACATAGAATTAACGAATTGTCTCCTGCTGGAGGAGGAAAAGGTGCTGTGAGTTACAGGCCTACAGGGGGCAGCACAGACAGCCATTTATTTAGTGCATCAGTAGGAATGAATGTGTGTGTATTGTTGGAGAGAGAGAAGTAGAGGGTCTTAGTTAGGGGGTGGTTCTTCCACTTTCATCTTCAGTCCACATTACAGGTTTCAGTCCAGTTCAGATTCAAACAATTTTATTTGATTTCATCTTGCTGAAAACTTGTATTTGTTTAATACAAATTTCAGTAATCTATTTTCAGTAGCATATGAGAGGAATTATTATTATTCATTATTATTCCTCCTGCCTCTCCTTAAATTTTTCGTCTCTTTCTGGCCTTGCGTGTCTCCCGTTCTCATCAGTCGACTGAGAAAAACGTCTCGGATCTAGAAAAGAATACGTACTGCTGAGCAAGCAGCCATGAAAACATGCTGTTCAAAACACACAACCGAACAAATCACCATGACAGACATGGCAGAGTGTGTTGCAGCACCGAGGCTCGAGCAGGCGAAAGTACCAGCTTATTATTTCAAGCCATTATTTAAAAACGTGCGACTTTTCTTCCTTCAGCTCACTGTGTGAGGAAATGTTCTTCTTTCTTCCTTTTTTTTTTTTTTTTTTAAAATCCTCCCTACAATATTATTGGCATAAATATCAGGATAACAAAGCACTAAGGGAATGACGATGGATTACATACTTAATTCTTAATGAAATAATCTCTCTCTCTCTCTCTCTCTCTCTCTCTCTCTCTCTCTCTCTCACACACACACACACACACACACACACACTTCTAATAAATGATGAATAGACTAAATATATTATGTTTGGCCAAGTGCGTAGCTGTTTTATTATTCTGGAATATTAGGAAATTATATAGTCTTTGCATTTAGACATTTCTGGCATTTTGGTGGACGCCCTTATCCAGAGCAACTTAAACTTATACAACTGAGCAATTAAGGGTCTTACCCTAACCCTAACCCTAACCCAAGGCCCAGCAGTGGCAGCTAAGTGGACCTGGGATTCAAACTCACAACCTTCTGATCAATAATCCAATACCACTAAGCTGTCACATCCCAGCATATCAGTTAAACGTGCGCATCCATCCACTTGCAGTAACCGTATATATGACACTCACAGATTCCTGAAAATGACGCAGCGCTAAACCGCACAGTTTCCATTTCCAGCCTGTTGACTTTAATCTGCTTCATCAAGCCTGTTTCTTTTACTCTCAAGGTTTTCCAAACACCTCGCTGCGAAGCATCTGTCATTACAATTCCCCGCTTTGCAGGAAGAAAACACACCCTGGACCAATGCCTCAAGGTATACACACACCTATCCATGCGCATGCACACTACTAACCACACCTGCCTTCGGCACCGTGAAATAAAAAGTTAGCGATGTGTGAGTACTCGCAAAGTCACGACCACTTCCGTGATTGAGAAGGCTTTCACGACACCCGAGCGGAGCCTCACGCCACTGAAGAGTCTAGACTTAAAAGTAAGAACATTTGCAGGTTGTCCAGATAATGGACTTCAATCACACGTTTGCGAACACACTAGCCGCCAGATCAGAAGCTAAAGTGTATGTGACTCTAGCAGGAGGTCGCACAGATTCTTATTCTACTGGAAATGGTTTTGGAGTCGTGTATTCTCATCTGATTATCTTTAATACTCTGCTGCTACATCTCCCGCCGTTTAATCGGTGTAGCCGGTAGGACTCCTTTACTCGTTACACTTACAGTTATAGTTAGTAAAGTAGCATTTATTTGTCACATATGCATTAGTGCATAGTGAAATTCTTTCTTCACATATCCCATCCTTGAGGGTTTGGGCCAGAGCGCAGGGTCAGCCATGATGCAGCACACCTGGAGCAGGGTGGGTTGGGGGCCTTGCTCAAGGGCCCAACAGTGGCAGCTTGGCAGGGCTGGGGCTTGAACCCTGAGCTTCTGATCAACAACCCAGAGCCTTAACCACTTGAGCTACCACCAGCCCATTAGTTATAGCATCATATACTGTGTGTCTAAGATCAACCGCATGCTGTGAACAGCAGTGCTTCTCCATCTGCCACTATATGTAGTATGCATGCTTTTCAATGAAGGTGATATAGTATGCACTACCTAGACACTTGTGAGGTGACTGTACGATGAATAGGGTCAGCTGCATCAGATATGTTTACATTTCTGGCATTTGGCAGACACCCTTATACAGAGAGACTTGGTGGACCTGGGACTCAAACTCACAACCTCCTGACCAGTAGTCCAACACCTTAACCACTAAGCTACCGCATCCACGATAAAAGATGAGCGTCACTTGACGATAGTGTGCGGCGGATTTGCCCTTGCTGCACTCCTGCATTGATCATCCGGACGCTCCGGTGGCAGGTCATCAGTGCTTCCTGGCAAGCGTGGCCTCATCATTCAAGAACGTGTGCGAGCCATTCAGGCGCTGACTCTGTCTACAAGAGGCAGCTGTATCAAGCTCCTCTTCGTCTCACTGCGGCTGCCAGCTCCTCTTTGTTGAAAAGTGTCTGCTGTTTACATGTCTGCTCTTCCTGTCTGAGGAGGATGAGTAGCTCAGACCTGAGACATGTCTGCTGTTTACTTTCCTCTCAGCACTATCTAAGGATAATGAAGAATCTGAAGTGTTTACGGTGTTTGCAAGATTTCTGCCTCGTTATTGGTGCAGGCTTCTAAACAGAGCAACAGAAATTGTCTCTGCTCTCTGTGACACCAGCCAGTTGTGGGCAGGACAGCGCTTTCCCCTCAGCGTGTTACACAACATGAGTTTAAAAAGATGGCCTAAAGATGTCTCGGAGGAAGCGTTAGGAAGCATTAGCCTGCTGTTGTATAACAGGGCAGAGTCGGATGCTTGGAAAGATCCGACAGGTCACTAACAAACAACCTTGCTATTGTTATTGTGCTATATTTTGAACAAAACCCTATAAGTACTCCACTTCCAAACAATTTGGGCAACATTATCGACAATCATCCAACTCACCAAGTGGGTGGAGAAGTTCATCAATTCACTACAAGTCATTACTCACTCTGAGGATGCAGTGCCATGCTGATACAAGCCAACGCAAATAATACACCACTTCCTCAAATCCTCCACAAGAGCAGAATTTAAAAAAGAGATGAATGAATAATAATTAAAAAAAACCAAAAAAAACCACTACCATTAACTAGCTACATGACCCTAGAAGACCAAACTATTCCAGATTAAAGGATGTAAGGAGCGCTATAAGAGCAGAGCTGCATTCATACACACACCAATCCACTGCTGGACCTCCTGTAATTTTGTAATAGATGAAGTTATCATCATTTTCCCTGGAATGTGGTTTCCAAGGTTCTTTACTTGCCCTTGTGACATTTTTAAGGCACACTGAGCTAATATTTCATTGAGAACAGATGGCGAAGAGTGGTGTGACATTTTCTGTGCACATTTCTTCTTCTGGGAAATGATTAAGACATCAAGCGTGTTCTGTTGAATGCCAGACAAGTTACACGGTACACCATCACAGAACGGCCTGAAATCAGTTCCTCAGGAAGCTCTCTACAAAATATCATCTAATGGTAATATGTGAAGGAAGCTTTTCAGTCACGCTGGTGATTTGTTATGTTGAGTAGCAGGAAAGCAAAACACCTGGACAAAGCCATTAAAGATTACTGAGTGCAGGAGGACCACAGAAGACCAGGCTGTTTTTCACTCATGTTGCTTATTTTATTACAAGATTCATGACTTTGCATGTATTCCTTTAGTTTCTCTCTCTCTCTCTCTCTCTCTCTCTCTCTCTCTCTCTCTCTCTCTCACTCTCTCTCTCTCTTTTCCTTTTCCATTCTGTTCCATTCTTCATAGCCTCATGTCTTTCATAAGACCACTATAGATGCATCCATCCATCCATCCATCCAAACATCTTTCCATCCATCCATCCACCCATCCATCCATCCACCCATCCACCCATCCACCCATCCACCCATCCATCCACCCATCCATCCACCCATCCATCCATCCACCCATCCATCCACCCATCCATCCATCCACCCATCCACCCATCCATCCATCCACCCACCCATCCATCCATCCACCCATCCATCCACCCATCCATCCATCCACCCATCCATCCATCCATCTTCTGTAGGGTTTTAGGGACCCTGTAGTTTATCAGAGGGACATAAAGCACCTGGAATGGTGCCAACCTGTCTCTCTCTCTCTCTCTCTCTCTCTCTCTCTCTCTCTCTCTCTCGCCCTCTCTCACCCTCTCTCTCTCTCTCTCACACACACACACACACACACACACACACACACACACACACACACACACACACACACACTAAAGACAATGTAGAGATGCCAGTCAGCCTACAGCACATGTTTCTGGACTGCTGGAGGAAACTGGAGAACCCAGAAGAAACCCTGAAGCACAGGGAGATCATGAAAACTCAGAGAGGAGATTGAGAGGAATTGAATTGAACCCCGGAGGTGTGAGGCGAATGTGCCACAGTATCCCCCAGTCAACTAGTGCTCCAACAATGAGCATAAAAATAAATAAATAAACAAACAAATAAACAAACAAACAAACAAAAAATTAAATAAATAAATACAAAGAATGTGATTAAGAAGTGAGGCTGTGGCTTATTTCTTCTGAGTCCACAGAGCAGATTTCTGCAGTGTATCATGGTCAGGTGATTACACACAGGGACACGCCCCCTACAGTTAGAAAATATCAATGATAACAACACTAACATTAGCATATTATCTACTTCTGCTCCAAACAATCATAACAGTAGAAATAGCAGCAGTGTTCTAGTCCTAGCAGTTGAATAAGAACAGCAGTAATGGTCAGAGAAGCTCAGCTCGACTGCTGTTGCTGTGCGAGGAAGATCTATCATTTTGCCAGAGGAGCCATGCCACTGATGTCTGAGCTCAGTGTTTGAAATTTGAGTGTGAAAATTTCATGTGGGTTTTTTTCCTGTATGAAGTGCATGCCGGTCTCGAGCTCCCCTGCTGTGCAGCGAGCAGTCTGTAGGATGGCAGCTGTTTGTGTTTGCGCTTGGCAAGATGGCGTGTAGTGAATCTGAACCTGATCAGGATGTGTCTCTGCTTGCTCTGTTTACAGCTCGATAATGCTCCCATTTACTCAGACGTGTAATTGCACATTGTTTATGTTATTGCTATGTTATATTACACTGAAGAAGAAAGCAGTGCTGGTCTGGACTCCATGGTACTGCTGTGTATCAGTGCTCTGGATTAGTGACAGGACTGTCCAGTCTTATCTCTGATGTGGCAATTCCAATCAAGCCAGAGTCACACCTGATTCCACCAGTTAATCTTGGCTTCCAGTAGACTCAGGTGTGGCTCCTGCTTGGTTAGAATGGCCCTTTGTGGATTAGACTGGACACCCCTGCTCAAGCAGATCTCTAGTATGGGTTGTTCTCTGTTCTCATGTCTGTGATGATTGTGTGAAGTCCTGGTGAGGTTCCAGTGGTCGAGTTCATTCCAGGTTAGTCCTGCACTCCATCCCATAGCTTGGAGATTTCTCTTAGAATTAGATAAGCTAATTAATCTAATTGCCTTGTGCGGGCAATTATGATCTCAAATCATCTAAACGGCAGCGTGTGGAAGCATTTTGGGTTCTACGCCGCAGATGGCAAAGTTACAGTCAAAGATGAGGCTGTTTGTAGACTTTTGTCATTGACACCTCCACTTTGTCCATCCATTTATCTATCCATCCATCTATCAATCCATTCATCCATCCATCTATCCATCCATCCATTCATCCTTCTATCCAGTCATCCATCCTTCTATCTATCCATCCATTCATCCATCCATCCATCTACCTATCTATTCCCTCATCCATCCATCCATCCATCCATCCACCTGTCCATCTGTCCATCCATCCTTCTATCCATCCATCCATCTATCTATCCACTCATCCATCTATCCATCCATCCATTCTATCCATCCTTCCATCCATCCATCCCTCTATCCATCCGTCCGTCAGTCCATCTGTCCATCCGTCCGTCAGTCCATCCATCTATCTATCTATTCACTCATCCATCAATCCATCTATCTATTCACTCATCCATCCATCCATCCATCCATCCATTCATCCATCCATCCTTTTATCCATCCATTCATCCTTCTATCCATTCATCCACCCGTCTATCCATTCATCCATCCATTCATTAATCCATCCATTCATTTATCCATCCATCCATTAATCCATCTATCTATCCACTCATCCATCCATCCATCCATCTATCCTTCTATGCATCCATCCATCCATCCATCCATCCATCCATCCATCCTTCTATCCATCCATCCATCCATCTATCCGTCCATCCATCCTTCTATGCATCCATCCATCCATCCTTCTATGCATCCATCCATCCACCCATCCATCCATCCATCCATCCATCCATCCAACATACTTTTGAACATGACATTTGCCCATTCGTATTGTTTAGTGTGTGATCCAGCAGAGAAAATACACATATATAATTGGATATCAGCAAATGAAGCTAATTAATCAAACTGCCTTGAGTGGACAATTATGACCCCAAATCATCTAAAAAGGAACATGTGGAAATATTTTGGGTTCTAGGGTTCTAGAGGCAAAGTTACGGTCAAGGATAAGGCTATTTGTGGACTTTTGTGTAATGTTAGTGTAATGGTAGAGGGTCGGGGGTTTGGGTTCGAATATGTTTGAATTGCATGACATTTGAAATTTGTTTGAACTTGTGACCTAAACTGTAACTTTGACTCTTTTCACCAATCCAGAAATTTCACAAATTCAAATAATGCACCACGGAGCATGGGGCGGAGTCAATAGGTGGTCAGTATCCAACCAGGGGCTGATGATTCTCCATTCTGATTGGCCAGAAGATGTTGAGAACATTTATGTAACCCATGATGTCAGCTGTGAGGTAAAGGACCGGATTAAAATAGTGTTGTTAGAGAGTGTGGAAGGTCTCAGCACTGCCCTGAAGAAGCTTTGTGTAGTGATGCACTTATTTAACATTTATTGAAGAAGACTTCAGTCAGTGTTAGAACTCTGAGGGGAAGTTGTTCCTTTAAGTTTTATTGCCGTGGGGAAAGTCTTCAGGAGAGAGAACTTTGTGCTTTGTAGTTTCTCAGCTATGGACATACTATGGAGAGAGAGAGAGAGAGAGAGAGAGAGAGAGAGTGAGAGAGAGACGAGAGGGACTGAAAGAGATGAGAGAGACAGAGAAAGAGAGAAATGAGCAACAAGGAGAGATATAAGAGAGATGAGAAACAGAGAAAGAGATGAGAGATAGAGAGAAAGAGAGACAAGAGAGAGAGACAGAGAGATATGAGAGACGGAGAGAGACAGATGAGAGACAGACGGAGAGAGATGGGGGACAGAGAGAGAAATGAGAGACAGACAGAGAGAGAGAGAGAGAGAGAGAGAGAGATGAGGGACAGAGAGAGAAATGAGAGACAGAGAGAGAGAGAGAGAGAGAGAGAGAGAGAGAGAGAGAGAGAGAGAGAGAGAGAGAGACGGGAGACAGAAAGATAGACGAGAGATAGAGAGAGATGATGGACAGAGAGAGAAATGAGAGACAGACAGAGAGAGAGAGAGAGAGAGAGAGAGAGAAGGGAGACAGAAAGATAGATGAGAGATAGAGAGAGATGAGAGACAGATAGAAAGAGAGAGAGAGAGAGAGAGAGAGAGACGGGAGACAGAAAGATAGATGAGAGATAGAGAGAGATGATGGACAGAGAGAGAAATGAGAGACAGACAGAGAGACAGAGAGAGAGAGAGAGAGAGAGAGAGAGAGAGAGAAGGGACAGCGAGAGAGAGAGAGATGAGAGGCTGAGAGACTAAGAGAGACAAGAGAGAAAGAGAAACAGAGAGAGATGAAAGATGGAGAGAGAGATGAGAGACAGAGAGATGCGAGACTGAAAGAAAGAGAGACAAGCGAGACGAGACAAGAGAGAAAGAGATGAGAGACTGAGAGAGATGAGAGAAAGAGAGACAAGAGAGACGAGACAGGAGAGAAAGAGATGAGAGACTGAAAGAGATGAGAGAAAGAGAGACAAGAGAGACGAGACAAGAGAGAAAGAGATGAGAGAAAGAGAGAGAGAGAGGTGAGAGACAGAGAGACACAGAGAGAGATGAGAGACAGAGAAAGAGATGAAAGACAGATAGAAAGAGAATCAGAGAGAGAGATGAGAGACGGAGAGAGACAGATGAGAGACAGACAGAGAGAGAAATGAGAGACAGATAAAGAGAGATGAGAGACAGGTAGAGAGAGAGACGAGAGAGAGACAGAGAGAAAGAGAGCTAGAGAGACAGAGAGAGAGAGAGAGAGAGAGAGAGAGAGAGAGAGAGGTGATGACGAGTTGATGTGTGATGAAATGTCATTTTTGCTGTGGTTTAAGTGAAATTCCATTCTTTTGGATGTGCATTTCTATGGAAAGAACTTAATTCTAGATGAGACATTGTGTTTATTTGATTTAACCGAGTGTCATAAGCTAAACACTGTATGGCTGCATTGTGTGTTTTGTGCGTTTTGTGTAATTTGTGTAATTAGTGTGCGTGTCGCTGACAGTGAGGCTGGAGTAAGCGTACAGTCCAGGATGAACTTGACAGATCAGTTTCTTTCTTTCTCAGACTTTCTCTCTCTCTCTCTTTTGTCTTCTCTCTATGCTGTAGTGCCTGCTACACCCTCTGCAATAATTGATTGTTTTGTTTGTATTTTGTTTTGTGTGTGTGTGTGTGTGTGTGTGTGTGTGTGTGTGTGTGTGTGTGTGTGAATAGATTGCGTTTTTGGCCAGTGATGTAAAATATCTGGCTGCGTCACAAATGTGTTCGAGGGCTCTGTGCCATCTTGATCACACGCCACTGAGTGACTCGAGTCTCTCACCGAGCCCAAGAGAGACGAATGGACAGAGAACGGGGGGGGGGGGGGTTTACAGACTGAGAGAGAGAGAGAGAGAGAGGGGAGAGAGAGAGACAGACTGAAAAAGAGAGATAGAGAGAGAGAGAGAGAGAGAGGAGAGAGAGAGAGACTTTTTTTGACTTTTACCAAACTTTATTTACACAAGTCACATATTATACACAGAGTGACATAATGAGTAAGTAAATAAATAGATAAATAAATAAATAAAATAAATAAGTGCATTCAAATAATTTTCAGTAAATGTAAACAGCAGTGATTATTAGCGTAGCTCTGCTGCAAAGTTCAGTTCTCCTTCTGCAACAGAGCACACAGCATTCTCACAGCACCACACACACTTAAACATGTCCAAATCATTCATACTCTTATAAAATTTAAAATCAATTAAAATTCTTGACTTGATCAGCCTCTTTAAAATTCTTGTGGCCTCACAGTCAGTGTTTTGTGCTACCCGGTTTTTTCGGCTCAGGTATATTGCCATTTTTGCCTGACCAAAGATAAAATTGATCAGTTGGCACCTGAACCTGTGTTTCCTGACGTACTTAAAACCCAGAATAAAACACTGAACAGTAAAATCAACATTAAAAGACCTTAAAATGCTCCGTAAAAACACACACAGTGACTGTAACCTGGAGCAGTGAATAAAAGCATGAAAAACAGTTTCTCTCTGCGAACAGAACGGACAGTCATGTAAAACATCAGGGTTTAAAACAGAGATAAAAGAGTTCACAGAGATAATACCATGTAAAATCCTCCACTGGAGGTCAGCAGCTTTTTTGGTTAATGGTGGTTTATACAGTGCCCTCCACTCTGGTTTAACGTTACCATTAAAACCCAGAACACTTCTCCATGGGGTGTCTACCCTCCCACTCAGCTTCTTCTTGTTTAAAACCTTAACACAGGCTCTGTAGAGCAGCTTCCCTGACACTGACCCAAAGTCCATCTCCCCTTCGCTCCGGCACTCCAGGGGGGGGGCCCGCACACCCGTCGAGGTCAGGGGCAATGTTCAGCCGGGGAAAAGATTTGTCCTCTGCAGGACCAGTCTCTGTATGTTGATAGTCCATCAGCTGAACACGCTCCTCTGATGTAAGTGCAGACCTCCAGCGGTGTAGGAGCTGATTGACAACACGCCGGGACCGCAGTCCCATACGCGCTGCCAGGTCCTCTGCCCTTGACAAGTCTGACCCCGCGACGTTCACGAGCTCCCGGAGCGTCACAATGCCTGAGGAGACGAGTGTTCTGGACAGTGCAGGGACAGTCACACCGGAGATGTCCAGTCGCCCGCCGTATACCAGAGGCTCCTCCAGCAGCCAGTGTACTGATCGACAGCCCTTGTTTTGTTTTTTAAAAACATTCCAGATCTTAAAAAGTCCACGGTAAAACATTGGTAATCCAGAAATGTCCAGCATTTTGGTGTCCATTAAAAACAAAGCTCTGTCCAGCCCCAGTCCTTTAACTGTGTGTAATAATCCACTGGCTGCTGCTCTCCATACTAGGTCTCTGGGTCCAGTGAGGAGTCTCTGGATGAACTGGAGTCGGAAGGCTGCGGCTCTGCTAGATAGCTGGACCAGCCCCTGCCCTCCTTCCTCTTTCGGCAGGTGGAGAACGCTCTGTGGAATCCAGTGTAGACCGTCCCAGAAGAAGTCCACCAACTGGGCCTGGATGTTTGCTAGCAGGTTCGGCGGCGGATCTACGCATGCCAGCTTGTGCCAGAGGGACGACGCGGCGAGGTTGTTGATAACCAGCGTTCGCCCCCTGTAAGACATCTTCGGGACCAGCCGCTTCCACCTGCTCAGTCTGCCCTTCACGTGCTCTACAGAACCTTCCCAGTTTTTGTTTAAAAATTCATTGGTCCCCAGGTAGACACCCAAATATTTAAAACCACCTCTTTTCCACGCTAAGCCTCCTGGTAGTGTAGGTTGCCCACCTCCCCACTCCCCAACTAAAATGGCTTCACTCTTTGTCCAGTTAACCTTGGCAGAGGATAAAATCTGAAAGTCATTTAAAATAGCAGCTAAAACATTCACGTCTTCTTGTGTGTTTATCATGACTACCAGATCATCTGCATAAGCTGATAAATATACTGAGGCATTAGCGTGTGGAATATTAAAACCAGATAGAAAACTCCTTAACTTGCTTAGAAGAGGTTCAATCGCCAGAGAGTACAACATGCCTGAGAGGGAACAGCCCTGCCTGATCCCTCTGTACACTCTAAAAGGGGCACATAAACCACCATTAACCTTTAGTACACTCTCAATTTCACAGTACAACACCCTGATCATGGCTACAAAACCTGGGTTGAACCCGAAGGTTTCCAGCACCTTCCACAAATATTCATGCTCAACCCGGTCAAAAGCCTTTTCCTGATCTAGGAAAATCAGACCAGTCTTCAAGCCCAATAGCCTGGAGACGTCCAAAATGTCACGAATCAAATACACGTTATCGAATATGGACCTATCAGGCACACAGTACGTCTGGTCCTGGTGAATAAGCCGCTCCATTACCTTAGTCAGTCTCGAGGCTAATGCTTTTGAGAGCAGCTTGTAGTCAGTGCACAGTAGTGAGACGGGGCGCCAGTTCTTCAGGTGTGTCAGGTCTCCCTTTTTCGGCAGCAGGGTCAGGACGGCCCTCCTGCAGCTCAATGGGAGCTCACCTCTCTGTATACTGTCCCGTAGGACATCCAGCACGTCCTGCCCTATGACAGCCCAGAAAGCCTTGTAAAACTCAGCCGGGAGACCATCTATACCTGACGCCCGTCCATTCTCCATTCTCTGGAGAGCCTCATGAAGCTCCTCCAGCGACAGCTCCCTGTCCAATTCTCTGGCCGCTCGCTCAGAGAGCTTTGGCAGGCCCACGAGGAAGCTGTCCTCCACCACTTGTGCCCCTGACCACTCACTGCTGTACAGCTTTGAGTAAAAGCTTACTGTCTGCTTGCGAATTTCAGTGGACTCAGATAAGAGATCCCCTGATTCTGTTCGCACAGCATGTATGAACCTTTTCTGTCCATTCTTTTGCTCTAAACTGAAAAAGAACTTAGAAGGAGCGTCCATCTCGGCTGCGCTTTTAAAGCGTGAGCGGACCAGCGCCCCCTGTGCTGTAATGTCTAACAGGTCGTTCATTTTGGCTTTTTTACTTTTGAGGGCTTCAATATGCCCTCGATCTCCGGTGGCCTCCAAACGCTGGAGTTCCACTATTTCTATCTCCAGAGCTTTCAGAGATCTAACAATGTCTCTTGTGACGTTGAGAGTGTACTGTTGACAAAAAACTTTGATTTGTGCTTTAGTAAAATCCCACCACAGCTGAAGTGAGCTAAAAGCTGCCTTCTCTGATTTAAAACAATTCCATAAATAAGTAAAAGACTCTCTAAAATTAGCGTCTTCTAAAAGTGCAGTGTTTTAAAAAGCCAGTAAGCGCTCCTAGGTTTAACATTCTCTTTAGTGATAGTACACTGTA
>JAUCMX010000010.1:2454783-2524783 GCA_033459395.1 Hemibagrus guttatus | reverse complement strand
CTCGTTAGAGCTAGCGGGTGATTTGAGTCCAGGTGTGTGATCAGTGCTCAGGTGAGTAAGACAGTGTGAGAGTCTGTGCATACTGGGCGTTGTAGTCCTCAGCAGCCATGTTTGCAGGCCACACTGCATTCTGGGAAATGTAGTTGGACGTGAAGTGATTTGAAATGGAAAACAGGGGTCAAGGTCACAGCAAGGTCAAATGTCTCATATAGTGTTTCTTTCCACTTTCTTCCTGTTTAAAGTATATTTTATGTGAACAGTGCGTCTGCTCTGTGTTACTCCCCTCTCACCTTTGTGGGTTGGAATGCAGCATGTAGTCCTGAAGCTCTTTGGGGTTTCTATTATTCACTAACTGCATGGAGATGAAGAGGAAGTGTGTGTATAGAGCTTTAAAGTGACTTAAAGATAATGTGTGGGGTGTGTGTGAATTGTGTGTGCAGTGTGTATGGTGTATGTGTAGTGTGTGTAGTGTGTTGAGTGTGTGTGGTGTGTGAATTGTGTTTTTTAGGGGGGGTGTTGGGGGGTTGGGGTGTAGTGTGTGTAGTGGGTGTTGATTGTGTGTAGTGCGTGTGTATAATGTGTGTTGAGTGTTTTGGATATGTGTAGTCTGTGTATAATGTGCTAAGTATGGGTTGAGTGTGTTTTGAGTGTGTGTAGTGTGTGTTGATTGTTTGTGGTGTGTTTGTATAATGTGTGTAGTGTGTGTGTGAAGAGTGTGCGTTGCTTGTGTGTAGTGTTTGTGTAGTGTGTGTAGTGTGCTGTGTGGGTATTGTGTGTGCGTATAATGTGTGTAGTGTTTTGAGTGTGTGCAGTGGGTGTATAATGTGTGTATAGTGTTTGTGTGTAGTGTGTGTGTAGTGTTTGTGTAGTGTGTGTATAATGTGTGTATAATGTGTGCGTAGTGTGTGTAGTATGTGTATAATGTGTGTGTAGTGTGTACAGTGCGTGTGTAGTGTGTGTATAGTGTGTGTAGTGTGTGTTTTTAAATGTGTGTGTATAGTGTGTGTATAATGTGCATATAATGTGTATGTAATGTGTGTGTAGTGTGTATAGTGTGTGTAGTGTTTGTAGTGTGTGTATATTGTGTGTAGTGTGTGTTTGTTTTTTGGGTGGGAAAAGTGTTTTGGTGTTTTTTTAAATGTGTTTTGGGGGAGTGTGTGAAAAGTTTTGTTTTTAAATGTGTGTGTAGTGGGTGTAGTGTTTGTGTAGTGTGTGTAGTGTTTGTGACTTGCTGATGTTAACACTCAGGACATGCCTTTTGTTTACATATTTCATGCTTTAAACAGAAATTGCATCAGATCTCAGAGCTTGTGAGTAAAGATTTCCTCCTGATACCGTAATGTCTACTTCACCCCTGCAGCACACTCCTTCACTCCAACCGATCATGACGGTGGCTATCAGAATAATCCTGCGGATCAATATTAGAGTCAAGATGCTCTATTTTTAAACAAGAGTTTGTAGTTTCTGCAGCAGACAGACGTATTCAGTCTGCTCTCCCTCTCTTTCCCTCTCTCTGTTCCATCAGTACAGCCGAGTGACGGCCGAGTCCCAGTCCGTCAGCCTGGACGCGTCTGTGTATAAAGCATCCGATTTTCCGCAAGCTTCCTGTCTGTAAAGTGTGACAGAGTGTTAGCAACAGCTAAAATCATTAAGGATTCTAATTACTAAATCTCTTTAGCTAAGTGGCTCCATACCAGCGCTCACCAACACACACCCTGCATTTAAATAACCAATGCAGGCCTTTGTGCCTCAGACCTGTACCTGAAAAGTGTTCTTTTCTCATGTTTATTTCAAAATAATGTGCATGGTGAATTTCTGCCTGCCTGCCTTCCTTCCTTCCTTCCTTCCTTCCTTCCTTCCTTCCTTCCTTCCATCTTTTCTTCCTTCCTATCTTTGTTTATTCGTTCGTTCGTTCGTTCCTTCCTTCCTTCCTTCCATCCATCTTTTCTTCCTTCCTATATTCGTTCATTCGTTTTCTTCCTTCCTTCCTTCCTTCCTTCCCTTCCTTCCTTCCTTCCTTCCTATCTTCATTTGTTCAGTCCTTTCTTCCTTCCATCTATCTTTTCTTACTATCTTTGTTCGTTCGTTCATTCGTTCGTTCATTCGTTTGTTCATTCGTTCATTCATTTGTTCGTTCATTTGTTCCTTCCGTCCTTCCTTCCTTCCTTCCTTCCTTCCTTCCTTCCTTCCTTCCATCTTTTCTTCCTTCCTATCTTCGTTCATTCCTTCCTTCCTTCCTTCCTTCCTTCCTTCCTTCCTTCCTTCCTTCCTTCCTTCCTTCCTCCTGTCTTCATTTGTTCAGTCCTTTCTTCCTTCCATCTATCTTTTCTTACTATCTTTGTTCGTTCATTCATTCGTTCCTTCCTTCCTTCCTTCCTTCCTTCCTTCCTTCCTTCCTTCCTTCCTTCCTTCCTTCCTTCCTTCCATCCATCCATCTTTTCTTCCTTCCTTTCTTCGTTCGTTCCTTCCTTCCTTCCTTGCTTGCTTTCTGTTTATCCCCTTGCCATCTCTGTTCATCCCACTTCTCAAAGAAGGATAATTCCAAAGGCTTTACATTTACACTGACCAGGGAGAACATTATGACCACCTGCCTAATATCGGTGTTGGTCCCCCTTTTGCTGCCAAAACAGCCCTGACCCGTCATGCACTGTGTATTCTGACACCTTTCTATCAGAACCAGCATTAACTTCTTCAGCAATCTGAGCAACAGTAGCTCGTCTGTTGGATCGGACCACACGGGCCAGCCTTCGCTCCCCACGTGCATCGATGAGCCTCGGCCGCCCATGACCCTGTCTCTGGTTCACCACTGTTCCTTCCTTGGACCACTTTTGATAGATACTGACCACTGCAGACCGGGAACACCCCACAAGAGCTGCAGTTTTGGAGATGTTCTGATTCAGTGGTCTAGCCATCACAATTTGGTCAAAATCCTTACGCTTGTCCATTTTCCCTGCTTCTAACACATCAACTTTGAGGACAAAATGTTCACTTGCTGCCTAATATATCCCACCCACTAACAGGTGCCATGATGAGAAGATCATCAGTCTTATTCACTTCACCTCTCACTGCTCACAGTGTTATACCTGATCGGTGTATATACAAAAAAGAAATAGGAATGAAATGAATCGTTGTGTGTTACAGTAGATGTGTATTTAGAACAGATTAAATAACTGCACTTTGGAGTTCCAGTATAAGTAAATTTGGGGGGTGAGGGGTAGGGTGTGGGGAGCTGACCATGACACACTATGTATTTGTTAGACCTTTGATTCAAGATTTATTCCCTAAGCTGCTATACTCAGCTCCACTCTTCAGGAAGGCTTTCCACTAGATGTTGGTTGTGGGGATTAGTCTTCATTCAGCTACAAGAGCATTCGTGATGTTAGATCACTCTGATGTTGGGATGTTGAGGAAACTCCAGTTCCGGTTCATCCCAGTGGGATTGAGTCAGAGTCAGGGCTCTCGAGTTCTTCCAGCTCTCCACACCATGTCCTCATGGAGCTGCTTTGTGCACAGGGACATTGTCAGCTGGAAAAGGGTTTTTTGTAGCCCAACGAAAGGGAAACATATGAGTGTGATGGTCAGGGGTGCACATACTTTTGACATATCTCTGTATCGATCTAGGTCGTGATCCAAGAGCAGACCAGTGCATCGATGATGAAATTTGGATTCCAAATCATTGTATGAGTAAAATAAATAAATAAATAAATACATACATAAATAAAAATGGGTATGTGGAGAAAAGACGCGCCTCAAGACGCCCTCCAACCGGCCATCCGGTCTCTTACAAACAAACCGAATGTAATGGATTGAGAGAGGGACGAGGGAGGGACTATGAGAGAGAGAGAGAGAGAGAGAGAGAGAGAGAGAGAGAGAGAGAGAGAGAGAACTAACCTGCTGGAGTGTAGCGGCTAGGAGACGCGCGCGGACTGACCGCTACGGCACAAGACGGAGACGGGAACTCATCATATATCCCTAATTTGAGGGTTTCCCCCCTCACAGTGCAAAAGAAATAAAAGATTAGAGGGAAGGTAGCCATGCGCCTGAACGGAGACGCCGAGGACGGCAAAGGTGAGCAAGAAAATACCGTCATGGTACTTTCATGGATCTCTCTCTCTCTCTCTCTCTCTCTCTCTCTCTCTCTCGGCTCGTAGCTGTCATTACCCAGGGATGCTGTGGCATGCAGGATTATTTTTAATAGCTTATATCACATATGGACAATTTCACGTGCAAACAGGTTTCTATAGAAACCAGCAGGAAGAAGAGACGTGATGGTCTATAATCACCAGGGCAGGACACTTGTTGTGTGTGTGTGTGTTTTGAGATGTGTTTGAATTCCAAGGTGCTTCCAAGCCATGCACAAGGTCATCACACCCTCAATCACGCGCAGTCATTACTCTGTGTGTGTGTGTGTGTGTGTGTGTGTGTGTGTGTGTGTGTGAGAGAGAGAGAGAGAGAGAGAGGGAGTGATGGTAAGGTCTCTGTCTCCGTAAGGAAGCGCTGTCCATTCTTCCAGAGAATCCCTTTCTCTATCCATCCATCCAGCCATCTATGCCCTGGTTGCCCTCTCCTACTCCTGTTGCGTGCGGTGGGAGAAGTGAGGCTAAAATTAGACTCTCCTTTGCTTAGCTTGAGAATTAACACACACACACACACACACACACACACACACACACACACACACACACACACACATACGCACACATGGAGGGAGAGAGCAGAGCCACTGAGATGATCTAAGTGAGTCTGATTTAGATGCGATGATAATTCAGTGTTATCACTCTCTCACACATCAGACATCTCATCTGCAGGAGCAGCCGACACTGTGTGTGTGTGTGTGTGTGTGTGTGTGTTTGTAATCCATGTGAAGCATGTACGTATATATCTACATTGTGTGTCTATTATTTGTATGCAGTGTATCTGTGCATTGTGTGTTTTTGTACACTGTGGATATGCCCTATAGTTACTGTGTGTGTGTGTGTGTGTGTGTGTGTGTGTGTGTTATTTATGTGCATGTTCTGTGTGCTCTGTATATACTGAGTGCATTGACTGAGTGTGTGTGAGTGTGTGTTATATCCTCAGGTGCATGTGATTATATATATACATTGTGTATGCATTGTATCTGTTTATCTTTTCAATCTGTGTGTGTGTGTGTGTGTTCTGTGCTCAGTGTGTACCATCTGTGCATTGCGTATGCATTGTGAGTATTTATCATTGTGATCTCTGTGTGTGTGTGTATTATTTGCACATGCACAGCCTTGCACATTTTAAAGGAAGTGCTTTTGATTGGCCAAACCTGAGAGCGCTCAGTTCATCCTTTGTTTCTGACACGTTTTCAGACACCTCAATGTGGACATATTGACTATGTGTGTGTGTGTGTGTGTGTGTGTGTGTGTGCGTGTGTGTGTGTGTGTGTGTGTGCGTGTGGGCCAACACGCTGACATGCCTAATGCTGCCCCTGGAGCTTTTTCTCCTCTGAAGCAACATGTGTTTTAGGAAAAAAATGGCACTGTTGTCCATTAGAAAGCCATATGAGGTTCAAGGACACACACTTGGCTTTCATATTTACTGAGTAAATGGATATAAAATTCATAAAAATGAGAAAGCATCATAGAAATCTTTAAAACACACACCCATTATGAAAATGCGAAGACGATGTTAAGATAATCTCATTGTATTTTACAAGAATATTATTAAACATGAAGCCGTTTTTTTCCCATTTCTGGAATAACTGTCTAGTGTTCACCATGAGAAATAAAAACGGACGTGGTCCTGGAGATCAGAATGACATCACAGAGGCTCTCTGATTGGTCGATGTCTCTCACATGGTTAGCGACATTCCTTACATGAAGGTCGCACAGTGTCACGCTTCCAGTGCCATGTTCCAGGTGGAAATGAAGTGAGAATTGCCATAAATGGCATAAATCAAGTCTAGCCAATAATGTCCCACAATGAGATAAAAATAAACCACTACGTTTGGAGCTTTGGAGCGGCTGTGTGTGAGCGAGTTAGGTTTGGGTGAGATCTAAAAAAGCTCTAAAACAAGGTATTATGGGAGAAATCTGCTATTATTATCACACTGTATAGCAGCACGGTATTGATTTTTGTATCGCAGTTCAGGATACAGCGCTAAGACAATGAATCCAGGCTGGATGGAGGAAGTGGAGGTGAGCTGAGGGAAAAGAGAACGTGTTGGCGTGTCCAAGTGTCTGAATCCGGAGCTAATCATAGCCATGGACTGCAAACATTTTGCTCCAGATTTCTTAACTTGATTCATACTTATTGTCTTAAACTCCACATTCCAGACTCCACGCTTCAGACTCCACACTCCAGACTCCACGCTCCAGACTCCACACTCCAGACTCCACACTTCAGACTCCACACTTCAGACTCCACACTTCAGACTCCACATTCCAGACTTCACACTCCAGACTCCACTCTTCAGACTCCAGACTCCACGCTCCAGACTCCACACTCCAGACTCCACACTTCAGACTCCACACTTCAGACTCCACGCTCCAGACTCCACGCTCCAGACTCCACGCTCCAGACTCCACACTTCAGACTCCACACTCCAGACTCCACACTCCAGACTCCACACTCCAGACTCCACACTTCAGACTCCACGCTCCAGACTCCACGCTCCAGACTCCACGCTCCAGACTTCACGCTCCAGACTCCACACTTCAGACTCCATGCTTCAGACTCCACACTTCAGACTCCACACTCCAGACTCCACATTCCAGACTTCACACTCCAGACTCCACACTCCACACTTCAGACTCCACACTCCAGACTCCACTCTTCAGACTCCAGACTCCACACTCCAGACTCCACTCTTCAGACTCCAGACTCCACACTCCAGACTCCACTCTTCAGACTCCACGCTTCAGACTCCACACTTCAGACTCCACACTCCAGACTCCACATTCCAGACTTCACACTCCAGACTCCACACTTCAGACTCCACACTCCAGACTCCACACTCCAGACTCCACTCTTCAGACTCCAGACTCCACAGTCCAGACTCCACTCTTCAGACTCCACACTCCAGACTCCACTCTTCAGACTCCAGACTCCACAGTCCAGACTCCACTCTTCAGACTCCACACTCCAGACTCCATTCTTCAGACTCCACTCTTCAGACTCCACACTTCAGACTCCAGACTCCACACTCCAGACTCCACACTCCAGACTCCACTCTTCAGACTCCACGCTTCAGACTCCACGCTTCAGACTCCACACTCCAGACTCCAGACTCCACACTCCAGACTCCAGACTCCACACTTCAGACTCCAGACTCCACACACCAGACTCCACTCTTCAGACTCCACACTTCAGACTCCAGACTCCACACTTCAGACTCCACACTTCAGACTCCATGCACCAGACTCTAGACTCCACACTTCAGACTCCAGACTCCACACACCAGACTCCACACTTCATACTCCACAATCCAGACTCCACACTTCAGACTCCACACACCAGACTCCACACTTCAGACTCCACACACCAGACTCCACACTTCAGACTCCACACACCAGACTCCACACTTCATACTCCACAATCCAGACTCCACACTTCAGACTCCACACACCAGACTCCACACTTCAGACTCCACACACCAGACTCCACACTTCAGACTCCACACACCAGACTCCACACTTCAGACTCCACACACCAGACTCCACACTTCAGACTCCATGCACCAGACTCCAGACTCCATGCACCAGACTCCAGACTCCATGCACCAGACTCCACACTCCAGACTTCAGACTCCAGACCATGCTGTTGTATGAAAGTGATACACTTTGTGGGAGTAACTGTCCTCCACTTCACATTGTTGTGCATCACAGACACCTGGTGTGCTTTATGTTTCTAATCACATGGTGATTTTTGCCTTTGTGTATTTGTTCTTTGTTTCTAAATAACTGGTCATCATGCTGTTAACAACTTTAAAGAATAAGACATTTGCTTTATAATAAGCATGAACGTTGATACAAAACAATTTTATGTCCTTTTATCATGGTTTCTGGCAACTACTATGAAATTTTGTAAATTCAGCACCAGGATTCTTTCTGTTTCAACTGAAATACTGTAATGCTTAATAAAAGTCACATTAGCATGCTGGCTATTTTTATGTTCCATGCTTTAAAATGACATTTCACACCTCCTGCTTGTGTAGCCTGCTTTATTGTTTATCCCACTGGGTTAGCCGTAGTTCTAGTTCTTGCTTTATTGTCTCCTGTGCCGAGGCTTGTGGTGCAGTCCTGATCTAAACTCCCTTGTCAGGAGTCTGGAGTCTGTCTGTCTGTCTGTCTGTCTGAAATTTATTACATGGCAAATGTTACTACAGAGCCTTCACTCGGTTCTAAGGTCCTTCTGACCACTGCTGCTAGAGTAACACTCGTTTCTGCTTCCTTGTTGTAAGGACGCAGGGCTGTTTATTGTCTTTATTTACTCACGAGACATCATTTAAACCCTGCCATCTATTAGCGTCACCGTCATTTTTCCTTTGCTGTTATTATCTCTGCTTTTATATCTCGGAAACCAAGACAGACTGAGTAACTCTACCATCATGTTTAAATTTGAACTCAGTTGATTAGTGAATTTAAGGCGTCCGAGACGCACCATTTGCCTTTGCGTTTTGAAAATCCCGTCTTAATCGCATCTTAACACACTCCATTCTTTATTCTGCAATCATCCTGTCATGCCGCATATAATGACCATGCTTTAATTAAAGATTAAACTTAGAAACAACAAACGTCACTCATTAGCATGAACACAGGACGCGTGATTCTCTACCACACCAGCAGACTTTCCTATGAAGGGAACGTTTCTGAATATTTTAGCAGTGTGTGAGGACCAGATCAAGTCAAAGACTGAGCCAGTTCAAAATGACATACAAACAGCATTAGTTTCTCTTCTGGACATCTGGAATGCATCACTCTAAGAAAACACTAACTCTGAAAAAAACACGGTGTGTTAGAGGTGTGTTAGGGGTGTGTTAGAGGTGTGTTAGAGGTGTGTTAGGGGTGTGTTAGGGGTGTGTTAGAGGTGTGTTAGAGGTGTGTTAGGGGTGTGTTAGAGGTGTGTTAGGGGTGTGTTAGAGGTGTGTTAGAGGTGTGTTAGGGGTGTGTTAGAGGTGTGTTAGAGGTGTGTTAGGGGTGTGTTAGGGGTGTGTTAGAGGTGTGTTAGGGGTGTGTTAGGGGTGTGTTAGAGGTGTGTTAGAGGTGTGTTAGGGGTGTGTTAGGGGTGTGTTAGAGGTGTGTTAGGGGTGTGTTAGGGGTGTGTTAGAGGTGTGTTAGAGGTGTGTTAGGGGTATGTTAGAGGTGTGTTAGGGGTGTGTTAGAGGTGTGTTAGGGGTGTGTTAGAGGTGTGTTAGAGGTGTGTTAGGGGTGTGTTAGAGGGGTGTTAGGGGTGTGTTAGAGGTGTGTTAGAGGGGTGTTACAGGTGTGTTAGGGGTGTGTTAGAGGGATGTTAGGGGTGTTTTAGAGGTGTGTTAGAGGGGTGTTAGAGGTGTGTTAGAGGTGTGTTAGAGG
Organism: Hemibagrus guttatus; assembly: GCA_033459395.1. Taxonomy (NCBI): domain Eukaryota; kingdom Metazoa; phylum Chordata; class Actinopteri; order Siluriformes; family Bagridae; genus Hemibagrus; species Hemibagrus guttatus. The sequence continues at coordinate 2,515,244 of JAUCMX010000010.1, read as the reverse complement.
GGTGTTAGGAGTATGTTAGAGGGGTGTTAGGGGTGTGTTAGAGGTGTGTTAGAGGGGTGTTAGGGGTGTGTTAGAGGGGTGTTAGGGGTGTTTTAGAGGTGTGTTAGAGGGGTGTTAGGGGTATGTTAGAGGGGTGTTAGGGGTGTGTTAGAGGTGTGTTAGGGGTGTATTAAGGGTGTGTTAGAGGTGTGTTAGGGGTGTGTTAGGGGTGTGTTAGAGGTGTGTTAGGGGTGTGTTAGGGGTGTGTTAGAGGTGTGTTAGAGGTGTGTTAGGGGTGTGTTAGGGGTGTGTTAGAGGTGTGTTAGGGGTGTGTTAGGGGTGTGTTAGAGGTGTGTTAGAGGTGTGTTAGGGGTGTGTTAGAGGTGTGTTAGGGGTGTGTTAGAGGTGTGTTAGGGGTGTGTTAGAGGTGTGTTAGAGGTGTGTTAGGGGTGTGTTAGAGGGGTGTTAGGGGTGTGTTAGAGGGATGTTAGAGGTGTGTTAGAGGGGTGTTACAGGTGTGTTAGGGGTGTGTTAGAGGGATGTTAGGGGTGTTTTAGAGGTGTGTTAGAGGGGTGTTAGAGGTGTGTTAGAGGTGTGTTAGAGGGGTGTTAGGAGTATGTTAGAGGGGTGTTAGGGGTGTGTTAGAGGTGTGTTAGAGGGGTGTTAGGGGTGTGTTAGAGGGGTGTTAGGGGTGTTTTAGAGGTGTGTTAGAGGGGTGTTAGGGGTATGTTAGAGGGGTGTTAGGGGTGTGTTAGAGGTGTGTTAGGGGTGTATTAAGGGTGTGTTAGGGGTGTGTTAGGGGTGTGTTGGAGTTGTGTTAGGGGTGTGTTAGAGGGGTGGAAGAGGTGTGTTAGAGGTGTGTTAGGGGTGTGTTAGAGGGGAGTTAGAGGTGTGTTAGAGGTGTGTTAGAGGTGTGTTACAGGTGTGTTAGGTGCATATGTGACTGACTTACTTACTAATACACTCACCGATTTACTGACTTAACTTACTTGACCACAAATCTTTAGATATCCAAATCGGGATTGTGATTTTTTGCCCCTCCTTCTTGCCAACATTGCTCAAGCTCTGTCAGATTGAATAAAGACTGTTGTGTTTGTAAACAGAAACTGTCACATCCAAGTACCATCTCACCCTGTCCTGACCAGTTTCCCAGTATGATTCCACCAGCACCGTGCTTTACTGTAGGAATGATGTTCTCACACATTGAGCCAAAGTTGAAAACACCTTTCACATCCCACATGTTTGTCTCCAAACTAGATTTCATAAAGCTGTTTTTCCAAGAAGAAGGAGATTAATAATAAAACAGTGATATTTATTCTAAGCAATCTTTTATAAAGCCCAGCCTTGTGGAGTGTCCAGGTTGTGTTTGTCTTCTCCCATCTGAGCTGTGGTTCTCTCCTGGTCCTTCAGAGATATCTTCAGCCTTTGTGGTTTCTTCTCTGAATAATGTGTTAGTGGATACTGCAGATATTTGGGATCTCTGTCCTGCAGAGACTCTTTAAACCTGGTTTATATGTCTGTGTGTGCTTGTGAACACGTCAGGATGTAGTGTGTGTGTGTGTGTGTGTATGTGTGTGGGTGGGTGTGTGTGTGTGTGTGTGAGTGTGTGTGTGTGTGGTCACAAACTGTAGGTGTCAACTTTTATACTTACATGTAAGGTGTGCAAGGGGCAGAAAATAAAATCTAGATATATGTGTGTATAGCTACATGTGTGTGTGGCTATTCAGGCTGCTGTTGCCGTTGAGGCGTGAGCTGAAATTGTCAGCATCAGGAAGCCGGGTTGCGCAACTGATTGAGTCGTCCAATCACTGCCGAGCTTCAACAGGCCTGATCTAAGCAGCAGATTTCCTGGCCTTGGTCTGATTATGCCTGGCAGGGTTTGGAGACAGCGCCTGGATGCTTTTGGCAGGTGTTCTCCGCTCTGAGGCGTCACAGGCTGCAGAGAGCAGCAGCGCGAGCAGAGCAACGAAAGGACGGATGGTGAGAGTGCCCCTTCGCCACCTGTGCTCACTCCGCATGATTTCTTCAGGATTTTACAGAGCAGCATTTGTGTTGCTGATGCCCGGTAGCTCTGCAGGCATGTAGCGAGTGCTGGCAATAACCTTCAGGAGGACCGTGTTAGGCACTGACATGCTGAGCGTGGATAAAACTCCCGTAGGACTCAGCTCAAAGAGCAAAAAGGTCACTGTTAGGTCATTGTTCAGCAAAAGATTGCTCAAGAAAAAATCTCTGTCTATCTATCTATCTATCTATCTATCTATCTATCTATCTATCTATCTATCTATCTATCTATCTATCTATCTACCTGTCTGTCTGTCTGTCTGTCTGTCTATCTATCTATCTATCTATCTATCTATCTATCTATCTATCTGCCTATCTGTCTGTCTATATATCTGTCTATCTATCTATCTATCTATCTATCTATCTATCTATCTATCTATCTATCTATCTATCTATCTATCTATCTACCTGTCTGTCTGTCTGTCTGTCTGTCTGTCTATCTATCTATCTATCTATCTATCTATCTATCTATCTATCTATCTATCTATCTGTCTATCTGTCTGTCTGTCTGTCTGTCTGTCTGCCTGTCTTTCTGTCTGTCTGTCTGTCTGTCTATCTATCTTATCTGGCTGGCTGGCTGGCTGGCTCTCTATCTATCTATCTATCTATCTATCTATCTATCTATCTATCTATCTATCTATCTATCTATCTATCTATCTATCTATCTATCTGTCTGTCTTTCTGTCTGTCTGTCTGTCTGTCTATCTATCTTATCTGGCTGGCTGGCTGGCTGGCTCTCTATCTATCTATCTATCTATCTATCTATCTATCTATCTATCTATCTATCTATCTATCTATCTATCTATCTATCTATCTATCTATCTATCTATCTATCTATCTATCTATCTATCTATCTATCTATCTATCTATCTATCTATCTATCTATCTATCTATCTATCTATCTATCTATCTGTTTGTCTGTCTGTCCTGATGTTGAGGTTTAGATGAACTTCTCTGTGAGTGAGAGTGACCACAGATCCCCGTGTGTGTGTGTGTGGTGTGTGTTCTGCTCTGTAAAGATCCCACTGTGTCCTTAGTGGAATTGTCAGACAGACATTCATACAGCAGACCCGCGCCTACTGTGACGTGTTGGTGTGTTGAAGTGAAGTGATAGCAGGTGCCATGATACCTACACGTGAGGAGAAAGCTATTATTAGCGTTTCGATCCTCTACACTCTCACACTGACCGTGGAAAAAAAATTAATTACCTCAGTGTGCGGGTTCTAATTGTGTATTCCGCAGCAGACGGGCCCCGGGTGTCGCGAGCGGCGCTCGCTTTTCTACAGCGTTACTGCCACGTTAAGAACACATTGAGAAGGTCAAGCAGTGGTGACAGCAAGGGAAGTGTGTTTACATGGATTTGTTTGTCTTGGCTCGGGCATGTTTTTAGCTCTTTGTGAGAATAGAAATAAAATTACACACACACACACACACACACACACACAGACACAGACATGAGACAGAGTTAAGTGTATTTATTTCACCTTTTGACTTTCTCAAAGTTTTCATTAAAATCAACGCTAATTAATAAAAATCTTTGCAAATCTGCATCTCTGGTATAGAAACATGGTTCAAAAGGACAAGGACTGGAGTAACACCAGTAGCACCAGTAACACCACTGGTCTTTAGATCTTTACAGCTCCATCCTACAATAGACTGAACCAGTCTAAACCAGAAGGAAATGAAGTCATTACCTCCCTTTTGGAAATTTGGAAAACACAAAAACGACAGGAAACATCTTTTGTGTCCAAATGAAAAATAAAAAAAAAAGCAAAGTTTATTTAAATACGTTGCCTAATTTACTGTCTGTGATCAGATGTACTGAAATCTAAGAGCAGGTGTGATAGAGGGAAATCCTGCAGATCTGCTGTGGGTTAGAACCCGGGTTCTAAGCGAGAGGTTCGGTGCTGCAGCAAAGGGACACCGAAAGACTTCGTCATGAAGTGAGGGTTGAGACGGAGACGAGACGAGACGACGAGCGAGACACGGGAGGGAGTAAAACGCGAGCTGACCTCATGGACTTTGTTTCCTTCCCTGCCATTTTGTAAATGTCTGAAGGTAATTGCTTGTTAATGGCAGGGTCCTTCTGGTCAAAGGCCTCGTTAATATTACAGACAAAGAGAAGAAGAAGAAGAAAAAGAGCGGGAACTGAGTGAGACGTAAAAGCTCGGCTGAGGAGAAACGAGTGCGACCTGCAGTTAGAGGAAGAGAGAGAGCAGAGCCATTAGTCAGCTATATAATTGCTGACTGTAAGACAGAGAATGGGGCAGATCAACACAACGAGACCGAGACTGAGACATCAAACGGCCTCAGACTCGCTGTTATCACTCATACAGTATGAGGCCCGTGTACTGCACTTCCTCACTGCAAAGCACAACAAATAACGGATCTCCTGCAAGCATCGTCACTGAGTCCTGACCTCTGACCCTTGATGCCAAACAGCATTACTGACGGATTTCAGGACGTCAAAACAGAGGAGCTGGAGATCTATTAGCTGTGACACATGCAGGACCGCGGGCGTCTGGCTGAGTCAGACAAATTCACTTCCTGTGAATCTGGAAATCTACCGCTTACATTTAAACAAAGATAACGATAAACGACTTCCACATGGCTCGCTTGAATGACATGATGATGCAAGCGTTCCCAATCCATCATCATCTAATAGAGGTCATTAAATCTCTAAGCCCTGACCCTGCACTCGAGCTTAACTCTTCATTCTTCATGCCTGTAAGTTTGGGAGAAAGCTTGTGAGAAAGTGTTTGCCCCCATTGTTTCTGGCTCTTGTTCCACGTCTATGATCCTCAGCTGGGTTTTCGTTTGTTTTCCCAGTTAATGCTTATAGATTTTCTGGCTTTGACTGTGTTGGTTTGTAGTCGCAGGCTCTTTCCCAGCAGGCCACACAGCAGCAGTGTACACTCTTCAGGCCACAGGAAACATTCATTTTCATTCCAGCAGGAAACACTTCTGAACTTGGTGGGACTCAACAAACTTTTCAGCAAACAGGATGATCTGCTCTGGTCTGTGGTTGCTCATCCGCCGTGTCGGGGGAATCCTCTTCCTGTCTTTCCACCATGACAGATCGTATCAGGCGGTGTAGAAGAAGAAGCTAGAGGTCTGGTGTGCGAGACCAGGTGTGACTTGCTGATGATAATGAACGCACACTTGCGAGTCGAGACATGTCTTATTTAGCAGGAAGAAATGAGTCTGTAATGAACTCAGAAACTGCACTGACCTGTCAGTTCCTCAAGAGCTCTTGTAGATAGGACATTATTTAGTTACATTGATGTTGTTTAATGTCCAGTGTCACCCAAACGAGGATGAGGTTCCCTTCTGAGCCTGGTTCCTCTCAAGGTTTCTTCCTCACCTCACCACCGTCACCTAAGGCTTGATCATTAGGGTTAAATGTTAGGGATGAATAGTCATTTTAAACTTTATCATTTTTTCTGTATCTGTACTTCTTTGAGACAGCGTCCAGTGTTAAAAGCTCTGTACAAATGAATTGAATTGAGTTTTTAGATAAATCTACATCGTCTGTGGAAGTGTTTCCGAGGTTGGAGTTCGACTCTAGCAGATTCTCGAACACATAAAATTCCTTAAAAATATTCATGGTCTACCGCTTATCCAATCTATACTCGGGTCACGGGGAGCCTGTGTCAATCTCAGGCGTCATTGGGCATCAAGGCAGGATACACCCTGGATGGAGTGCCAACCCATCGCAGGGCACACACACACTCTCACTCTACAGACAATTTAGAGATGCCAATCAACCTACAATGCATGTCTTTGGACCGGGGGAGGAAACCGGAGTACCCGGAGGAAACCCCCGAGGCACGGGGAGAACATGGCAGAGGTGGGACTCGAACTCCCAACCCTGGAGGTGTGATGCAAACGTGCTAACCACCAAGCCACCGTGCCCCCCATGCCTTAAATAATAATTCCTTAAGTAATAACCCTGCTGTGTTCGCAGCACAGATTTAATTTACGAGTATGAACAAAATCAGATTATTACATATGAGGAGCGTTAGGTACGTATGCAGCACCATTTTTCTGTATTGCTTCTAATCGAGCTTTTTTCATGGCTGCACTTCACACCCATCAGAACCCTGAGCAGCTACAGGTGCAGAGTGAAGTGTGTTAATAGTATTCATTTTTTCTGTAGAGTTACTTAAATTGTTTAAATGAAATATGATTTATGATGAAGCAGTGTTCATACATTCCTCTGTGAGAGTGTTTCGGATATTTATCCCGGGCAGGATTCTGGAAAATCCACAGCAAATCCAGGGAACGCTGAGTGTGAGCTAGGAATCAATCACATGGCACAGATAAGTACACACACACACACACACACACACACACACACTCACACAGACACACACACACACACACTCGTTCACACCTACAGGGGATTTAGAGCTGGCAATACACACATCAGCGTTTATTTGTTTATTTATTTATATTTCTTTGTGAGGTGAAGGATACTGGAAGAGAGAGGGGGGGAGAGACAGAGAGAGAGAGAGGAAGAGACAGAAAGAGGAAGAGACAGAGAGGAAGAGAGAGAGAGAGAGAGGAGGAAGAGGAAGAGAGAGATACAGAGAGAGAGAGAGAGAGAGAGAGAGAGAGAGAGAGAGACAGAGGAAGAGACAGAAAGAGGAAGAGACAGAGAGAGGAAGAGAGAGAGAGGAGAGGAAGAGGAAGAGAGAGAGAGAGAATGAGGAAAGAGATAGGTGGAGAGAGAGAGAGAGAGAGAGAGAGAGAGAGAGAAGAGAAGAGACAGAGAGAGGAAGAGAGAGAGAGAGAGGGGAGGAAGAGATAGAGAGAGATGAGAGAGAGAGAGAAGAGAGAGAGAGAGAGAGAGAGAAAGAGAGAGAGAGAGGGGAAGAGACTGATACAGCCGGAGACGTAGGGAGCCAGACATAAACAGAGAAAGAGATATGCAGGACATAGCTGTGTGTGTGTGTGTGTGTGTGTGTGTGTATTACATAACCACCTCTGCTTTACTTCAGCCCTCCTGACTTACTCATTTGTTTGCACTCAGACCCACTTCTGTCTTGTTGCTGTCCTTCCTCTCTCCCCTCATTCTCTCCATCTTTTCCTCCCACTGTCTCTTTCTGGTCTTTTCATCCAGCATCTGAGCAGCATTTCTGCCCACCATCTGGGTGTCATCTGCATCACCCTCACTGCCTTCCACAGGTTTGGGGATCGGTGCATACCAGTTAAGCTACGCTAGCGACGTAACGATGTATAAAACACACACACTGATTACTCTTTCCAGGAAGCGTGCAGCCATCCGGGACGGAATAATGCGTCAGAGAGCAACGAGTTGAAGTTGTCATACACTAACAGCTAGAAGAGCAAATTACTCCGATGTTTGAAAGGGAGGTAATTAAAGCGCTGCACAGTGAGTGAGAGGTCAGAAATTAAAGTGTTAATAAGCATGTCGCTTTTTGCGTTCATCCTCCTTCTTGTAATAATAATAATAATAATAATAATAATAATAATAAAAGTAGTAATAATAATATTTGTTTTTCATTCCCCGTGTTTTCGTCTTTCATCACTGCAGATTTTTAAATGTTTTGGTAAATAATGATTAGGTCCTGATTAATGATTAGAGGGGGAGGAGAGGGGGGAGGGGAAAAGAGAGGGGGGGGGTCAGAGAGGGGAAGAGTGAGACAGAGGAAGGAGGAAGAGGAAGAGAGAGAGACAGAGAGAGAGAAGGGAAGAGAAAGAGAGGGGGAGGAAGAGAGAGAGAGAGACAGAGAGAGTGAATGAGAAATAGATAGAGGAAGAGAGAGAGGGAGAGAGAGAGGAAGAGAGAGAGAGGGAGAGAGAGAGGGAGAGAGAGGGAGAGAGAGAGAGAGAGAGAGAGAGAGTGAATGAGAAATAGATAGAGGAAGAGAGAGAGAGAGAGAGAGGAAGAGAGAGTGAGAGAGAGAGAGAGGAAGAGAGAGGGAGAGAGAGAGACAGAGAGAGTGAATGAGAAATAGATAGAGGAAGAGAGAGAGAGAGAGAGGAAGAGAGAGAGAGAGTGAGAGTGAGAGAGAGAGAGGTGTTAGGTGTTTAAAATCGTTTCTCTTCCTCAGTAGCGTACTTCCTCTTTCACTTTCTTCCTGTTTGAAATGTAATTTAATGGCATTCATTTATTTGAAGCTTAAACAGTTCATTTCCATTTGTAATAAGTGTCTCTTCCTTACAATCAGCTTCATTCAGCAAACGCTGCTTACTGAGGCTCGAAGAGGAACCGTGCTAGAGTTAAATTAGGGTTAAATTTGGGAAACAAAGGAAACATTTCCGAGGAGGACGTTAAGCTAACAATCAATAAGGCAAAAGTTTTTTCCTTTTAGCCTTTCAATGACATGGTTAAAAATAACCAGAGGGTATAAATAACTGCTTCCTCTTAGATCACACAGAGTGTCATCGCCATGTCCTGGGTGAGAAGGTCATTGTGTGTCTGTGTTGTGTGTGTGTGGTAGTAGGAGGGAATTAACAAATAAGAAATGATCCCTTATACATAGAAATTTTGTCCTTCCAACATTAAACTTCAAACAGGAAGGAAATGAAACGGGAAGGAAGTGAAACAGGAAGGAAGAGAAACAGGAAGGAAGAGAAACAGAACAACAGAACAAGGTGAAATAAAGGAAGAGAAACAGGACAGAAATGAAACAGGAAGGAAATGAAACAGGAAGGAAGTGAAACAGGAAGGAAATGAAACAGGAAGGAAGTGAAACAGGAAGGAAATGAAACAGGAAGAAAGTGAAACAGGAAGGGAGAGAAACGACAGAAATGAAAAAGGAAGGAAGAGAAACAGGAAGGAAGTGAAACAGAACAACAGAACAAGGTGACATAAAGGAAGAGAAACAGGACAGAAATGAAACAGGAAGGAAATGAAACGGGAAGGAAGTGAAACAGGAAGGAAGAGAAACAGGAAGGAAGAGAAACAGAACAACAGAACAAGGTGAAATAAAGGAAGAGAAATAGGACAGAAATGAAACAGGAAGGAAATGAAACAGGAAGGAAGTGAAACAGGAAGGAAATGAAACAGGAAGGAAGTGAAACAGGAAGGAAATGAAACAGGAAGAAAGTGAAACAGGAAGGAAGAGAAACGACAGAAATGAAAAAGGAAGGAAGAGAAACAGGAAGGAAGTGAAACAGAACAACAGAGCAAGGTGAAATAAAGGAAGTGAAACAGGAAGGAAGAGAAACAGGACAGAAATGAAACAGGAAGGAAGTGAAACAGGAAGGAAATGAAACAGGCAAGCTCTTTTCAGATCCTGGACGTTTATCTGGATCTCGTCCGGTTGATGAAGAGGTTTAATTGTAGCTAACGGCAATAGAAGTCATTAACGCTGCCTGTGGATCTTGTTGAATTGGTCGCTCTAACATGTTCCACCCTGATGGTCTAAAACACTGCCTGCAGGACGTCTCTTATCATATCATTCCAGCACACACACACACACACACACACACACACACACACACACACACACACTGTAACATCCCTGAAATCCAGCAGAGAACCGTGTTACTCAGGAACCAGCGTCAATCCAGTTTCATTCAGTAAATTCAGGCTGGTCCGAGGCTCGAGTTCACGTCTGCTGATGAAACAAACTCGTCTCTACATCTCTCCAAGACTTTTAGCAGTTTAATAAAACAAGTTCACTCAATGAAATCTCCTAGATCGTCTGTATTCGGTCTGCAGCTAGGTCTGTCAGAGATATGGAATGTGCCGGAAAGTCAGGAAGAGAGCTAAAAGACGGAACGAGACGAAAAAGCGGAATTTATAAGCTGTGCTTTTATTTATTTATGAGAGAAATGGAGAGATTTTATTATTTTTTTTATGCCTTTTGCCCTGAGTTGTTCAGCTCGATGCACTGCAGTGCACCTAATGAAATTTCTGTAATATTGTGAATCATGAATCCAATGTCATTGTAATATTGAGTCAGATTGCAGGCCAGGAAGAGCTTCACAATGCTAACTGAAAACTATTCAGCGTTAATGCTGACGTTGGTGCGGGTCAGATATTCATCAGATCAGATGCCCAGGGATTCCTGGATGGCTGTGGTGGTGGTGTTATGGATATGAGAAAGGAAACATTTGATAAAATACAGCAGCGAATGTATTTGTGCTGCGATTCTCGGGGACGAGAGCTGATGTACGGCAGCACCGTACCTCATACCGTTGTGCAAGGTATGCACCGAAAGAATAAAAAGGCGGGACATGCCACAGGTTTCAGCACACAGGCTTTACACCATGCAGTCAGACGCCTCTGTCCTTCTCTGCTGCAGGTTTGAGAGATGATGTCATTCGCCTTTTAATGGACGGACACTGATGTGGCTAACTGAGTTAGTTGCCCTAGTTTCTTTTTCATTTCACACTGTCAATCAAAGGCAGCAAGAAGTCCTTGGGTGATGACACACATGTGAACTCTCACAACACACACACACACACACACACACACACAACTTGTTTTTTTCCCCAAAGGCTCATGTTAACTGGTAGACTTTGTTTTCACTTCAGAGCTCATCAATAGGTGATGAGTCTGATATTTTTCTGAAAAAAAAAAATTCATGTATTTTGGTGTTGAAGCGTAACAAGGTGTTAGACACACACGTTAGCAGCTGAGCACCTTTGAAATCTTTTTTTATTTTTTTTATTTTAGAAGTCAAAAAATGGATGTAACTGAGCTAGATTTCCCATTAGGTCAATTGAGTGTTGGATTCTGAGAATGAGACAGTGAGACTGAGTGTGTGTGTGTGTGTGTGTGTGTGTGTGTGTGTGTGTGAGTGTGTGTGTGGGTGGGTCTAAATGGAGGTCGCGATGCCGAAGTTGCCCCTGGATGTACGATGATTCATAACGCCTCCTGAATCTTGACACAAATACAGACATTTCCATACAAGGCAATGGAGGCTGATGATGTAAGACGTGTGTATAGAGCATTGCACGATAGGACGATCTATCTTCCTCCTCAGGATTTAAGAGCATTAAAAGCAGAGAGTGTCATTATGAGGGGAGACAGCAGGCTTTGTTGTGCTTGGTAATCTTCCTTTGCGTTTCATTTTGTCGAATCCTTGCATTCACCTGAGGTTTTGTTCGACGGCTGTTATGAAGACACATTAAAGCCAAGCTGACTAATCCAATACTAGTCACTGATCTAAATCCAGTATGCACACACAGGCCCTAGGGGCAGGTGTGTGTACAGGGATAGTAAGAAGGACATTAACAGTATGAGCTGGGGTTAATCCTGAGCTCGGGTCGGCTGTGAAGCTGAGGACAGACGACAGGGAGAATTCACCTGGTGGGAAATTACATCATCCAGGAAGTCCTCCTGCCTCGTCACTGGAGGAACCCAGACTAGTAGATCTCCTCTGTCTTCTCCAAGACAGACGTCCTCGGGTGAGCAGGATTTCAGCCCGGCTTTACCGGTAAGCTGGGAATCTTAACCTCTTGCTCTCGACAGGCTCGGGTTCTGCCGAGCGCTAAAAACACGCTGTGCTTAATCCGTCTGGGGAGAAACTGAATGCCATCATATTCACTCGGTGGATCCGAGCGCAAGTTATATAAGGCAGCGCTTCAAACACAATAACGTCGCCTTCACGCACCGGGTCTCTGCGGCCTTCGTTGCAGATGCCGTCGTCTGTAACGTGCCGCAGTTACACGTGTGATGAGAGTACGTACTGTGTTTTGAGAGCAGCTTTGTAATCAAAGCCGAGGAAACGGGAGCGAGAGTCAACACCAGACACGGAGAACGTCATCGGTTTAATCAGGAAATACTCAAATCACAGAGACACAAAGCTCTGAGTTCACTGCAGCTCTGATCAGGATCAAGTGATCAAGTGATCCACTGAAAATGAATGAACCAGTGGACCTGCTGAAATATGTTCTACAAAGATTATTATTATTATTATTATTATTATTATTATTATTATTATTATTATTATTATTATCATTATTATTATTAATACTGTTGTTGTCACAGCTGTTTTTTCTTCTCGCCTTTTCCGAGATAATCTGAGATATTAATGAAATTAGGTGTAATACAGTTGTGTATAAACTAATGAAGGTTTGACAGAATGACAGCACCTGATGGAAGGCTGGCACATTCACACACACACACACACACACACACACACACACACACACACACACACACACACACACACACAGTGAAATAAGAACGAGTAAAAATACACCACAGATGGCGAGATGTCTAATTTCAGACTGACTGACAAGGCATGCCAAGACATATCAGTCAGGGGAAGAGCAGAACACACACAGACACACACACACACACACACACACACACACACACACACACACAGATAACAATGCAGGTCTGTAGGTTAGAAAAGGTAAAGGTTTATACCTCCATCCACTGGCATCAGCTCCACCTTTCAGGCTGATTGAGGATGATGGAGGATGATGCATGATGTTGGAGGATGATGGAGGATGTTAGGGGATGATGGAGGACGGTGGAGGATGATGGAGGACGTTGGAGGATGATGGAGAATATTGGAGGATGATGGAGGATGTTGGAGGATGATGGAGAATATTGGAGGATGATAGAGGATGTTGGTTAACGTTGGTGTATGATGGAGGATGATGAAGGATGGTGGAGGATGATGGAGGATGGTGGAGGATGATGGAGGATGGTGGAGGATGATGGAGGGTGATGGAGGATGATGGAGGATGGTGGAGGATGTTGGAGGATGGTGGAGGATGATGGAGGATGATGGAGGATGATAAAGGATGATGGAGTATGTTCAAGGATGATGGAGGATGATGGAGGATAGTGGAGGATGAAGGAGGATGTTGAAGGATGATGGAGTATGTTGAAGGATGATGGAGGATGATGGAGGATGATGAAGGATGATGGGGGATGATGAAGGATAATGGGGGATGATGTGTGTGTGTGTGTGTGTGTGTGTGTGTGTGTGTGTGTGTTCCTGATGGCTCATTGGCTGTCAGGTCAGATGAGAGTCAGTGTGCAGATGTTTAATAGTAATGGAGCTCGGCTCTGTATGTGGTTACTGAACAGTGACACTTTACATTTTCACTTATTCTTCTTACAGACTTTTTTATCCAGCGAGGTTAAAGGACACGCTGGTGAGTGCACTAGCAGCTCCGGGAAGTTCACCATTTCGTAGCAGCCAATCAGACGTTGTGGTGTACAGATTAGCTGTTAGACTCCAATCAAATAGATGAATAATCCTTTAAATAAACCGAGGAAAAGCTTTGTGTCTGATTGCTTTCATGATTCAAATACGTTTGCATTTGAGTCACGATATGAAAAAAAATGAAATAATATTTCAATAGTTAGATGAGGGGAATGAGTTTAGGGCAGGATGTGAACTTCTCTCATAGTCCAGGGATATGCTGTAGGCTGATTAGCATCTGTAAATCGTGTGTGTGTGTGTGTGTGTGTGTGTGTGTGTGTGTGTGTGTGTGTGTGTGTGTGTGATGGATGGATGGATGAATGGATGGATTTAAGGATCGATGTATGAATGGATGCATGGATTGATGGATGGATGGATGGATTGAAGGATGGATGAATGTATTGATGGTCGAATGGATGAATGGATGGATGGATGGAGGGATTGAAGAATGTATGTATGTATGGATGGATGTATGTATGAATGGATGGATTGTTTGGATGAATGGATGGATGGATGAATGTATTCTTGGACGGATGGATGGATGAATGGATAAATTGATGAATGGATGGATGGATGGATTGATGGATGAATGGATGGATGTATGGATGTGAATGGAAGTATGGATGGATGGATGAGTGAATTGTCTCTGATAATTGAGAGGCAGACAGATGAGACAGAGAAGGAGGAATAAAGATGAACGGATGAGCTGACCTTCAAAGCAAAAGCAGCTGCACGTTTTTAATGCTGTGCTTGTTAAATGTGCCTCAGGCCGAGCAGCGAGGCAGCCTGGAGCCCTCAGCATCGCTGCATGAGGCGACTCTGTTTAAATGGATTTTATCAGCAGATGATCTTGTGCTTAATTGACCCTGAGTAGAGTAGATAAGGAGCGCTAACACATCTGTACACTGAGGTACGGAGAAGCTTCCTGCTCCAGCATTATGCTTTTTCACTGTAGCTCAGCTATCTGTCCCATGCGGCGTGTTAAACATCAAATTAGCATTAGCATGTTCTTTTCTTTCAGATCTTGTGATGAACTGATGATTTGCTAACTATTCTTTTGCTTGATTAAAAAAAAAAAAGAAAAGAAAAAGTTAGATTTAAACCAATCTTCACAATCTCGCTTGTTTTCAGCGTTTAACTCCAGACTGATTCCTTGACACCGTGTGTTTATGTTCTAGCAGCAGATGGCAGAGCTCTGTGTATCAGATTAGCGCAGCGCTAGCTGTTTGTCTGGCCCGTATAAACCTGGACAAATCTAATCCACAGGTATTGTTTTTGGCAGCGCAAGCAAAACCAGATCAAACATCTCCAGCTAGCATGTATTTCTGTGTCATGTAGAATGGCTTTTGTGTGCGTTGTTTAAAGCAGCATCATTTCCTGAAGCGACCAAATGAACATTTGTTCAGAAAAAAGTCCAGATTAGCAGCTTGATAATTGTTTAACATTTGACTTGAGCAGGATGAGCTTGCTTTCTGAGACAAGGATTCTGCCTCTAAAGGTGCATTAGGTCAGATTTCTGAGGAACAGTTAAACAGGTGGGGAGAAAAACTCTTCCCTTTCTGCCACCAGGGTTAGCTAGTGTAGTCTGGCTAGTTTGTAGACAGTCTGTAGCTAATCTGTAGATAGTCTGTAACTAATCTGGAGCTAGCTGCATAAGAGTGGAAGCTAATACCATGTTTTCAAATAGTTGTACCAAGAGGTAGCATATATAAGGAAAAAAGCAGCAGTCTGTAGATACCAAGAGGTTGCATATATAAGAAAAAAAAGCAGTGGGCCTAAAACAGAACCTTGTGGAAGACTGAACATAACCTTAGTATGTAAGAGAAGTCACGATTTACATCTAGACCTGAGCTAGGAGAGGGAGGTTCCTTGAACTCCAACATGAAGGGATGTGCTGTTTAAGGTGTTGGACTACTGATCTGAAGGTTGTGAGTTCGAATCCCAGGTCCACCGAGCTGCCCGTGACCAAGGGCCTTGACCCTCAGATGCTCAGTTGTATAAAATGAGAGAAATTGTAAGTCGCTGTAGATAAGGGAATCTGCCACATGCTGTAAATGTAAATGTCCTAGCCTATCAAGTAAAACAGTGTGGTCAATGGTATCAAAAACTGCACTAAGATCAAGCAACACCAACAAGAAGAAACATCCCTGATCAGAGACCAGTAACTGGTCATTTACCACTTTAACCAATGCTGTCTCTGTGCTATGATAAGGCCTAAATCCTGATCTAGTCTTTAGTCCCATGTGCTTCCTTCACCTAATTCAAGCACATGCGAAGTTTTGGGACGTCTGCCTTTACATGCACATGAATGTAATATGGAGTTGTCCCGCCCTTTGCAGCTACAACAGCTTCAGTTCTTCTGTGAAGCCTTTCCATAAGGTTTATGAGTGTGTTTATGGGAATTTTTGACCATTCCTCTAGAAGCGCATTTGTGAGGTCAGGCACTGATGTTGGACAAGAAGGTCTGGCTCGCAGTCTCCGCTCTAATTCATCCCAAAGGTGTCCTATCGGGTTGAGGTCAGGACTCTATGAAGTTCCTCCACACCAAACTCGCTCATCCATGTCTTCATGTTGCTTTGTGCACTGGTGTGCAGTCATGTTGGAACAGGAAGGGGTCATCCCCAAACTTCCCACAAAGAGCATGAAATTGTCCAAAATGTCTTGGTATGCTGAAACACTAAGAGTTCTCTTCACTTGGATGTCCCAAAACTTTTGGAAATATAGTGTATGATATGATATTTATACATTTATACAAGTTTCAGATAAAGTACTTTCCACATCCCTTTTTAGGTCTGCTAGTGCTAGCTGTCCTATGGTTAGCTAGTTTATTTCACTCACAGCTTGCGAGCCAGAGTCCAGGTGTAATTCCAGATATATGGATATATTACAAAAAGAAACTGCTATTTTATTCATGTAAACACACCTCTATCTGAAACTGGGTGTTTACTGGGGTATAATCGTGTTGTGACACAAGACTTGTGGTGGTGATAAACGGTCACCGTGACAACGGGATGACTTTGATCATATTTCTGGCTTTAACGCAGCACATTGTTTGTATTCTCCTCATGACTCAGTGTTATCACCGCGCAGTGCCGGAATGTTTATCCTGCGCTTGGTAAATCGTCAGTATGCTAATTCAGTTTGCTCCATTAGAACCGGCGCTGAGCTCTGGAGGCTGTGGGGAAAGTGGCGATGCTGCTGGCTTCCGGTCTGCACTTTGATACACAATCAGGCTGTTTGTCCACTCTGTTCGTCACGCTAGCGTAAAGCCTCTTGTTTCTACAGCAGGCCAGTGCTGAGGCAATTTGCGATTTCATTATACAAATGAAATGTTTCCCCATGGCTTCATCATGGGTTATTATTTAATTACCGCGCTTCATACCTGCACTTTTCATTAACGCATGCTAAAAATGTAGATTTCTCCCAATCGCAGATAAATAAATAACACACATATTGTTACATATCGGATAAAGCGATGATGTTGTAGCGTTCACGTGATCATTGTGAATATGATATGATCTGTCTGAGGGAAATAAAGAGAAAAACCCACTCGACGATAATAACAATAATAAATTTATTACAGGTTTCTATATGAGAAATTCCAGATTAGCAGCTTGATAAATGTTTAACATTTTAACATGAGCAGGATGAGCTTGCTTTCTTAGACAAGGATTCTTTAAAGATGGACAAGGATCTTTAAAGGTGCAGTAGGTCAGATTTCTGAAGAACAGGAACAGTTAAACAGGTGGGGAGTTAAAGATGGAAGTGTTATTGAGCCACAGAGAAGAAAAACTCTTCCCTTTCTGCCACCAGGGTTAGCTAATCCATAGCTAATCTGTGGATAGTCTGTAGCTAATCTATAGCTAGTCAGCAGTTAGTCTGTAGAAAATCTGTAGCTAGTCTGAGAAACACTGATGATCTCCTCATCATGGCACCTGTTAGTGGGTGGGATATATTAGGCAGCAAGTCAACATTTTGTCCTCAAAGTTGATGTGTTAGAAGCAGGAAAAATGGACAAGCGTAAGGATTTGAGCGAGTTTGACGAAGGGCCAAATTGTGATGGCTAGACCACTGGATCAGAGCGTCTCCAAAACCGCAGCTCTTGTGGGGTGTTCCCGGTCTGCAGTGGTCAGCATCTATCAAAAGTATCCTTTAAGTCCTATAAGTTCTTTAAGGCCCATAGAGGCTCCAAGGATCTGCTGCTAACATCTTGGTACCAGATACCACAGCACACCTTTAGGGATCTAGTGAAGTCCATGTCTCAACGGGTCAAGGCTGTTTTTGTAGTAATAGGGCGACCAACACAATATTAGCCAGGTGGTCATAATGTTATGGCTGATCGGTATACAGCATCACACCACTTTCAAACCAAATGACGAAACGATTAAAAAAAAGACTTTCATTTTGAGATCCTTCTGTCCATATCATTAATAACCTCAAGAAGCAGATAGAAACCTTTCGGTTCTTTGGTTAGTTAGTTAGTTATATGAAGAAGAGGAGACTTTATATGTTGTTGTATGATAGAGAGAGCTGATCACATTTAGGAAGAAAAATGGAGGAAAAAACAGCTTGCCAGATATTCCTACACACACACACACACACACACACACACACACATACACACACACACACACACACACTCACAAGTCTCATTAAGCCAATGAAAAGCTGCAGCATAAATGTTCACAGTGTGCAAACTTATAATTTGATCTTTATTATAATTTTATGTTTACTCACCTGCTGTCTGAGTTCCTTCTCTCGGCCGTTGTTTTCTCTGAAAGGAGCTCGAGTCGATTTCATGCTCGTCTTGTTTTCTCCGACTTCCGCGTGCTCATTACACTACAAGACTGGAAGAAGGTGTTATTATCGCCGGGTGCTTTTTTCCTCTTTATTTCCCTCAGACAGATCTTATAACATTCACCACGATCACACGCTCTGCTGCTGAATGCTACAACATCCCCGCTTACACTTCAGCTGGGGCTTGTTATGGACAGGAATACGAGAAGACACTTAGCTTAATAACCCTCTTGAGCTGAACTACAGACTGCTTCCACTCCTGAGCTCCAGTACACTGTTGTTTAAAGCTTAGAGGTAGGAGTAATTGGATGGTGTTTGGGTTCAATTTATAATATTCCTTATGATGAAGGCTTATAGTTGTTGGCAAACCTGGAAGGTGAGGTGACTTACAGGACTCGCAACTTACAGGACTTTTGATAGATGCTGACCACTGCAGACCGGGAACACTCCACAACAGCTGCAATTTTGGAGACGCTCTGATCCAGTGGTCTAGCCATCACAATTTGGCCCTTCGTCAAATTCGCTCAAATCCTCATGCTTGCCCATTTTTCCTGGGTAAGCGTAAGGATTTGCTGCTAACATCTTGATACCAGATACCACAGCACACCTTCAGGGGTCTAGTGGAGTCCATGTCTTAATGGGTCAGGGCTGTTTTTGTAGTAATAGGGCGACCAACACAATATTAGCCAGGTGGTCATAATGTTATGCCTGATCGGTGTATAATGTGATAATGAGATAATATATAAATATAATGAGATAATAATGAGTGTCTCTGCTGTCTGAGTGTTTCCTGTTTTTGGCTTCGTGAGAATCAGATGGACTTTTGGTAAACGCATTGGGTAAACGAAAGTATTTCCACCTCTCACTTTCTCTCTCTTTCTGTTCGTCCGTTCAGAAGCTCATTCTGCATTCTCTTTTCAAACAGGAGCCAGTCTGACACTCGACTCAGAGCCACCGTCTCTCCTGCTCCTCCTTGCCCTCCATCATCTCTCTGACCTTAATTTTTTTTCTCTCTCTCTCTCTCTCTCTCTCTCTCTCTCTCTCTCTCTCTCTCTCTCTCTCTCTCTCTCTCTCTCTTTACGTTTTCTCCTTCTTGCCTTGCATCATTTCCGAGGCCATACTCGTCCACGCTTTCCTACTGATTTCAGCTGCATTGACAACACGCAGGCCAGCGCATGGAATCATGCTGCATATTTTCATGTTTCATTCACTTACACAGCCTGCAGGAGACGGGGTGAGAAAGACCTCCAAGATTTTTATTCGCTGATGTGGGGAAGCTTTTGAAAAAGTGCATAAATGTGCAGTGATTGACTTGGCAGTGTGTTGGGTTGGGTTCAGTGCAGTTCAGTGCGGTTCCGCCAAAAATCTGCCTCGTGAATGTCGCCTTAGGCTCGGAAACACATTCTGTTTTTCGTAACACCAATCAGATGGAGTTCCTCGGGTCATCCAGAAGGCCTTCTGATACACAGATACACCGATGGGGGACGCAGTGTGACCGAGCAGAGCCAAACGATCCGATTTAGAGATGGACGTCTAAGCCGTCACTCTGAATGTCGTTATATAGAAACACTGCAGCAACTTGTTTAAGTCCATTCCTGAGCCCTGGTCAGTCTGCCTGTTGAGCTGCAGCTCAGTGAAGTGTTCACTATAGTACACACACACACACACACACACACACACACACACATACACATCTTTCTGTTTGTTTGTGTATCAACTTGAAAAATCTCTATTTTACAAAGCCAACAATTCTACACGCATCGCTATACTTCCTTTCCAGTTAAGCTGACAGGTTTCTTTATCATGCTGGACAGATCTGGAGATCATCCAGGGAACTCGTGGTGCGCAGTGGACAGGATGCCAGAAACCAGAAAAAAAGGCACAGGGACACGGAGCAGAGACGAACCTGAGGTCAGGTCCTGTGAGATGAATTCATTGTGTAGCTGGATGATGTATAGATATAGTTCTGATGTTAGTCATCTTGGATGGACAGAATACCCTGTTATTTGGTCTCGTTTCATGCCCCGTAGACGTCCTCGCAGACACAAGATCCCTAACATGCCACAACGTCGACTTCTTTCTTAATAGGAAAGAGTTTTCTAGCGCCGAACAGAAAGTCTGGTGTTTCAGACAGTCGGGGAAGTGAAGGGAAAGTGCAAGATGGAGATGCAGGAAAGTAAAGAGGCCTGTGAAGCAGCGGCCGAGGAGCCGAGCGTAACAGGATCAGCGTCTCAGGACTGACGGGGGAGGTGTGTGCCGTCCAAATCCAGACCGAGCCGTTTTTGCATTTGGGGTATAATTGGATTTTTGGTTAATGCTATTTTATTCTATTTGAAATGAGACAGGGGAATTGAAATCGAAGTTGAAATAGATATTGCGTATGTGTGTGTGTGTGTGTGTGTGTGAGGGAGAGAGAGATGGGAAGGAATGGGGGGGGGGCAAGAGAGAGCAGTCAATAATTTTAATGTCATTTTGAGCAGAGCAGCCAAGCCACAAATCAAAAGATTACACAACATGTGTTTAATGCATTTGTTTTTATTATTATTTTTATTTGTTTTTTTCCTCACCATCGTCTGCACCGTGCCTCTGAAACCACCATGGACGTTCGTTTAAAAAAGAGATTTATACCTGTGTCAATTTTCTTTTTTTTCCCTTAGAGTTGATTGGAGTGACGTACAAACATACAACAATTATATAAGACAAATATCCTGCAATAATATGAAGCTTTACCAAGGTCCAGCTTTAATCATGAACTCAAGTCCTGTGTGTGTGTGTGTGTGTGTGTGTGATGGTCTCTTCCCTTTTTCTCTTTCTTTTCATCCATTCTCCCTGTTCCTTCCTCCCTTCCATTACAGAAACCCTTCCTGTGGGTAGACTAACTGCACTAAATAACTGCCCCGGGTGTGAATAAATGTGAAAGGAAAAACAAAGTGAGAATGTGTGTGTGAATTTGTCATGATGTTTGCGTGTGTGTGCGTGTGTGTGTGCGTGTGTGTGTGTGTGTGTGTGTGTGTGTGTAATGATCATACTCACTGCTCATAGCAAAACTTCCGGTTAATAAGTTAGCAGTAAATCATTAAAAGTTATGAGAAAAAGAAACCAGTAAACAGTATAGCAAGGCAATTTCTAGCTAATCATAAGAGCTAGCATAAAACTTAACACATAACTTTTTTAGATAAAGCTGCCTTATGATCAGTGTTTATTCTGAAGTAATGATTAGTAATAGTAATAAGTGGTAGATTTTGAATATGTTAGCTATAATGAAAACTGAGGAGTTTGGAACTTTAGTGCTTAGAGCACATTTGTCTCACACCTCCAGGGTTGGGGGTTCGACTCCTGCCTCCTCGCTGTGTTTGGAGGATGTTCTCCCTCTTCTTCACGGGTTCCTATGGGTTTCCTCACCAATCCAAAGAGATGTATGAAAAGCTGATTAGCATCTCGAGTGTGTAGTTGGGTTGTTACCCTGTCCAGGGTTTCCCCTGCCTTGTACCCCTGGGATAGACCCCACCTTCCCATGAGCCTGTGTAGGATAAACGGTATATAACATGGATGGATGGATGATATGGACCATTAAAATGCTTAAACCTGGGTTACTTTTAGTCATAGTGCACTCATCGGGGTCACCATAACCAAACCCTGAGAGCAATTAAATTAAAACTGCCTTTCAGGGTGATCACTGTTCAGCTCTAACTTTAATACTCTTAATAATAGATAGATACAATGATCAGGCATAACATTATGACCACCTGCCTAATATTGTGTTGGTCCCTCTTTTGCTGCCAAAACAGCCTTGGCCCATCGAGGCCTGGACTCTACTAGATCCCTGAAGGTGTGCTGTGGTGTCTGGCACCAAGATGTTAGCAGCAGATCCTTTAAGTCCTCTAAGTTGCGAGATGGAGCCTCCATGGGTACTTACAGGACTTAAAGGATTCTTTTGATAGATACTGACCACTGCAGACCGGGAACACCCCACAAGAGCTGCAGTTTTGGAGATGCTCTGATCCAGTGGTCTAGACATCACAATTTGGCCCTTCATCAAACTCACTCAAATCCCCTTACACTTGTCCATTTTTCCTGCTTCTAACACATCAACTTTGAGGACAAAATGTTCACTTGCTGCCTAATATATCCCACCCACTAACAAGTGCCATGATGAGGAGATCATCAGTCTTATTCAGTTGACTGGTCAGTGTGTAGATTGTAGATAGATAGATAGATAGATAGATAGATAGATAGATAGATAGATAGATAGATAGATAGATAGATAGATAGATAGATAGATAGATAGATAGATAGATAGATAGATAGATAGATAGATAGATAGATAGATAGATAGATAGCAAAACACAGTACCCCCCCACCAAAATCATACTCAGCAGTAAAACTAATATCTTTTTTTAAAAAATAATATAATATAATATAATATAATATAATAAAAATATAATATAATATAATATAATATAATATTCATCAGTAAATTCATTAGCGCTGCTTTAACTCGGCCAGTACGGACCGAAGGTAGTGGGATAGCCCTTAAATAAAATTAAGATAGCTACAGTAGTTTGTATTGAGATGATGTGAATAGTAGACACACAGAGGAATGGACATTTATAAAAACACACCAATAAACAGTCTAATAAGATTTTACAGACGCCCCATGATCCATAACCCTTGTTTTCCCTCGGTGTAATTCAGTGTGAAAACCCTGATAATCTGGACTCCTTCTGTATGAGATTATCCTAAGGAAGATGTAGGATAACTCAATGCAGTTCTCTATCATTCATCATCTTTTTCCTCCACTGTCGAGATCCTGATTACATGCTAACACAAAGGCAACATGTCCTCAGCAACCTGTCTAGATGAATCACCAGTGAATAAATAAATAAAGAAAAAACCCAAATAATTTGGTGCTGTTCACTTTGTCTCTGTCAAAAAAGTCGATGAGGCAAAAAAACTCCCTGTGCTCTATTTCTTTCTTTCCTCATATAGATACAGTGCTGAGGACGCCGGCTGCAGATGCCAGACTGTTAGCCTTCAGAGACTTAAACAAGCCCTGTTTAGACTTATACATGACTAAATAGGCCTCTGCTTGAAGAAACATTATGTGAATATTCCTCTTTTTTTTCTCAGGAAGTGGGGCGGCTCTTAACCTTACAACCCCTTACTCAGCAATGTTGTCATTCTTCTCTCACTAATGTTCAAATCCTGATGTTCAGAGCTCTCGTGCTCAGGCGTCCTTATGATTATAGGTGTGTATCTTCAGGTGTGAGTTAATTACAAACAAACAAAATTTTTTGCACATCACAAGATATTCATGTTAGTTATGTTTTAATTTAGTATACAATACACAGATCAGGCATAACATTATGACCACCTGACTAATATTGTGTTGGTCCCACTTTTGCTGCTGAAACAGCCCTGACCCATCGAGGCATGGACTCCACTAGATCCCTGAAGGTGTGCTGTGGTATCTGGCACCAAGATGTTAGCAGCGGATTTATTAAGACGCCTCCATGGGCCCCACTTCGCAACTTACAGGACTTAAAGGATACTTTTGATAGATACTGACCACTGCAGACACCCCAGAACACCCCAGAAGAGCTGCAGTTTTGGAGATGCTCTGATCCAGTCACCTAGACATCACAATTTGTCCCTTCGTCAAACTCGCTCAAATCCTTACGCTTGTCCATTTTTCCTGCTTCTAACACATCAACTTTGAGGACAAAATGTTCACTTGCTGCCTAATATATCCCACCCACTAACAGGTGCCATGATGAGGAGATCATCAGTCTTATTCACTTCCCCTCTCACTGCTCACAATGTCATAAATGATCGGTGTATACTCTTTTTATCGGTGTACACATTTTTATCATTCTTGTTCAGGATGACGTGTTAATGGAGTGTTATATTTTTGTATACTTAAATAATTAGGTAGATTCAGCAAGCTTCAGCAAACTCCACCAAGCCCTCTCTGTTCGTCTAGTCAGCCTCGTAGAAGCCAGAAGCAAATCTCTTAGGAAGTTAGGAAGTCTTGCCAGCCATTACATCAGGTAACCGGCTTTTGTGTCACATAAGAAAATTGTCATTGACAAGAATGATGGAAATCCTTCCAAGCACCAAGGTTTCCTTCTACACGGTTCTTCGTATTTCTCTTCCCTGGAGATCAAATCTGACAAAGACAGAGTAGTCCAGCTCATCTCACAGCTCACCAGCTAATCCTGTCTGGATGAAAGTGGATGATCATGCAGTCATCACACCCACCTGTGTTCAACTGCCCCAGTGCTGCACTATTATGGGAAACACATGCCTAGACAAGAATGCTGCTTCTGAGGCAGTCGAAGAAACTCACTGAATCTCAGCCACTAATGGTCCAGCGTTACAGATCCAACATTTACAGCATTCTTCACATTCTTCATCACAGTCCTCCTTTCCAGTCATTCAGAAGATCACTGGGTTTCCAGCTCACCCCTACTTTACCACCAGAGCAGAGAACCAGGAAATTGCTAGTGACCCCACACATCTGGCTTTAGAAGCTACTGAACCACTTGCACAGCTCTTTCCATGTGTTATTAACCCTATCAACCAAGACCTGTGATGTTTCGGAACTGTTTAATACTCTGTCCCCCAGGGTCCAGTCTAACCCAAGACAAATTCCAGATTCCCATCATGGTCCAGAATTCAAATAAAGTCTTTCCTCTTGCAGTGCTCATGAACAATGGGGCGGCCAGGAATGCCAGAAATGAAAGACCTCAATTATAAGCTCCATGCTCTGGACAGAAAACCAACTGGTTCATAACTTATTCAAACTGTAAGCTTTGTCTTTACACCACCTACCCCTACACAATGAGATGGTCTGGTTATGAAATGACCCCAATTCTTCTTGGTTTACCCTGACTGCAATGTTGCAATATACACTGCTCAGGCATAACATTATGATCACTGACAGGTGAAGTGAATAAGACTGATGACCTCCTCATCATGGCACCTGTTAGTGGGTGGGATATATTAGGCAGCAAGTGAACATTCTGTCCTCAAAGTTGATGTGTTAGAAGCAGAAAAAATGGACAAGCGTAAGGATTTGAGCGAGTTTGACAAGGGCCCAATTTGATGACTAGACCACTGGATCAGAGCGTCTCCAAAACTGTATCAAAATGGTCAGTATCTATCAAAAGTATCCTTTAACTCCTGTAAGTATCCATGGAGGCTCCACTTCACAACTTACAGGACTTAAAAGATCTGCTACTAACATCTTGGTGTCAGATACCACAGCACACCTTCAGGGATCTAGTGGAGTCCATGACTTGACAGGTCAGGGCTATTTTGGCAGCAAAAGGGGGACCAACACAATATTAGGCAGGTGGTCATAATGTTATACCTTATCGGTGTAAGAATATCATGAACAGAGACAGAGACCCTGCTTCCCTCACTGCCGCTGAATGCTATGCTTAGTGTTTAGTAAATCCAGAACATCTGCACACAGAGAGGTTGACAGTCTTTAGTATAGCCTCATGCTACTATGCATACCTGATAAAGGTACATAGACTGGTCACTGCCCCGTCTGGCCTCCAGGTCTTCATTAATGAGCAGTGTATTCAGAGGCATGGTGGGAAAATGTACTCCAACACTCTAACCTTGCACATTTATCCTGTTAAATGTAGTGACTCACGCTGCGAGGGCAGACACACGGAATTGAATAGAAATGAACAGTCTATTCCAGTAACGGTGAGTATGGGTGGCTGATGAGACAGGACACAGGAGGCTGGTGAGGGGCAGCGTATTCATGGAGCATCATCTGTGTCCGTTTCCTCCGGCAATTTTGAAAACGAGAAGCATAAACACACGCTAGTTGGCAAGCCTACTGACCCCTTACGTCCTCTGAAGCGATGCACCCCCTCCTCTCTCTGCCTCGGAGAGGGTCTCTCTGATTGGCCGCTTCCTTTTGAACACGCTTCCGTGGCTCCGCCTCACAGTTATGCGCTCCACTGCTTTGCACAACATTATGGGTGCTGAAATGGCGCTGTCCTTTCAGCACCACAGAGGTGGAAGCGTAAGGAGCAGAAAAATGTTACTGGACCTCGTAATCCAAAACAGTCTCTTTGTCAGGTGAGTTTTCTAACCATCCCTGGCTATACTGTGCAAGGTGCAAGCCTTTCCTGGTGGTTCGTAAAGCAAAACTTTAGGTACCCAGAAGACAGAATCATGTCTACAACTATATGCAACAACTATATTCTTCTTCTTCTTCTTCTTCTTCTTCTTCTTCTTCTTCTTCTTCTTCTTCTACTTCTTCTTCTTCTTCTACTTCTTCTTGCTTTTTTGTACCAATGCAAGTATAAAAACTTGACCTTGCCTCAGTTCTTCTTAAGATGGTTAGTCATGAGTAATCTTTTTTTCCCTACATCAATTGGTTTGTGCTGTGTACTGTAATGTACTATTCAGTCTTATGTTATGGTTCCCATAGCAACAGCTCATAGCCAGGGACGTATTAATGAACAGGTTCAGCTAATGTGTTGGTATTTAACAAAGATATTGTGAAGCGGACAATTATTTAACATTTACGGAAGGAATCTCAGATGTCCCCGCTTTGTAAAGGTCAGTAGCTGAGGACTTTCTCTGTGAAATGATGAACTGCGTTAGTTATAAACTTAACAAGCGAGAGAGAAGAGAGGGACTGCTGACGGAAATGATAACAGAAACAAATTTATCTCACAGGCTTTCCATGATATTGAATGTAACTATACTTATTTGTTAATAAATGAAAAGAACGTGTTTTTATAGGAAAATAATCTACATTGTGATGCTATTCCGTCAATCACACAGTTAATAAATCAAAAAAGTCAATAAAAAATAAGCACTTAGTTACTTAAACAGTTAAAATAAGATTTCACACAACCTTTCTTCTTCCAGCTGTTAAACCAACTCTGTACGTTATCGGCATATGGCAGATGCCCTTATCCAGAGCGACTTACATTTTATCCTATTTTTATACAAGTGAGTAACTGAGGGTTAAGGGCCTTACTTAAGGGTCCAGCAGCGACAGCTTGGTGGACCTGGGATTTAAAATCACACCCTTCCGACCAGTAGGCCAGTGTTTTAGCCACTAAGCTACCACATCCGTACCTGATGTGACGGCAAAGTTAGAGAGAAACCCAAATAAAAACGTTTCCATTTTCTTCCAGGAAAAAATCTAATAGCTAAAATAAAAGTATTTTATTAGTTTAAAAATATTGGTCAAATCCATTTTTAAAGGAATTCAGCCACAGCAGCATCCAGAAAGTTTTCTCAGACCACAAGATGAAGAAACCCGTCCTACACACACACACACACACACACACACACACACACACACACACACAGAAACAGTGTGCTTGTGTGATGGTGTATATGAGTGTGTTTGTGTGTGTGTGTGTACAGGGCTGGTGGATTCTGCCATGTCAGTGATGTAGACTTGTCCTATCTGGCCTCAGGGAAATGCTAAAGACATCAGCATCATTCTGAGCTCCTGACTGAAGTGTCCTTCCTCCACACATCACCACACAAACCAGATAAAGAACAACATTTGGAGATTAAAAAAAAAAAAAAAAAGAGGTATGAAATTAAATTGATGCTTTACAACAAATATGCAATTTCTTTAATGATTCGGTGATCGCACAAAATAGCAATTACCTGCATTCGGTGCCACTGCAATCAGAGCAGCCTAATGAAGAAGCCCTCGGGGAAGCAGAGTCCAGGAGATTAGATTTAGAAATTGGAGGAAGGCGAGCGGCTGAAACTCGTAATTGAACGTCTGCATGCCTTCCAGCGAGAGCCGCGTGCTTGGTTTTATTCCAGGAGCGCTAATGTTTAGCAGCGGATGCATAGGATGTTCAGGAGAGTCGCTTTTAATCAAAAGTCCTTCGTTATTGTTTGCGAGGCTGAACTTCTGTGGTCAGGAATCTTAACGTTCTGCTGACTCTTTTTTCCTCTGAACACATTTACAACTCAATTCCGAATTCCATTTCAGACGAGTAAATAGCGTACATGGTGAAATGTTATCTTCCTGTTCGTCTTGTTTATTTGACTCTTATCCGGTTTCACGTCCTGATTTGAGAGAAATCGTTTGCTATCACTTTTAGGTTTGTAGTTGTGACATGCTGAAAAGCTTTCGTCTGATGTTTAGCTTGTTCATCTTCACTCACTCATTTCACTGTATTCCTTTCAAGCTCTAAATAACACTAATATTAATTCTTCTGCTGCAAAAAAACCACAGTCTAATCCTGAGCAAAACAGGAAGTAGGATCAATTCTAACAATTCAGTTCAATTTTTGTTGGGCACTGTTACTGTTGGGCCCTTGAGCAAGGCCCCCAACCCTCCCTACTCCAGGGGCGCTGTATCATGGCTGACCCTGCGCTCTGACTACAACCCCCAAGGATGGGATATGCAAAGAAAGAATTTCACTGTGCAGTAATGTATATGTGACAAATAAAGACAATTTAATAAACAATGAAGATACAGTGATACTGTAAACAGCCATTAGACTGATTCTAGAAAGCTCTAAAGGATCTGTAGATCCTCACTGGGATTCTAAAAGTGATCCTGGTCGGTGCCATGGGGAATCCAGATGCTAGGAGCACTGGGAATGGGGCTGGAATACAGTCTGGATGGTTACTTGCCTTGCTTTCGAGTCTGTATCATGGCTTATCAGTTAGAGAATTCGGATGATCCAGGCTGAGCGGTTGGGACTGAAGATCCACTCACTGTGGCTATTTTTTTTTGACTTGGCTGCAAATAATCATGTCACTGATTTGTCATAAACCTGTCAAGGCTTTCTTGGCCGCAGCTGAAAAATAGCCGATGTGGAATGACATGGAGCTATTTGTCACACGCCGGCGTCGTGACCCGGGGATCAGAAAGCTCGCTGAACTGGGAATTTTAGCCTACAGGTCCGGGGGTAGTGTTTATCAAGACTCTATGACCTGGCGTAGTCTTTATGTAGAGTCAGTGTCCCGAAAAAACTGAGTTGATAAAAAATAATACTACTAATAATAATAATGAAAAAGAATACAGCTGATAGACTTCGAATCACTGAAAAAAATCCAACAGATCTGACCAGTAGTGATATGAAATCTGAATGCTGGGAATGCTAATAGTCTTTTGTTTCATTATTAGCCAAGAGCGAGGAGCTAATGTTCGAGAATTAACATCAATTAATGTAACATTAATTAAGCTAATGTTCAAGAAAAAATTTAACCCTACTCTAATCAACTCTATTCTGATTTATTCTACTTTTATCTACTCTATTCTACTCTACCCTACTCTAATCAACTCTTCTTCTTCTTCTTTCGGCTTTTCCCTTCAGGGGTCGCCACAGCGAATCATCTCTCCCCACCTATCCCTATCTTCTGCATCCTCAACACTTGCACACCCCTAGCTTCATATCCTCATTAATTCCATCCATATACCTCCTCTTTGGCCTTCCTCTTTGCCTCCTGCCTGGCAGCTCCATGTCCAACATTCTCCTACCAATATACTCACTCTCCCTCCTCTGAACATGTCCAAACCATCTTAATCTGGCCTCCCTAACTTTGTCCCCCAAACGTCCAACATGAGCTGTCCCTCTGATGTACTCGTTCCTAATCCTGTCCAACCTTGTCACTCCCAAAGAGAACTTCAACATCTTCAGCTCTGCTACCTCTAGCTCTGACTCCTGTCTCTTCCTCAGTGACACTGTCTCTAAACCATACAGCATGGCCAGGTCTCACCACTGTCCTGTACACCTTCCCCTTGATTCTCGCTGATATTTTCTGATCACACAGAACTCCCAACACCTTTCTCCACCCATTCCAACCTGCCTGCACTCGCTTCTTTACCTCTTTCCCACACTCTCCATTACTCTGGACTGTTGACCTCAAGTGCTTAAACTCCTGTACCTTTTTCACCTCTTCACCCTGTAACCTTACTGTTCCACTTCCCTCCCTTTCATTCACACACATGTACTCAGTCTTACTACGACTGACTTTCATTCCTCTTCTCTCCAGCGCAAACCTCCACCTCTCCAGGTTTTCCTCCACCTGCTCCCTGCTCTCACTACAGATCACAATGTCATCTGCAAACATCATTGTCCAAGGAGACTCCTGTCTGACCTCCTCTGACAACTGGTCCATCACCATAGCAAACAGGAAGGGGCTCAGAGCCGATCCCTGATGCAGTCCCACCTCCACTTTGAACTCCTCTGTCTAGCCCACAGCACACCTCACCACTGTCCTGCTCCTCTCATACATGTCCTGCACCACTCTGACATACTTCTCTGCTACTCCTGACTTCCTCATACAGTACCACAGCTCTTCTCTTGGCACCCTGTCATACGCCTTCTCCAAGTCTACAAACACACAGTGCAACTCCCTCTGACCATCCCTATACTTCTCCATCAAAATCCTCAGAGCAAAAATTGCATCTGTTGTGCTCTTTCTGGGCATGAAGCCATACTGCTGCTCACAAATTTCCACTACCTTCCTTAACCTAGCTTCCACTACTCTGTCCCATAGCTTCATTGTATGGCTCATCAACTTTATCCCCCTATAGTTGCTGCAACTCTGCACGTCACCCTTATTCTTAAAGATCGGCACTAACACACTTCTTCTCCATTCCTCAGGCATCCTCTCACTCTCTAAAACCCTGTTGAACAAACTAGTTAAAAATTCCACTGCTGCCTCTCCCAGACACTTCCAGACCTCCACCAGGATGTCGTCAGGACCAACTGCCTTTCCACTTTTCATCCTCTTCAAAGCCTTCCTGACTTCATCCTTTCTAATCTTATCTACTTTCTGTTCCACAGAGTTCACCCCTTCTACTCTTTTTTCCCTCTCATTTTCCTCATTCATCAGCTCCTCAAAGTACTCCTTCCATCTCCTCTGTACACTCTCCTCACTTGTGAGCACCCTTCCATCTCTATCCTTAATAACTCTAACTTGCTGCACATCCTTCCCATCTCAATCCCTCTGCCTAGCTAACCTGTACAAGTCCTTCTCTCCTTCTCTAGTGTCTAACCTAGTGTACAACTCTTCATATGCCTTCTGCTTGGCCTTAGACACCTCCCACTTCACTCTGTGCTGTAACTCCTTGTATTCCTGTCTACTCTCTTCAGTCCTGTCCATGTCCCACTTCTTCTTGGCTAACCTCTTCCTCTGGATACTATCCTGAACTTCTTCATTCCACCACCAAGTCTCCTTATCTTCTTTCCTCCTTCCAGATGACACACCCAGCACCTTTCTCCCTGTCTCCCTGATCACTTCTGCTGTAGTTTCCCAGTCATCTGGCAGCACTACCTGACCACCCATAGCCTGCCTCAACTTCTGTCTAAATTCCTCACAACATTCCTCCTTTTTCAGCTTCCACCACTTGGTTTTCTTCTCTATCTCTATCTTTGACCTCTTCGTCTTACAGACCATGAAAGTCATCCTACACACCACCATCCTATGCTGTCTGGCTACACTCTCTCCCACTGCCACTTTACAGTCACTAATCTCTTTCAGATTGCCTCTTCTACATAGGATGTAGTCTACCTGTGTTCTCCTACCTCTACTCTTGTAAGTCACTCTATGCTCCTCCCTCTTCTGAAAATAAGTGTTAACCACACCCATGTCCATCCTCTTAGCAAAGTCCACTACCATCTGTCCTTCTAGGTTCCTTTCCTTAACTCCAAACTTGCCCATCACCTCCTCATCACCTGTGTTCCTCTCACCAACATGTCCATTAAAATCTGCTCCTATCACCACTCTCTCACCCGTGGGAATACTCTCCATCACCTCATCTAATTCACTCCTCTAACTCACAACCTACCTGTGGGGCATAACCTCTAACAACATTCAACATCACCCCTTCAATCTCTAACTTCAGACTCATCACCCTGTCTGACACTCTCTTCACCTCCAGAACATTCCTCACAAACTCCTCCTTCAGGACCACACCTACCCCATTTCTCTTACTATCCACACCATAATAAAACAGCTTGAATCCTGCTCCTATACTACGAGCCTTGCTATCCTTCCACCTGGTCTCCTGTACACACAGTATATCCACCTTCCTTCTCTCCATCACATCAGCCAGCTCTCTACCTTTCCCTGTCATAGTACCAACATTCAGAGTTCCTATTCTCAGTCCTACACTCTTACCTTTCCTCTTCTCTCTCTGTCTACGCACTCTCCTCCCTCCTCTACTTCTTCAACCAACAGTAGCCCAATTTCCACCGGCGCCCTGTAGGTCATTGTTAACCTGGGCCTCGACCGATCCGGTATGAAATTCAGAGTACTGACAATTCGCATGGTTAAATTTGGCAATGTTTTACGCCGGATGCCCTTCCTGACGCAACCCTCTCTATTTATCCGGGCTTGGGACCGGCACAGAAGTCACTGGACTGTGACCCCCATGGCTAGATTTACTCTATTCTACTCTACCCTACTCTAATCAACTCTATTCTGATTTATTCTACTTTTATCTACTCTACCCTACTCTAATCAACTCTATTCTGATTTATTCTACTTTTATCTACTCTACCCTACTCTAATCAACTCTATTCTGATTTATTCTACTTTTATCTACTCTATTCTACTCTACCCTACTCTAATCAACTCTATTCTGATTTATTCTACTTTTATCTACTCTACCCTACTCTAATCAACTCTATTCTGATTTATTCTACTTTTATCTACTCTATTCTACTCTACCCTACTCTAATCAACTCTATTCTTATTTATTCTACTTTTATCTACTCTATTTGTCTCTACCTTAGTCTACTCAATTCTATTCTTATTTATTCTACTTTAATCTACTCTTCTCTTTTCTACTCTACTGTATTCTGTTCCAATCTACTCTATTCTACTTACTCTATTCTGCTTTAATATATTCTTTTTCTACTTTATTCTACTCTCACTCGAATCTGTTCTACTCTAGCCTACTCTACTGTACTGTACTTTATTCTTCTCTATCCTACTCTTTTCTATTCTATTTTCGTCCACTCAACTCTATTCTACACTACTCAACTTTACCCTACTCTACTCAACTCTATTCTTATTGATTCTACTTTATCTACTCTACTCTTTTTCTACTTTATTCTACTCTAACTTGAATCTGTTACTCGAATCCTTTCTACTCTTCTGTTCTACCCAAACTTACTCTACTCTATTCTACTCTAGGTTACTGTACCCTACTTTACTATACTCTACTCTCTTCTTATTTATTCCACTCTTTTCTACTCTAATGTATTCTGCTCCCATCTATTCTATTCCACGTTTCTGTACTATATTGTACTCTACACTACTCTTATTTATTCTACTTTAATATTCTCTACTCTTTTCAACTCTAATTTATTCTACTCTATTCTGCTCTACTGTGCTGTATTGTGCTGTATATTATTATTTATTCTTCTCTAACTCTATGAATCTCTTACTTGATTCTGTTCATACTCTACTGTACAGTACTCTATTCTTCTCTAATCTACTCTTTTTTATTCTTCTCTACTGAGTTCTATTTTACTCTGCTTAACTGTACTCTACTCTGCTGTACTCTATTCTACTTTGCTGTACTCCAATCTACTCTACTCTTTGACCTCTGGGATTGATACTGCTAATGCATGCTAAGTTTCTGTAGACTGTCCAATGTCCACTTTGGCTTTGGGATTGAAGAGGAAACCTACCCAGATCCAGCTCCATCTTGGTCACACTCTCTGATCTCTGTCTGAATCCCTGAATATATTCATTAAAATTAGAATTAGAATTTATTTGTATATTGATTTTAACAATGGACATTGTCACAAAGCAGCTTTACAGGATTCTATAAATTCAGGATGTAAATTATACAATGTAAATGTAAACATAATTAGTCTTGTTATATCTCTGATTCTGATGTCTGCCATGTTTTCCACTTTTGTTTCCACTGTTGCTTTTTCTCTCGTTTTAATTATTTTAGCTCCAAGACCAGACTTAATTTTTTTCTCCCTTTAATAAAGAACTTACAAGGAAGTTAGTGTGAGATGTGTACTTGGGTTTAACAGATGGTTATTGCTAGCAATTTGCTTTCAGGTCATGTGTTAGAGCTGCTCGCTGTTCTTACACGAAAACTTTCCCATTTCAAACAGCAACTTCTCTCTACTCTTTTACACAGTGTGTTGGCCATGGAGTCAGCATGGTTACGAGGACGGTTTGCTCTAGCGTTTTCGATACAGTGCTCGATACAGTTTAAATGGAAATTTTAACACCTGCGCATTCATCCAATCAGCCAATCCTGCAGATACAGGTCAAGAGTATCTTCAGTCGAAAAACAACGAGTGAGAGACAGTTGTGTGGGTGAAACCCCCTAGATCTGGTGTGTCCAATCTTATCCACAAAGGGTCAGGTTTTCATTCCAACCAAGCAGGAGCCTCACCTGATTCCACCTGTTTAATCAACTGATTTTGGCTTTCAGAAGCCTCCGGTGTGGCTTCTGCTCGGTCGGATTGAAAACCTGCACCCACACCGGCCCTTTGCAGATAAGATTGGTCATCCCTGCCTCAGATGATGAAAGAGGTCAGAGGATGAGCAGACTGCTCGGAGGTGACAGGAAGGATATAGTAGCTCCTCTTGTTTGTGTTGCTGTACACTCTGACAGTCTCTCTCAGGCTCTGATTAGCTGCCCAGCACAGTGTTGCAGAACTTCCTTCGTGTCTGAAGTTGCTACGTCTGGCCTGGTGCATGATGTGTGGATACAAATTTCCCCCCAGTCCCATCACATCACCCCTGACACTGCGCTGGCTGTGAATCACTATTACAGAATTACCTGAGTGACTCATAGCAGCTCAGGAACATTATATTATAGAGCACTTTTCCTCTCCTGACTCATTTTTAACAAAAGGGAAAAAATCCTACGCACTGTAGGATGCCAGAAGTGAACCGTAAAAGTGGAAGGAAAGAAATGCACCTTAATGAACCACTGAGTCTCATCTTTCTTCCTCTTTCTCCTGCATCTCCATCATCCCATTTTTCACTTGTTTCAAATTCTCTGTCTTTTTCCTCCTCCTCCTCCTCCTCTCCTTCTCCTCCTCATCTTCTCCCTCTCCTTCTCCTCCTCCTCCTCATCTTCTCCCACGTCTTCTCCTCCTCTCCTTCTCCTCCTCATCTTACCCTTCTCCTTCTCCACCTCATCTTCCCCCTCTCCTTCTCCTCCTCCTCCTCATCTTCCCCCTCTCCTTCTCCTCCTCCTCATCTTCTCCCTCTTCTTCTCCTCCTCTCCTTCTCCTCCTCATCTTTCCCTACTCCTTCTCCTCCTCCTCATTCTCATCTTCCGTCTCCTTCCCCTCTTCCTCCCCCTCCTCCTTCTCTTCCTCATCTTCCCCGTCTTCTTCTCCTCCTCTCCTTCTCCTCCCCATCTTTCCCTTCTCCTTCTCCTCCTCCTCCTCATCTTCCCTTCTTCTTCTCCTCCTCCTCCTTCTCTTCCTCATCTTCCCCGTCTTCTTCTCCTCCTCTCCTTCTCCTCCCCATCTTTCCCTTCTCCTTCTCCTCCTCCTCCTCATCTTCCCTTCTTCTTCTCCTCCTCTCCTTCTCTTCCTCTCCTTCTTCTCCTCATCTTTTCCCTCTCCTTCCCCTCCCCCTCCTCCTCATCTTCCCCCTCTCCATCTCCACCTCATCTTCCCCCCTCCTTCTCCTCCTCCTCCTTATCTTCCCCCTCTTCTTCTCCTCCTCTCCTTCTCCTCCTCTTTAAACAATCTGGATGAATCCAGAAATGTAAAAGCTTCTGATTGGACAGTTGTTACAATAAGGAGTTCATTTGGAAAGCAGCTGTTGCTGTATTTAAGACTCTACCTTTAGAGTCAGCATCTTTTCCCAAAACCTTAGAAAGAAAACCTTGGACCTCTAGAATTCTGGTTCTTCCTTACAAGCAATTTCCAAGCATCTGAAGTCATCACGAGCATCTGTATGAACATCTGTATAAGAATATAAACCACTTGTGACCACACAGTCACTTCAGCATTCAGGAAGAATGAGCTAATGAACTCCCAGCGATGAAAGAACTTTGGGCCGAAAGGTTCAACTGACAACAGCCAAGGAACTGCTGAAGGAGCTGAAGGCATTAAGAGAGTCCTACATCACCATGGCCTTAAAGACTGGTGTTCAGGGAAGAAGTTTCTTCTCCAGGAGCAGCTTAAAAAAAGCCAGAGTGAAGTGTGAAGGAGATCTCTAGTCTTGTGGAGGAGTGTTCAGATGAAACAAATATCACAGCGTAATGATCAGCTCTGTGTGTAGAGGAAAAAAGGGTGAGGCTTTTAATCTGAAGAACATCATCCGAAATGTGAAGCATGGGACTGGTAGCATCGTATTTTACTGGTTCACAAAAACTAAAGGAAGGAGGATTAGTAGAAATACTGAGGAAACATCTCAGTCAGAAAGTTAAAACCTGGTCACAGCTGGATCTTCCATCAAGACCGTGATCCTATACAAACATCTAAAGTGTAACACAAGGGCTAAAAGACAACACAGTGAAGGTACTGGAGTGGCCATCACAAAGCCCTGACCTGAAGAAACCCAGAGAAAAAGTGTGGACTGAATTGAAAAATTGTGTCTGCATTCCAGCAGAACATTGAGAGAAGTATACACTGAGGATACACCGATAATCTGATGATGAATAAATTGTTATCTATTAAAATGACTTCTTAACCCACACACACACACACACCGACACGATCCCTCCCATTGGGACTGATTGACCGATCTACCTTGTTGACGGTGAATATGCAAATGAGATTGAAAAAGAGGTTGAAGTGAGAAGATCAAGTGCTTTGGCAGAAATGCACCAGTTAACATCCTGAAAATGGAAAGATATTTATATTTCGATGAACATTTTCCAGCTAATCTATATTGTTATATATCCAGTACACGTTTACGGCTAACAACTGAAGGCTTGATTTAGCATTTTCTAATTAGCTTTCGAAGGTGTATAAAGTCCCAGATTGCAGCCACAAAGCAGTAATTATGAAGACGTTGACTCAGCCTTTAATATCCAAAGTGGCTTGTGTTTGGAAAGCAGTAACTAGATCAAGACAGATACTTCGAGGAAATTGCTTATCATTTAATAACTTTTGTCTGCCAACAGACCAATGATAATCAGTGCTCTGGTGTGTGTGTGTGTGTGTGTGTGTGTGTGTGTGTGCGTGTGTGTGTGTGTGTGTGTGTGTGTGTGTGTGTGTGTGTTAAGAAGGCTAGTGTCTTGTGTATTTTAATGGCATCCTGTAACTACTGGATCTGGTAAAGAGAGCAGATGATTTTAATAATAAAACAATGACAAATTATATGATATGGAAAGACGTTAGTGTTTCCTACGTCAGAAACGTCTCTGCTGTTGCTCTGAGATCAGCCGGATCTCACGATGTCGAGCATGTAGCTGAGAAAAGAATCGAAAGATGAAGTGAAGACCGAAGAGGCCAAGGCTCTGGAGCGGACCGAACTGCCTTTTTTGCTAATTGCTAACAAACAGTTGTGGATAATAATTACAGATGATCGACCTAGCAAAACACAGTCAATTTAACGCGCTAGTGTTCCACATGAACTGGGCTGGCATTATTATTATTATTAACATATAATAAGATGCACTTTGGATGGATTTATTTTATCTCGAGGCAAACTGTTAGCCTGAGTTCGTGCTAATCTCTTTACACCAGGCACTATGAAAATCAGGGGACAGATAAAGTGTAAAAGCAACAAAGAAGCTAAGAACATCTATTCCTAATATAATAATATGCAAATGAGAAGCTGGCAAAGATTTGAATACACATGTAATAGTAGCCATTATATTAATAGAGAGAAGAAATTATAGAGAGGCTACGTGAATATTTTAATCCTGGTTCACTTGTTCATTCGAATTTATTTATTAGAAGAAGACGCCTTTATTTATCACGTTAACATTATAGCACATAACAGCTTGTTAGAGTCAGAGGTCAGGGCTAGCCATGATGAAAAACTCCCTGAGATGTTATGAGGAAGAAACCTTGAGAGGAACCAGGCTCAGAAGGGCCTCATCATCCTCATCTGGGTGAAAAATGACGTGAAAAATGACGTGAATGTAAATGATGTCCGTTAATATTGTAACGACCTTCGTGGTTGCCGCGTGCACACGCCTGCA
Source organism: Hemibagrus guttatus (assembly GCA_033459395.1). NCBI lineage: Eukaryota > Metazoa > Chordata > Actinopteri > Siluriformes > Bagridae > Hemibagrus > Hemibagrus guttatus. The sequence continues at coordinate 2,477,135 of JAUCMX010000010.1, read as the reverse complement.
CGCCGTGAAAGGAGGCCCATACAAGACGAAGACAGATACAAAAGGATCCCTATATATAGGGCACAACATTAGGACTAATTGGGAACAGGTGACATGGCAGGAATTAAACAATAGGGAAGGCGTGACACAAGATACACACAAACAAGCAGGCTTCGAAGATTCACCTGCCAGCGCCCTCTCCAGGCCTGGCAGGGAACTGTCCAGCTGTTCCTGACATTTATACACCAGCAACCAGGAGCTCTTGAGGAACTAATAGGTCAGTGTAGTGTCTGAGTTCATTATAGACTCAAAAAAAAAGCTGACTCGAAGATGGCGTGATAGTCTCCAAGATCTCCAGTAAAGATTCTGCAGCTTGGATCGTAGCACCAGTGCCAGACGTCCTAAAGTGTGGGGAGGAAGTGTGCAGGAGAGGTCTTTCAGAAGAACATTAGAGTGGATAAACTGAGCATTCTGTCATCGCCGAGGGTTTCAGCTCATGTTAAGTAGGTGCAGGACATAAATTACCGCACTAATAAACATGCCACATAAACTTCGATCCCTGAGAGCAGTATTGTCTCTGATGATGAAGCTGTCTCCTGCAGCTCCCTCTGGCTTTCTTCAGACTCTCTGTGGCTTTCTGGATGTATGGATTATTCATGATGGTACGTTTTAGAGTGTTATTTACATAACAAAGACTGTTCGTAATATATTGTGTCTAATCTAACAGGCTTCTGTCGGCTTCATCGTGGAGCTCTGTGTTGGAGGCCATCCCCTTGGCCTCTGGAGAGTGCTCTGTGCTGGAGGCCGACAGATCGGCCTTGTAGTAGGTGATGAAAGGCTGACGGGCTCGTCTGTCATTTTGGCTCTTCCCGGTGTCCTTTCGAGGTCTCTACTGGGATCTACAAACTCCCAGTTTATGGCTTGTGCAAATTCGTTCTCCCGGAACAGGCAGGGGCTTCTCGCTGTAGTAAGACAGCACCACAGTGCTGGAGCTGTTCATTCACTGTTCTTCCTTGGGCTTGGGGTTTGCTTCTTTTGAAATGTAGATCTGAACCTGGAGCAGGAACCCCGGGGAGCACCGGTGAAGGGGCACAGGGTCCCAGGTCTCGTTTTTTCAGTCAGGTGTTGGGAGTTTCAGTGTGGCACTGGCCTCCTGCTGCATCCACGGGAAACGAAGCGTTCTGTCTCGTGTTGCTCAAGAACAGCCGTGAGGACACAAGTGCAAGAGGTTCTTCTCTATTTACACAAAAATAGCAGAGAAAATCCAAAAGGCAGGTCAGGAACAGAACTGGCTCGGGATACTGAAAACAAATCTCCGGCTAAAACGATACCACAAGTGATACCACACACAAGGGTTTAATAAGAAAACAGGTGAGTTCAGTAAGGAAATATACAGGAAATGACATGACAGAACAGAGACAGGAAATGAATTCAAACATACACGTGGCAAAGTAAACAAACAACTTTAAAAAGCAAATTTAAATGAGCTCATCGTAAAACATTCTGTTTATAAAAAGATATTTTTACTCCCCAAGATCATTTTCACAGTGAACTAAAATAAATAAATCAATGCTTGACCGTTACTGTGATCTACACTACAGAATCTTTCTATAATAATCCACGCTAATGATGTCAGTGGTGTTGATATCACACTCCAGTGCTAAACAGTACAGTCTACAGCTAGAGCTCTACATGTGACCTCCACTTCAAGGTTACTTAAAATGAGTGAGGCTTTTAGAGCGCTGTTAACTCAGCACATAAATATACATGCATATCGTTTGGCCGTGACCACTTCCTCATACGTCCTGATCCTTCATCATCCTTCCTCAGTCTTCCTCATCTTTCATCACCCGTCATCATCATTCCTCAGTCTTCATCATCCTTCATCATCCCTCCTCAGTGTTTCTCATCCTTCATCATCCGTCATCATCATATTGTTTGGCCGTGACCACTTGCTCATACGTCCTGATCCTTCCTGATCCTTCATCATCCTTCCTCAGTCTTCCTCATCCTTCCTCATCTTTCATCATCCGTCATCATCAATCCTCAGTCTTCATCATCCTTCGTCATCCGTCATCATCAGTCATGAGTCTTCATCATCCTTCATCATCATTCCTCAGTCTTCCATCATCCTTCATCATCTTTTGTCAGTGTTTCTCAACCTTCCTCATCCTTCGTCATCATCAGTCCTCAGTCTTCATCATCCTTCATCATCTTTCGTCAGTCTTCCTCATCCTTCATCATGCTTCTTCAATCTTCCTCATGCTTCATCATCCTTCATCATCATTCCTCAGTCTTCATCATCCTTTCTTAGTCTTCCTCATCCTTCTTCATCCTTTCTCATCCTTCTTCATCCTTCCTCATCCTTCTTCATCCTTCATCATCATTCCTTAGTCTTCATCATCCTTCCTCATCCTTCCTCTGTCTTCATTATCCTTGCTCAATCTTCCTCATCCTTCTTCATATTTCATCATCCTTCCTCTGTCTTCCACATCCTTCTTCATTCTTCCTTAGTCTTCCTCATTCTTCCTTATCCCTCATCATCCTTCCTTAGTCTTCCTCATTCTTCTTCATCCTTCATCATCCTCCTTGCACAGTCTTCCTCAGTCTTCTTTATCCTTCCTTATTCTTCATCATTCTTCATCAGTCTTCCTCATCTTTCCTCATCGTTCATCAGCATTCCTCATCTTCCTTCATCCTTCCTTAGTCTTCCTCATCCTTCTCCCTTTAGAGCTTTTATACTAAGTTCAGATGGAACATTTTATAATCATTATTTTTAACAATGTGAGCAGATATTTTTACTTTATTTACTTACTTGATAAAAAGGAGCACCATCTCTCTCTCTCTCTCTCTCTCTCTCTCTCTCTCTCTCTCTCTCTCTTTCTCTCTCTCTCTCTCTCTCTCTCTCTGTCATTCTTTTTTTCTTGTCACTGACAGAGTGAGATTTCTGAGAGCTGTCAGCGACTCTCATCCTTCTTTCCCTCCACATCGTCTCTCCCTCCCTCTGGTTCTTTCCTCCTTCCTCCATAATTCACTTCATCCTCTGTGTTTTTCTGAAACACTGTATTCTCATTTCTCCACCTCCTCCTTTTGTCCTCCTTTTCCTTTTTCTATTAAGAAATAGTGAATTCTCTTCTCAAGTCTCTCCTGTTTCTCCCACGTTACGCATTCTTCTCTCATTCTTCTACAAATACACCTCCTGTCTATCTGAACTGCATCAGAAATGGGGCAGAAATCTCATTTCAGAATGAAAACATGTCGGGGGGGGGGAGTTCGCTTTTAGCTCCTGCAACATGTATAGAAGACACTCATTACAAAAGACCTCAGTTTCTCTTCATTTCCGGTGTGTAAACAGTCTCAGGTGCTTGACCGAAGGTCTCCACACGACACGTGACACACATCTGCATCATTTTCTTCATGAAATCAGTCTGTATGTATCATATTCTCTGCGTGGATTTGTTAGCATAAACTGGAGTGTATTTATACACAAGAATATATGTTTATTATAATACCTGCTTTAGCCTACTTGTCTGATGCTAGGTGTGATCATCAAGCTGTAGCCATACACATGAGAAACACACAGCTCAGCTTTGGCTAAAACACTAAAACATGCTAACAGCACTGACAGGTATCTTCACAGAGCAATTCATCGTAAATAAACTTTTATTTTAAAACAACTCTTTCTTTTCTTTCTCTCCCTGTAAGGTTCTCTGTCACTGGGTGTGTTCCTCGTGTCAGTCGGTCTCACCGTGTGTGTCGTGTGGCTCGTGGCGCTCTGCGGCGTCTGTGGATGGTGTCAACGCAGACTGGTGAGTGATGTCACTTCCTGTTTCAAGGTAAATCTCAAAGGAGCGGTAGCCATTTTAACACTGTTCTGTGAATAACATTTCCTACAACGTACAATGAAAATGTTTACTCATGTGGAACAACAGGTTGGATGTTTTATTATTATTACTGATTGATTGATTGATTGATTGATTGATTGATTGATTGATTGATTGATTGATTGACTGACTGACTGACTGATTGATTGACTGATTAGTTGATTGATTGAAATGGCCAATTTCATTTCTTTCAATTTCATTCATAGTAATGAGCTGAATGTGGAAGGAATCACACTCTAGATGGACCATTTAGATTTTCAAGGAAAGGAAATGAGAAAAGAAGAGAGGAAAAGAGGTGTAAAAAAGAGAGAGAGAGAGAGAGAGAGAGAGAGAGAGAGAGAGAGAGAGAGAGAGCAGACGGGTGGACTGTAGGTGGCTTAAATGAGCACAGGCTTTAATTACATTCAGTAATTGGGCTCTGGTCCATATCCACACCCTACAGGCATCTAGCAGCTTCCTATTATTATAGAGAAGGATTACCCTTTCCCTCTCTTCCTCCCTCCATTCTTCTGTCCATCTCGCTCTCTCTCTCTCTTTCATCATTGCCTGATTGGCTGCTCTGAGTGACAGGCAACAAGGGCATATAAGGCAACCTTGCACTTTTAACCCATGACATCACTGCAATATTTCACCTCCTGTTAGCACAGGGTTCGGGGACATAAACAATCCTTTTGTCTAGCAGCGACTGAGCGGCTGATCGCTCCGATTTCTCCACGTGACGGATGTTTCTCGGGTCAGCACGAGCTTCAATTTAGAAGCAAACGAATTAAAAGCTCCACCTATGTTGCCCGGCAGTCCGTAAATCAGGACGTCGTGATAGCAGATCTCAGAGAAAAGGTGAAAAAGCTCCTCAGATAATAAGTGCTCACTTATCTCACTACTACTGGATCCTCTTTAAACCCGAACTGGATATATTTATACTGGACATTTGTTTTCCAAATTCCAAAAATAGAGCGAGAGAGAGAGAGAGAGAGAGAGAGAGAGAGTCTGACACACTGAGACACATATTTAGTCTCTCACATCTCACATCTTTTTAGTTTTAATCAACTTTTCTTTTTTAAAGCCTTTTCAGTGCCACAGCACATTTCATATACTGTATATATATATATATATATTATATATATATATATATATATATATATATATACATACACCGATTAGCCATAACATTATGACCACTGAGAGGTGAAGTGAACAACACTGATTATCTCCTCATCATGGCACCTGTTAGTGGGGTCTTGTGGGGTGTTCCCTGCAGTGGTCAGTATCTATCAAAAGTGGTCCAAGGAAGGAACAGTGGTTCAATGGCCATGGCTCATTGATGCACGTGGGGAGCGAAGGCTGTTCCTGTGTGATCAGAATGTGAGCAGTGACTCTGTGCTGTAACACGAACAACAGGTTTACATCAATGCGCCCATTCTAATACTGTATTGTTTCTATAGCAACAGCTCAAACATGGGGATTTGTACTGCGGACACTATACATACTCTCAGACCGGTAATTAACAACAACAACAAAAAAAAAAACGCATGATGCTGGGTAACCAATAATGTCCGACATTAACCCAAACCAGGACGAGTTGAATTATTGAATTATGGAACAGAACGAACGATTTCTCGGAGGATTTCTTTCTTGGGCTCAGGCGTCCTTGACATTTTCGACATTCTTCTTCCTGCAGTTTGACGAGTTGATGAGGAATTGAACGGCTCACTTATATATACAGTATGTGCATCTCTCTCTTGCTGAATCTGCGGAGGTGCAGCAGCGCTCTGAAGTCTGGATTCTGTCCGTGTGGTTAGACGTCTGATCTCAAACAGTCAAATGTTGATGGACAGGACGAGGACAGCGCGGGGGTTGAGTGGGACTGCATGGTTTTCAGTGGATCCAACAGAGACAGCATCTGTCCTTATCTCAGCCTTTCTTCTCTCTCTCTCTCTCTCTCTCTCTCTCTCTCTCTCTCTCTCTCTCTCTCTCTCTCCGTGTCTGACATGTTAATTCTCTGCCCTCTCTCGCTGTTCTCTCATTATTGCAAATTCTGTAAACCCATTAATTTGGTCATTTTCACGTCTCTCCTCCTACTCTATCCTTTTCTCTGCAGTCCGTCTCTCACTCTCTCTCTCTCTCTCTCTCTCCCCTGCCGTGCTACCCCACTGAGATTTCTTCTTCTCTCCTCTTTCATCTCTGCATTCTGCGATTCCTCCTGGCTTTTGGCGAAGCTGCTTAAGACTTTAGGATGGTGTTTAATCAGAAACCCAACTGATAGACATCCACGAGCCTTTCAGAAAAAGCCTGTGAGGCTGAGAGGGTGAGTGTTTACTCATTTGCATGAACCCAAGGAGACGATATTCATAGCTGTCTGTGCTGAACATCATACGGACTTCATCTCTGAGCATCTCGCACTAAATAAGAATTCACACTGTAGATTTATCTGAATTAAAGGCCTCTCGAAAACAAACCAGAAAGCAGCGGCAATCCAAACCAAAGGCCCACAATCATTTTTCTTTTTTTAGAAAGCAGTGAAAGATACCGGCTGCTGGAAATAGTGTAAAAAACATGTTAAATGAATGGAACAGGGACAAGGTGCGAGTTGTGTGCAAAAGAGTGTAAATGCATTTCCTGCCTAAATCCAATCACGCAACAATCATCCGTCTGACAGAGAAATGATCCCACACTTCAGCACCGTGTGTTGTGTATACAGTAAAGATCTGCTCGGTGGTACGATAGTTCAGTGCCACTGACGAATCCTGTCCTCAGGCACTAAATAAAGCTCGACCAGTTCCACAAATACAGTTAGTTATTTCACATTTACCTAAGATGTGATGGATTCTCTGAGTTTGTTTATCATCATCATGAATCATTTCCTCTGGTGACGTCCTCATGATTTTCAACATGTAGATACAACTTCATGACTCTATCACAGTCTGATACGTTAATTATTACGGGAAATTTGTTTTGCTGCACTTCCTGTGTGATAAGCTACAGCTTCCTTCATTACTGATAAACAGAATGGTATGGCTGCTGTGGAAACGTGACTGCTATGGAAACATGGCTGTTCTGGTAACGTGCTATATAAATGTGGAAACATGGCTGCTTTGGTAACATGGCTGCTATGGAAAACGTGGCTGCTATAGGAAACCTGGCTACTATGGTAACTTGGCTGCTATGGAAACATGACTGCTATGGAAACATGGCTGCTATGGTAATGTGACTGCTATGGAAACGTGACTGCTATGGTAATGTGGCTGCTATAGAAAACCTGGCTGCTATGGTAACTTGGCTGCTATGGAAAACCTGGCTGCTATGGAAACGTGGCTGCAATGGAAAATATGGCTGCTATGGAAACCTGGCTGCTATGGAAACGTGGCTGCAATGGAAAATATGGCTGCTATGGAAACCTGGCTGCTATGGAAACGTGGCTGCAATGGAAAATATGGCTGCTATGGAAACCTGGCTGCTATGGTAACATGACATTTTAACAGGTTGGTTTCTGTCATATTAGATAGATCAGACAGACAGACAGACAGACAGACAGACAGATAGATAGATAGATAGATAGATAGATAGATAGATAGATAGATAGATAGATAGATAGATAGATAAGTACAGAGAAATTATGCAATGACATGGCAGATACAATAAAGCTGATTTTTAAAGCTGACAGACTACATACTCCACACATACTACATACTACACACAAACTACAGATACTACACACATATTACATACTACCCACACACTATACACAAACTGCACACATACTACATACTATCCACATACTACATAATACACACATACTACATACTATCCACATACTACACACATACTATATACTATCCACATACTACCCACATATTAAACACTACCCTCATACTACACACATACTACATACTATCCACATACTACACACATACTACACAGATTCTACATACTACACACATACTACACACATACTACACACTACCCACATACTACCCACATGCTACATACTACACAGATACTACATACTATCCACATGCTACCCACATACTACATATTATCCACATACTACACACATATTAAACACTACCCTCATACTACACACATATTACATACTATCCACATACTACACACATACTACACAGATTCTACATACTACACACATACTACACACATACTACACACTACCCACATACTACCCACATGCTACATACTACACAGATACTACATACTATCCACATGCTACCCACATACTACATATTATCCACATACTGCACACATATTACACACTACGCACACACTACACACATACTATATACTATCCACACACTACACACATACTACACACTACCCACATACTACCCAGATGCTACATACTACACAGATACTACATACTATCCACATGCTACCCACATACTACATATTATCCACATACTACACACTATTACACACTACCCACAACTACACACAACTCATCTATCCACATACTACCCACATACTACTACACACCATACTACATACTATCCACATACTACACACATATTACACACTACCCACACACTACACACATACTATATACTATCCACACACTACACACATACTACATACTACACACATACTACCCACATACTACATACTACACACATACTACCATCCACATACTACCCACATACTACATACACACACTATACTACACACTACTCCACACTACTACACACATATACACACTACCCACACACTACACACATACTATATACTATCCACACACTACACACAACTACAATACTACACACACACTACATACTACCACTACTATACTACCACCACCATACTTACCACCACAATTACACCACCACACACTACACACATACTATATACTATCCACACACTACACACATACTACATACTACACACATACTACCCACATACTACATACTACACACATACTACATGCTACCACATACTACCCACATACTACATACTACACACATACTACATACTATCCACATACTACACACATATTACACACTACCCACACACTACACACATACTATATACTATCCACACACTACACACATACTACATACTACACACATACTACATACTATCCACATACTACACACATATTACACACTACACCACACACTACACACATACTATATACTATCCACACACTACACACATACTACATACTACACACATACTACCCACATACTACATACTATCCACATACTACCCACATACTACATACTACACACATACTACATACTATCCACATACTACACACATATTACACACTACCCACACACTACACACATACTATATACTATCCACACACTACACACATACTACATACTACACACATACTACATACTATCCACATACTACACACATATTACACACTACCCACACACTACACACATACTATATACTATCCACATACTACACACATACTACATACTACACACATACTACCCACATACTACATACTACACACATACTACATATTATCCACATACTACACACATACTATATACTATCCACATACTACACACATACTACATACTACACACATACTACCCACATACTACATACTACACACATACTACATATTATCCACATACTACACACATACTATATACTATCCACATACTACACACATACTACATACTACACACTATCCACATATTACATACTACACCCATGCATACTAGAAGAAAAGACAAGCCATTATTCCATAGCTTTTGTAATAAACACAAGTTGGTGGATAAATCACTGCTCCTATGTTTGGCCACAGGTTTTGGTGGATCCAACAATCAGAAAGATAAAAAAAAAAACTCTTCTCCTCACTGACAGCTGGGAAAGATTGATATTGTTTGTACGCTCGAATTCTCAGGTGCTGTGGTGCTGCTCTTTAACGTATCCTACACTCTGACTGAGGACACTGCAGCAGCCGCTGTTCAAAAAACCTGTAGACATTTTGACACCAGAAAACATGAACAGTATGTAGAATGTGTATATTAATCTGGTCGTGCTACATGATTTCTAAAGAGGAATGTGTTTCCATCTCTGTCTCTCTCTCTCTCTCTCTCTCTCTCTCTCTCTCTCTCTCTCCACCTGTTGTTAGGTGTGTTGTTTCCCTCTGTTGTCGTCGGTGTGTGTTTCTCTGTCAGACGGATCATTGCAGAGTAATTTGTGTCTTGGCAGGAAACACATTTCGACGCTGCCTCCGAAACAGTGCGAAGACATCACTGCTTTTCCTCATCCCTCTTCAAATCATTTATCATCTTTTACGCCGTTTCTAGCAGCTGCTATCTTTCAGGGTGCTCGCTAATGAATTTTCCAGCCTCCATGTAAATAAATTGCTGAAGTCTTAATGACTTCAAAGCTTTACGTTACACTGGAGTGTACATTTGGATTTAGTGTAGATGAATGATGATGATGATGATGATGATGATGATTATGATGATAATGAAGAAAAATGAGCTCACTAGCATGATGACATCATATTAATTAAGGTTGGATATTGAAATTGCAGAATTCATGTCATTAAAGCAAATTATGTGAGGATCCTGGTTATTTAGCTAGCTAGGCTAGTCGTAGCTTTTGAACTTTTCGAACTCCACTATCAGAGCGAGCAGATCATCTCCGTCTCAGACCTAATAAAAATTCTGGAGAGCAGCTTGTATGTGTGTGTGTGTGTGTGTGTGTGTGTGTGTGTGTGTGTGTGTGTGTGTGTTTAGTTTTTTTTTATACCTGATTAGCAAACACCAGCTAGCTAGTCAAAGGTTGCTCATTTAGCCAAAATCTTTTCTTGCACAAATGACACAACTACAGTTTAGCAACTCAAGTCTTTGTTACATATTTAATGTTTAGCATTGAACGGAAACATTTTCTTTCGATGAATAATCAATTAGTCAAGCCTGTAGTGTAGCCTGTAGGACCGAGCAGCTGATTATTGACAAACACTCGTTATTTTCAGCCCTAATTGATTACACATTATGAGGATCATTAGGATTTAAATTAACACTACTAATTCAATCAGTGCTGCTTATTGACTCACTGCTTTATCCCTCTTCCTATTAGACCCTTTTCATTAGAAAACTATAAGCTGCCTTTAGAAACTATTCCTTACTTTATTTGAAGCAGAATTACATTATTTTCCCCTCAAACAGATAATAATAATAGACGGAAATTCACTTAGCTGAAGGGCTTTAAACCTAGATTTAAGGATCTTTAAGCATTTTCAAGGGATCTCAATCTAACAAAATAACCATGCATTGGCAATATGGACAGAGGGTGCTAACATAAGGCCAAAAATATGTGCACTCCTGACCTTTATACCTACACCGATCATCCATATCATTGTGAGCAGTGAGAGGTGAAGTGAATAAGACTGATGATCTCCTCATCATGGCACCTGTTAGTGGGTGGGATATATTAGGCAGCAAGTGAACATTTTGTCCTCAAAGTTGATGTGTTAGAAACAGGAAAAATGGACAAGTGTAAGGATTTGAGCGAGTTTGACGAAGGGCCAAATTGTGATGGCTAGACCACTGGATCAGAGCATCTCCAAAACTGCAGCTCTTGTGGGGTGTTCCCGGTCTGCAGTGGTCAGTATCTATCGAAAGTGATCCGATTCAACAGACAAGCTACCGTTGCTCAAATTGCTGAAGACGTTAATGCTGGTTCTGATAGAAAGGTGTCAGAATACACAGTGCATGATGGGTCAGGGCTGTTTTGGTGGGAAAAGGGGGACCAACACAATATTAGGCAGGTGGTCATAATGTTAAGCCTGATCGATGTACAAGTTAGGGTTGAACATCTCATTAACATAGATTACAATCAGCGCCACTCTTCTGCGAAGCTTTCCACTCGATGTCGGATTGTATCTGTGGGGATTAGTGTTTGTTCAGCTACAAGAGCATTAGTGATATCAGACACTGATGTTGGAATGTAGAGGAAGCTCCATTTCCAGTTCATCCCAGTGGTGTTGAGTCAGAGTCAGGGCTCTCGAGTTCTTCCACCTCCACACCATGTCTTCATGGAGCTGCTTTGTGCACAGACTCATTGTCGTGCTGGAACAGGGTTTGTCGCTCCACTGAAAAGAGATTGTGAAGTCACACTACACAGACGGCGTGCTTCGATATATGTAGGAAGAACTACGTATGGGTGTGATGTGATGGTCAGGGGTGCACATACATTTGGATATATAGTGTAACATTATTCATAAGCATGAATGTAGACATAAGCAAGTGAGCTCAATATAGGCCCGCCCACTTGACATTAAAGGGGTGAAATTCTGATTAAATACACGTAAACAGTGAAATGTTACCAATTATCTAGATGTTTCTGCAGATTGTGGCTCCAACACCAACATGAACGTGATTAAACAGCAATCATGCCTGAGGTCATTCCCTGGGGTTTTAATAACCGGCCTTTATGTGCAGCATTTCCATAAATACATATTTCTGCAGCAACAATAACAGATGTTTACATCATCATAAATCCTGAATTTATTGTTTTCTTGCTCAGAGCCGGTTTTTATACACCATATTCACAATGACGGTTTTATCCGTGTTGGGAAAACCAAAGTTTTGCTTTTATTTTTTTATTTGAAAAATAATTCAGAAATGTCTTTTGAGATCCTGAGGGTGTGGTTAGGCATTAGATTATTCAGCTAGAGGAAAACATGTCAATAGAAATATCCCAGAGAGAGAAAGAGGGAGAGATTTGTGTGTGTGTGTGTATATGTGTGTGTGTGTGCACATACTATATTTGACATTTTGTTGGTTGGTGTTTGTTTGCCTGGTGAATTGTGTAAAGAAACACTGTTTATCATTCTCCATATCACTGTGGATTTTCCTTGAGCACTAACACAAATACAGACACACACACACACACACACACACACACACACACACAAACAGTGGCACAGTGGGCAAACAGTGTTTGATGACCAACTTTCTATGGAGTCTTTCAGTCAAGTAAGGAATTATTGACTCTGAGCCTGTGAAAATACTGTTCCTTTACTCTTCATAGACTCTGTGTGTGTGTATGTGTGTGTTAGAGAGAGGTAATGTAGTGGGAGCAGGTCCCAGTAGAGTGTCCCAATATAACAGCAAATAACAGCTGAGGCTGGGATGAAGAAGATTGTCAAACAAAGAGCCTTGTGCATCAGGAGGTTTACACTCACTTCAGAGATTAAATAAATGAAACCTTATAGAAATATAGAAATCATATTCTTCTTGATTATGATAAGGACGGCCTGGGCAGCGTCCATGTAAAAAAAAGTGAGCTAAGGATTTCTCTGTGCTGAGTATCAACAGCAAACCTTGTACCTGTGACCTCAGGTGATCTGACCATCATAGTCCTAGTCAACCTGCTCGTCCTGTTCTCCATTCTCACCTGCTGAGCCGATTCAGAATGCTAACTGTGCTAACTGCAGCAGAATGGCACTGAGTGAAGCGTGCAGGCTGTGTGAAGCAAATGGGCAGAAGGCTTGGCTGCTCAGCCCCCTGGAAAGAGGAGCATAAGCTCCTTTACAATGTTGAAATAAACAGAAGTTGGCACTTGGCGAGAATTGTTAGTGAAGTGAACTCACTCTCCTACGAAGACCGACCCTGATGCATTCTCACTGCCTTCTTCTAAGTTGCTCCAGTGGATGAAGTGGAAGACGCTATGGTGAATGTGGGCTGTATATCCCTCACATGGATCATCACAGTCACGTCTGGCTGTTAATGAAATAAGAATGTCATAACTTCAAGTGTAAGGAGGACAGAAGGAGCGCAAGAACCCTTGAGGCAGTGCTGCAAACTGTGGCAGTAAAGTGTAGAAGTTTACTAAGTCTGTTTAAGGAGCTGTGAAGGCAGGGATCCTGGATCCAACACCGATGTCAGAGCCGGATTAAGGACATTCATTTACATTTACATTTACGGCATTTGGTAGAAGCCCTTATCCAGAGCGAGGTGCAAAAATCTTGATCAATGAACACATTAACACTGGTTCAATAGCTCACAGACTTAGGACTGGAACATGGAAAATAAGAGCTAGTTTCAGGAAGAACTCCATCATTTAAAGACCTACTTCTCCCCCGACACTGGGTCGTGGACTGAAAGAAGACATTTTGGGTCAACGGGCTACCTTTTGGGCATCTTTATCCTCATCTGCTTTTACAAGGATTTCTTTTTCATCGATTTAAGTCATTTGATTGATTCTCACCCTCAGGAAATAAAAAATTCTGAACAGAAAGTTGAGCCTCTGTACAGTACAGCCTTAATAATATTTATATACAACTGAATGTTTCTCATCCTCAGTAAAGTGCAGCATCAGCACGTATTGTGAGCGCTGTCTGGGAGATCCAAACCACTCTGGTCTGGAAGGAAAAGGAAGAAGAATGGAAGGTTATGTGTGTAAGTGGAAAATCATCAGGACACTCGTTCAGGGTGCGACGTAGTAGGAAGCTTCACATGGGGTCACGGTTACAGCTAAGTCACGGTTACAGAGTGAGGAATTTTTTTATGCCTTTGTTATTCAGGATCTCGCGTCACAAGGTCTAGAAGAAAACCACAGTGGCGTTCCTCTAGTTTGCTTCGTCTTAAGTGAAACCTTTTTGGTATAAAATGTTAAGTCATCTACTCCTGGCTGTGACTCAGATGATTGTGTGTGTGTGTGTGTGTGTGTGTGTGTATGTAGACCAGTTAGCACTGGGAGTATTGCTTCATACTGGACACATTCTCTTTGTGCTGTAGACTGTGCTCTCTGTGAATTTCTGGAAATGGAAGTACAATATTGTAATCGGTGCTGGATTATCAGCGTCTCAGCAAATCAGCATCTTTTTTGCTCGTTGCCATGGTTACGCTTACAACATCCATGCAAAACAATTCTCACTTTGGTGTAACTTGTTTCTACACGATCAAAGTTACATAAGATTTTTTTTGAGTAAAGTTAACCAAAACCTCCGAAACTACGCTGTTCCTCAGGAGCTCTTGGTTGCACAATTCCTGGTGACTATAAACTGTTAAAGAAAGGACATTATTTACTGTCCAGTGGTCACCCAAATGAGGATGAGGTTCCCTTCTGAGCCTGGTTCCTCTCAAGGTTTCTTCCTCAGGTCATCTCAGGGAGTTTTTCCTCATCACCGTCACCTCAGGCTTCTCATTAGGGATAAATGCTATAGATAAATAGCAACTTAATGTCTATTGTTTAAAAAAATTGAATCAAAACCTTTTATTAACCTTTTATAAGTTTGCTTAATCTTTATACTCAAAAATCCTATGTAATGTTATTTACATAAGACAGACGAGTAGATAGACGACGGCGTTGTGTGAGGTGTTATACAGCACAGAGCAAAATGATGAGAAGAGAGAGAGGCTGAGAGAGAGAGAGAGAGAGAGAGAGAGAGAGAGAGAGAGAGAGATTCTTGATTGTTTGAAACATTTCCTTCCTTCCTTCCATCCTTCCTTCCATATTTTCTTCCTTCCTATCTTCGTACTTTCCTTCCTTCCTTCTCTCCTTCCATCCATCTTTTCTTCCATCCTATCTTCATACCTTCCTTCCTTCCTTCTTTCCTTTGTGCCTTCCTTCCTTCCATCCATCTTTTCTTCCTTCCTATCTTCGTACCTTCCTTCCTTCCTTCCTTCCTTACTTTGTGTCTTCCTTCCATCCACCTTTTCTTCCTATCTTCCTATCTTCGTACCTTCCTTCCTTCCTTTGTGTCTTCCTTCCTTCCTTGCTTCCTTCCATCCATCTTTTCTTCCATCCTATCGTCATACCTTCCTTCCTTCCTTCCTTCTTTCCTTTGTGCCTTCCTTCCTTCCATCCATCTTTTCTTCCTTCCTATCTTCGTACCTTCCTTCCTTCCTTCCTTTGTGCCTTCCTTCCTTCCTTCCATCCATCTTTTCTTCCTTCCTATCTTCCTATCTTCGTACCTTCCTTCCTTCCTTTCTGCCTTCCTTCCTTCCTTCCTTCCTTCCTTCCTTCCTTCCATACATCTTTTCTTCCTTCCTATCTTTGTACCTTCTTTCCTTCCTTCCTTTGTGCCTTCCTTCCTTCCTTTGTGCCTTCCTTCCTTCCATCCATCCATCTTTTCTTCCTTCCTATCTTCGTACTTTCCTTCCTTCCTTCCTTCCTTCCATACATCTTTTCTTCCATCCTATCTTTGTACCGTCCTTCCTTCCTTCCATACATCTTTTCTTCCATCCTATCTTTGTACCGTCCTTCCTTCCTTCCTTCCTTCCTTCCTTCCTTCCTTCCTATCTTTGTACCGTCCTTCCTTCCTTCCTTCCTTCCTTCCATCCATCCATCTTTTCTTCCTTCTTATCTTCCTATCTTCGTACCTTCCTTCCTTCCTTCCTTCCTTCCTTCCTTCCATCCATCCATCTTTTCTTCCTTCCTATCTTCCTATCTTCGTACCTTCCTTCCTTCCTTTGTGCCTTCCTTCCTTCCTTTGTGCCTTCCTTCCTTACTTACTTACTTCCTTCAGCTTTTCTTCCTACAAAACAAAATGTAGCCAAAAAAAACAGCATCCATTTGTCAGTCACTCATAAAGACCCTTATGTTAAAGTGTGAAGTGTTGCATTTCTTTTTGGAGCAGAATCACATAATTCACTTCATAAGATAAAACTGGACAGGTGAATACAATATAGTCGACTATAGTGATACACTGCTGTGACAAGTTCAGTGTGTGTGTGTGTGTGTGTGTGTGTGTGTATGTGTGTGTGTGTGTGTGTGTGTAAAAAACATTTTATGTGTTCTTTATTGGAGAAATAAAGAAAATTCATAATTCAGTTATAATAATAATCTACTTTTTTGTTCTTTCCCTTTCTCTGTGTGTGTGTGTGTGTGTGTGTGTGTGTGCAGGGGAAGAGGAATAAGCCAAGTTTGGACACGGCGAGTTCTCCAGACTCAGTGTCGGTTCGAGGTCGGGGCGAAAATAAAGCCATCAAGTAGGTTGTTCCTGAGATCTAAACCTGTTCCTTCACACTGTAAACAAGACTCAATTTCATGAAGTGGAATCTTTTCATTCTGCTGCGTTTAATGTAGTGCATTACACCAGACCTGAGGACACACTACACACACAAATGTATTTTTTTGGGATTTTATGTGATAGACCAACACAATGTGGCACAGAATTCCAGAACAAACAGCATCATGAAGCCCAAGGAACACACCAGACAGGTCAGGGATAAAGTTGTGGAGAAGTTTAAAGCAGGGTTTGGTTATAAAAAAAAAATAAATATCCCAAGCTTTGAAAGTATCACAAAGCACTGTTCAATCCATCATCCAAGACATGACCGTCCACCTAAACTGACAGATTGGGTAAGGAGAGCATTAATCAGAGAAGCAGCCAAGAGGCCCATGGTAAATCTGGAGGAGTTGCAGAAATCCACAGCTCAGGTGGGAGAATCTGTCCACCGGACAACTATTAGTCGTCCACTCCACACATCTGGCCTTTATGGAAGAGTGGCAAGAAAAAAGCCATTGTTGAAAGAAAGCTATAAGAAGTCCCATTTGCAGTTTGTGACAAGCCTTGTGGGGGACACAGCAAACATGTGGAAGAAGGTGCTCTGGTCACATGAGGCCAAAATGTAACTTTTTGGCCTAAATGCGAAACACTATGTGTGATGGAAAACTAACAATGCACATCACCCTGAACACACCATCCTCACCGTGAAACATGGTGGTGGCAGCATCATGCTGTGGGGATGCTTTTCTTCAACAGGGACAGGGAAGCTGATGGAGCCAAATACAGGGCAATCTTTGAAGAAAACCTGTTAGAGTCTGCAAAAGACTTGAGACTGAGGCAGAGGTTCCCCTTCCAGCAGGACAACGACCCTAAACATACAGCCAGAGCTACAATGGAACCTAAATCCACCTGATAATCTGTGGCAAGAATTGCAGATTGCTGTTCACAGACGCTCTCCATCCAATCTGACTGAGCTTGAGCTATCTTGCAAAGAAGAATAGGTAAAAACTTCATTCTCCAGATGTGCAAAGCTAGGTAGAGACGTACCCCAAATGACTTGCAGCTGTAACTGCAGCAAAAGTGGGTTCTACAAAGTAGTGAGAGAGAGAGAGAGAGAGAGAGAGAGAGAGAGAGAGAGAGAGAGAGACTTTGACTTTTACAAAACTTTATTTACACAAGTCACATATCATAAAAAACAGAGTGACTTAATAAATAAATAAGTATGTATCAAAATAGTTTTAATAAATGAGTTTAAACAGAAGTGATGATTAGTTTAGCTCTGCTGCAAAGTTTTCCATCTGCAACAGAGCACAAAGCGTTCTCACAACACCACACACATTTAAACACATCCAAGTCATTCATACTTCTGTAAAAATTAAAATCAATTAAAATTCTTGATTTGATCAGCCTGGTAAAAATTCTTGTGGTATTGCAGTCTGTGTTCTGGGCAATTTGTTTTTTTCGGCTCAGGTATATTGCCATTTTAGCTTGATCAAAGATAAAATTAACCAGTTGGCACCTGAACCTGTGTTTCCTGACATACTTCAAACCAAGAATAAAACACTGAAAAGTAAAATCGACATAAAAAGACCTTAAAATGCTCCGTAAAAACACAAACAGTGACTGTAACCTGGAGCAGTGAATAAAAGCATGAAAAACAGTTTCTGTGAACAAAAAGGACAGAGATAAACGAGTTCACAGAGATAATATCATGTAAAATCCTCCATTGGAGGTCGGCAGCTCTTTTAGTTAACGGTGGTTTGTACAGTGCGTCCACTCTGGTTTAACAACATCATTAAAACCCAGAACACTTCTCCATGGAGTGTCCACCCTCCCACTCAGCTTCTTCCTATTTAAAACCTTAACACATGCTCTGTAGAGCAGCTTCCCTGACACTGACCCAAAGTCCATCTCCCCTTCGCCCTGGCACTCCAGGAGGGGGCCTTCACACCCATCGAGGTTAGGAGTGATGTTCATCTGGGGAAAGGGTTCATCCTCTGCAGGACCAGTCTCTGTGTGGTGGTAGTCCATCAGCTGTTCACAAGCTCCTGGAACGTCACGATGCCCAAGGAGATGAGAGTTTTGGACAGTGCAGGGACATCACACTGGAGATGTCCAGTCGCCTGCCGTACACCAGAGGCTCCTCCAGCAGCCATTGTGCTGTTCGATGGAGTTGGAAGGGTGCAGCTCTGCTGCATAGCTGGACCAGCCACTGCCCTCCTTCCTCTTCCGGCAGATGGAGAACACTCTGAGGAATCCAGTGTAGACTGTCCCAGAAGAACTCCACCAGCAGGGCCTGGATGTTCGCTAGCAGGTTCGGCAGTGGATCCACGCATGCCAGGTTGTTGATGACCAGCGTTCAGCCCCCGTAGCACATCTTTGGGACCAGCCGTTTCCACCTGCTCAGTCTGCCCTTCACGTGCTCTACAGAGCCTTCCCAGTTTTAATTTAAAAACTCATTGTACCCCAGGTAGACACCCAAGTATTTAAAACCACCTCTTTTCCATGCTAAACCTCCTGGTAGTGAAGGTTGCCCACCTCCCCACTCCCCAACTAAAATGGCTTCACTCTTTGTCCAGTTAACTTTGGCAGAGGATAAAATCTGAAAGTCATAAGTCATTAAGATAGCGGTTAAAACATTCACATCTTCTTGTGTCTTTATCATGACTACCAGGTCATCTGCATAAGCTGATAAGCATATGGAGGCATTAGTGTGTGGAATATTAAAACCAGATAGATGACTTCTTAATTTGTTTAAAAGAGGTTCAATGCCTGATACCTCTCAACACTTTAAAAGGAGCACATAAACCACCATTAACCTTCAATACACTCTCAATTTCACAGTACAACACCTTGATCATGCCTATAAAACCTGGGTTGAACCCGAAGGTTTCCAGCACCTTCCACAAATATTCATGCTCAACCCGGTCAAAAGCCTTTTCCTGATCTAGGAAAATCAGACCATTCTTTAAGCCCAATAGCCTGGAGACGTCCAAAATGCACGTTATCGAATATGGACCTATCAGGCACACAGTACGTCTGGTCCTGGTGAATAAGCCGCTCCATTACCTTAGTCAGTCTCGAGGCTAATGCTTTTGAGAGCAGCTTGCAGTCAGTGCACAGTAGTGAGACGGGGCGCCAGTTCTTCAGGTGTGTCAGGTCTCCCTTTTTCGGCAGCAGGGTCAGGACGGCCCTCCTGCACCTCTCTGTATACTGTCCCGTAGGACATCCAGCACGTCCTGCCCTATGACAGCCCAGAAAGTCTTGTAAAACTCAGCCGGGAGACCGTCTATACCTGACGCCCATCCATTCTCCATTCTCTGGAGAGCCTCATGAAGCTCCTCCAGCTCCCTGTCCAACTCTCTGGCCGCTCGCTCAGAGAGCTTCGGCAGACCCACAAGGAAGCTGTCCTCCACCACTTGTGCCCCTGACCACTCACTGCTGTACAGCTTTGAGTAAAAGCTTACTGTCTGCTTGCGAATTTCAGTGGACTCAGATAAGAGGTCCCCTGATTCTGTTCGCACAGCATGTATGAATCTTTTCTGTCCATTCTTTTGCTCTAAACTGAAAAAGAACTTAGAAGGAGCGTCCATCTCGGCTGCGCTTTTAAAGCGTGAGCGGACCAGCGCCCCCTGTGCTGTAATGTCTAACAGGTCATTCATTTTGGCTTTTTTTACTTTTGAGGGCTTCAATATGCCCTCGATCTCCGGTGGCCTCCAAACGCTGGAGTTCCACTATTTCTATCTCCAGAGCTTTCAGAGATCTAACAATGTCTCTTGTGACATTGAGAGTGTACTGTTGACAAAAAACTTTGATTTGTGCTTTAGTAAAATCCCACCACAGCTGAAGTGAGCTAAAAGCTGCCTTCTCTGATTTAAAACAATTCCATAAATAAGTAAAAGACTCTCTAAAATTAGCGTCTTCTAAAAGTGCAGTGTTAAAATGCCAGTAGGCGCTCCTAGGTTTAACGTTCTCTTTAGTGATAGTACACTGTACCATGCTATGGTCAGAGATACTTACTGGAACAATAAAACACTGTGTAAAAAGCATTAGCTGGTGTTTAAAACCATAAAAGCAATCTAGTCTTGCCAGGGAGAGTGAGTTGTCTACGGCATGGGCCCACGTGTACTGTCTCTTGTTCTTATTAAAAATTCTCCATATGTCACTTAACTTGTGGGCCTCCATCACCTCCCACAGACGCTTACGGGAAGCCACGTGAGGTTTCTGCGTGGTTCCGATCCAAATCATCCGTAGTACAGTTAAAATCTCCACCCAGAATTAAAATATCTGCAGTGTCGCAGTCAGCAATAACATTGCTCAACGTGTCTAAAAAAAACCATCCTCTCCACTGCACTGGTGGGAGTGTACACACAGATAAAAACTAAAACCTCATTCTCATAAAAAGCCTTCAATTTTAAAAGCCTCCCAGTTAAAATCTCTTCAACTGAATAACAACAAGGGATAAAATTGCGAGCAAAGAGCAAGGCGACTCCACCACTGAGTGATGTGTTATGGCTTAAAATCACCAACCCATCCCACTCCTTCACCCAATCAGCAGCATTGCTGATATCACTGTGGGTTTCCTGCAGCATGACAACATCAACATGCTTCTGCTTTAAAACTCCATAGAGTTTAGCTCTCTTATTCTGCTCTCTTGCTCCATTAATATTTAAACTTGCAATATTAATTCCAATCATTAAAATAAATAAAATAAATAAAACCAGACAGAGGGTAAAAACCACTCTAACATAAAAAACACCACACATTCTTCATCGTCAGAGTTTTCCCTATTCACTCTCGTTATCAGTTTCTTCAGACGGAAAATTTCTACATCGACAAACGCTCCTTCTCTTCTGAAGAACTTATCATCGTGAATGAACTGTTTGCGGTCAGGGAAAAACTCTTCCAATGCGACATTCTTCTGCCATTTGGTGTTCCTTAAAAACTCTTTAATGTCCTCTGCACTATAAACGACATTAATCTGTTCCTCCTGAGAATCGAAAGTTAAAACCGAGTCTGAGATGCAGTCATCACTGTCTGATTCTCGTTCCTTCACCTTCGACCTTCGTATCTTTTCTAGCCTGCTTTTTCCCTTGTCCCTTACCTTGTTTTTTCCTTTTATTCTGTACTTTGAAAACGGGCTCATCCACCATGTCCACGTCTCCCCCGTCCCCCTGCACTGGTGTAGTGTCCGGTGTTTCCATGCGGTTGCCCTGCACCTCCGCACCCGCCTCTGTTAGCGCAGGCGGCTCCAGCACTGCTCCAGAACCCACTGAGCTTTTCTCAGTAGACCACGGCTTCTTCCGGTCCGGTCGAGCCGAGCGTGGCTCTGCCGCGGCCGGTTCGGCCGTGCGTGGCTTTTCCGGGGCTGACGTAGCTCCAGTGGGCGTCTGGGCTGCAGGCTGGGCTTGGGGCTCACTCTCCGTCAGGTCCGGTGCAGCGGCAGCTCCGGGGCCCTCGGCGGCCGGCCGGACTGCGGCCGCAGGGGGAACGACCCCGGCCGGCTCGGCCGCGTCCTGCCCCGGTCGCTCAGAAACACCGGGGTC
>JAUCMX010000010.1:2444783-2449783 GCA_033459395.1 Hemibagrus guttatus | reverse complement strand
AACATGGAATAAGGCAAGGCTGTGCAATGTCTGGAATGTTGTACTCTCTGGCAGTTGAACCCATGCTATGCCAACTAAGACAGCAGTTAACAGGCATTAAGCTAGCTAAGGACTTTTTACCCTTACGCCTCTCAGCTTACGCAGATGACATCATTGTGGCAATAGATGGAAGCAGTGATGTACAAAAGCTTAGGAACATCGTAGATAGCTTTGGAAAAATTTCTTCATCGAAAGTAAACTGGGCAAAAAGCCCTGCATTGTTAGTAGGCAGATGGGATGGAGGAGAACCGAGTTTACCTGGAGGTCCTAAATGGTCTAAAGATGGCATTAAGTATCTAGGAGTTTTCCTAGGGAACAACTTGACTGTTAACAAAAACTGGGAATGTATAGTGGAAAAAATGGTGGGAATTATAGGAAAATGGAGATGGCTTTTACCACGAATGTCTTATAGAGGGCGAACAATTATTATTAATAACTTGGTAGCATCAGTTTTATGTCATTGTCTAGCTGTTCTAGAACCTCCAGTAGGTCTTTTGCCAAAAGAGGAAGGAGGGCGAGGGGTAATTCATTTATTGAGCAGGAAGGCAGCTTTCAGATTGCAGTTTATACAGAATTCATCAGCCGTTACATGGAAACAGGTTGCAGAGTTTATCCTCGGAAGGGTGGGGCACATGAGTTTTGGTAGAGAAATTTTTAATGTTGATGTGTCAGCTTTTAATTTAAACTGTGTATCTTCTTTTTACAAAAGTGTCTTAAAGGTGAGGGCCACGATGGAAAAAAGCAGACCAGACTTGAGTCCATCTGTGTACTGGCTTTTAAAGGAACCAATTTTAAAGGGCGCACGAATAGAGCTCTCTTTGCCAAGTAATGTCTTACTAGGTAGGAAAGTAATAAACATACAAAACTTAATGGAACTGGCAGGAAGCAATCTGAGCAACTCTTTGGCAGTAGCAAGAGCTTTGCAAATTCGATCAATACGTACAGTAGAGCAGGCTCTAAAAAAAATTCTGGTCGGCATTAACAGAAAAAGAAAGAGAACTTTTAATGAAGTGTTCCAATGGGCAGGTAGCACCTGAAGAGTCTGACACCTTCCCCAAGGTGTATATCAAACCCAGGTTAACAGACACTGAAGAGTCAGCCACATCACTGGGCTTGGGAAGTAGAAGAGCTTGGACAGGAATGGAATCTGCTAGGGGAAAAAACTGTACATGATGTGTGTTCAAGCCATGAACTACGAAAAGTTAAAAAGTAGATCAGACACACCTTGGAGAGACTGTTTTAAGATAGACGCAACAGTAAGACCTGCATGGAGACTGCTCTATGAGCCACCGTTGACAAAGAATGCTGGTGACTTACATTGGAGAGTTACATATTGTGGCAGAGAATGCTTTTGTGTCAGTTCTTAACCCCACAGTCTCAGACATATGCCCCTTTTTGTTCATTGAGAGAAACCATTTTTCATTGTTTTCTAAAGTGTGGGAGATTGATAAGATTGTTTGAGATGCTGCATACCCTGTTATTGGCTTATGGTGAACATTTTACTGAGCATACTTTTATTTTTGAAAAAGAAAAAAGGTCGTTTAATTCATTTTCTTTTTGGACAGGCAAAACTGGCTATTTATTTCAGCAGAAAGAAAAAAAAATGGAAGATATTTCAAGCTGTGACTGTCAGTTTTCAAGTATTTGGTAAAATCAAGGATAACGATGGAATATAAATACTATGTTAAAATGAAGGACTTGGAATCATTTATAAATATATGGTATTTTAATGCTGCTTTATTTTCTGTAACTAATGGAGAAATAACTTTTGCAAATGAATTGGTATTCTCTATTTCTCTCTCTCTCTCTCTCTCTCTCTCTCTCTCTCTCTCTATTTTTCTATTTCTCTCTCCGTCTCTCTCTATCTCTTTCTCTCACTCTCACTCTCTCACTCTCTCCTTTTAACTCTCTCTCTCTCTCTCTCTCTCGTCCTCTATGTCCCTTTCTCTCACTCTCTCTCTCTTTCTCTCCCTCCCTCTATTTCTCTCTCTCTCTCTCTCTCTCTCTCTCTCTCTCTCTCTCTCTCTCTCTAGTGATCTTGACAGAGACTTTTGGAATAATAACGACAGCAGTAATGTTCAGCAGCGGTGGAGCTCCTATCCTCCTAAAGAGTTTCTCTTGAACATGTCTCCTTACGCTCCATACGGAGACCCTCGTCTAACACCAAAGTAGGTGTATGTCTGTCTGTCTGTCTGTCGGTCTGTCAGTCTGTTGTTCTGTGTTTCAGTGCAGTTTTGTGACCAACTTGTTCATCTTTCTTCTCTAATCAGCTTGTTGTTCCAGTCCTGCATCATCGATAGCATTTAATACAAACACTAATATAAATTGTTTACAGTATAAAACTTCAGCTCGGAGAGGAAGGTCATGCTGTTATAGGAAATGAATCAGGGTGGTCTGATACAGTGTAACATGCAGCAGTGTGTGTTGAACCCAGGCTTCCTGCCCAAAGTCAAAGACCTTCTTCTCTAACCAGTTGTTCGGTTCCACACCATTTCACGAAGTCTCTGTCCTGTGGTACAATTTGGATCAGACTCATGGAGCTGTGTCTCAGAGATATGCACACTGGTTGCTGGAGATCGTCATGACGCTTTCCTCATCAGCATCAGCATCAGCCTGACGCAGCCTGAAGTCCCGCATGATCACACAGAAATTCTCCTGCATGGTGCACTGGGACTTTTATTTAAGCCCTTCGTGTCATCGCATACCCAGCGATTCATTAAAATTACAAGCACACTATAGCCCAGCTGACTTAATCCCACAGACAGACAGTAATGCTGATCCAGAGGAGAGCTTCACGTTCCCTCAGCTTCCTGTTTTAATTGCTTAATTGAGGTCGTTATCTGGGACGGAGAGAAGGAGAGTCCTCTCGCCACGCTCGCTGGTTAAATCGGCCGCTAATTGAAAGCAGGATATAATAGATGAAGAATCCTGGCATTGGGAAGTCCGACGCCGCCCTCCATCGCCTCCTGAGCGCCTCTTTAATTAATGGCTCCTTTCGCGAACATCTGGAGTCGAACGAACCGAAAGCAGGACTCGGTGAACAGAATATCATTCACACAGGAAATAACAGAGGAATGAGACAGGAATGAGATCAGTGAAACAAACACCTAGTAAATACATTAACATTAACATTAACATACACCAAATTTACCCCCTAACATGAGACTGAACATGGGTAATAATCGTTAGCATTCATGGCTGAGCCCAAAGAACTAGCAGACAGGTAGAGTGTCAGTACAGATGACCAGATTTTCACAAATGTTTAATTACCCAAGCCTGATAAGCCTAAATAATGCACATGTAAGCACAAATCAGGTAGGAAAGAAGACCAGAAGCAAATCAGGTGGTTGTGGAATTTTAGGGCAAATTTAAACATATATACTTTAAAGACTTTAAATATTGTAAATTCGATAAAGAATGATCTTGTCATTTTGTCCAAGTATTTTTGTGTTTGTTAGGCTACAGATCAGCACGTGTTACTAAATACGGAACTGAGAATTTATTTATTTACTAAAAATAAAAGCAATTAGTATCAAAAATGAATTAAAAATGTCACCACAGCAGAATTCAAACACACCACTGAGGAGCTCATGATTAAAGGCAAATCTGCTCCGTTCATTCAGGAGGAAACTTTAATGAAAAACGGTTCATTGTTCTCTCTCCAGATCAGCACAGAGTTCAGCTCTGAGATCAGTTCAGAGATCGTAGCAGAGATCACCTCAGAGATCAGCACAGTGATCAGTTCAGAGATCAGCACAGAGATCAGCTCTGAGATCAACACAAAGATCAGTTCAGAGATCAACAAAGAGATCAGCACAGAGATCAGTTCTGAGATCAGCACAGAGATCAGCTCAGAGATCAGTTCAGAGATCAGCACAAAGATCAGTTCAGATATCAACTAAGAGATCAGAACAGAGATCAGCTCTGAGATCAGCACAAAGATCAGCTCAGAGATCAGCACAAAGATCAGTTCAGAGATCAAAGAAGAGATCACCTCAAAGATCAGCACATAGATCAGTTCTGAGGTCAGCTTAGAGATCAGCTCAGAGATCAGCACAGATATCAGTTCAGAGATCAACAAAGAGATCAGCTCAAAGATCAGCACAGAGACCAGTTCTGAGATCAGCACAGAGATCAGCTCAGAGATCAGCTCTGAGATTAGCACAGATATCAGCTCAGAGATCAACACAGAGATCAGCACAAAGATCAGCTCAGACATCAACACAGAGATCAGCACAAAGATCAGCTCCGAGACCAGCTCAGAGATCAACAAAGAGATCAGCTCAAGGATCAGCACAGAGATCAGGTCACAGATCAACAAATAGAGCAGCTCAGAAATCAGGTTAGAGATCAGCACAGAGATCAGCTCAGAGATTAGCACAGAGATCAGCACAGAGATCAAAGAGATCAGTTCAGAGAGCAGCTCCAGCCCTTTAACTCTCTCCTGCTGATGTCTGAGAGCTGTGTGTTTGTGTTGTATTCAGTCGCCAGGTTTTGAAAAACAAGTAAAGGAGCTGGATGAGCCACTTCTCTCCAGCCCTGTGACCTCTGCTCTTCTCCTTGTCGCTCTAACCTCGAACCCTGATCTCAGGCAGCATCCATGTTGCTGCTGTTACTAATCACCTCATGGCTGTTTTTCTGCACTGTTTTTTCAGGTTTTGTTGTGTAACTGTGTTGTTTCGTCCCTGTGTGTGGTTCTGGTTGTGTTTCTGCACTGGGGATGTCGTGGAGAACCATAAACCCCCCTGACCTCGGTTTGTGTGAGGGCAGTCTGACGGCTTTAGAGCTGTTTGCTACGACATTATTTAATTAGACCATTTTACATTTAAACTGATGTGAGATCAGTGTTTTTATGCATTTAACCTCCACTACATCCCTATTTTTTATTTTTCTAAAAATATATGCTGTTTTTAAATTGTTATTTTTGTTTTCTTTCTGAGTTTCTAACTTCATGCAGCCAT
>JAUCMX010000010.1:2414783-2439783 GCA_033459395.1 Hemibagrus guttatus | reverse complement strand
ACATCACCACTCTGACATCATCATTTTGAAATCACCACTCTGACATCGTTCTGACATTATCACTCTGACATCACCACTCAGCCATCACCACTCTGACATCATCATCACTCTGACATCATCACTCTGACATCATCACTCTGACATCATCATCACTCTGACATCATCACTCTTACATCATCGCTCTGACATCATCATCACTCTGACATCATCATCACTCTGACATCGTTCTGACATTATCACTCTGACATCATCATCACTCTGATGTCATCACTTCGACATCATTACTCTGACATCATCATCAATCCGATATCATCACTCTTATATCATCACTCTGACATAATCATCACTCTGACATCATCATCACGCTGATGTCATCACTTCGACATCATTACTCTGACATCATCACTCTGACATCATCATCACTCTTACATCATCACTCTTACATCATCACTCTGACATAATCATCACTCTGACATCATCACACTTACATCATCGCTCTGACATCATCACCACTCTGACATCATCATCAATCTGACATCATCACTCTGACATCATCATCACTCTTACATCATCACTCTGACATAATCATCACTCTTACATCATTACTCTGACATCACTAAGTATGCAACCTGTTTGATTCCCTGAAAGTTGAGCTGGAGGAATGAAGAGGATGTGAAAGGACTTTTTTTTTTAACACTTCAGTAGTTTAGTACAGTTTCTGCTGCACGTGTGGTATTTACTGTAGTTGTTCATTTCTCTGCAGTTGAAAATGGATTTGGTTTTTTGATCATTTTTGTGAAGGTTACAGTCCAATCTAAAAAGTCTGAATCCATTAACAAGAACTGTTTTATTTTTCTGGATTGACAAAATGCCTCATGTTTCTAGTCTAGAATTCTTTATTAAAATGTTAAGAGATGGATCAAAAGTCACACACAGCGTGAATCCGGCTGCTTTCAGAAGGATTTATTTTGGTACTTTTCAGAAAATGTTCAATTACGTCACACATTTTTTAAAATTCTTTGTGGGTGGAGCTTGATATTTTTTTCCCCCACATGAAATTAAATAAAAAAATCCAATCCTCGACACTTTGAGGCAAGAACGCAGCAGAGTCTACACATCTGGCTTTAATATCAGAACAGAAATCTAATTAAACCCTTTAAATCACGCACAGAAACATTTATTTTTAAAAAAAACTTCTTGATCTGAGCTCGCGATCACTTTCGTGCAACACTGATGTGTCTGTTTTTTCTGATGTCCCATCAGAAGGTCAGCTGTTTTTAAAGGAAGACCTATTGACAGTGCTGGAGTGCCTGCTCTCTGTCAACAACCGTTTCTAATGTAAATGAAAGGCTGGACGTTTCTTCTGATGGACACCAGAATGTCCTCATGAAAGCAGCCGAGCACGTGGTGATGTGTCACTGTTAATGTTCCTCAGCCACATGGAACGTGGATTTAGTGAAGAATGAATTCTTGGTCTTGACGAAAGGAATAAACAGTTCTTGCTAGTGCACTCAGAGCCCACTGTGTTACTCACTCAGCTAATCAAACTAACACGCTACTGTAGATCCTCAGTGTGTAGTCTGTCCCCAACACACACACTCACACACACTTTCAGCAGCATGAAAAAGGAGAAAGATACCTTTTTTTTTTTTTACTGCTGTAGTGTGGAATAATGAGAGAAGGGCAGTCAGAGGGCAGAGTCTGAGTTATTGCTGACATTAATTCACTTTGTAAAAGACACTGATCGCAGCTGCTGTGCCTCCTGAGCGCTGTGACAGAAATACAGTCTCACTTAGCCACCGGGCGCTGAATTCTCCAACAGCTTTAGCATCATCACAGCGGCTCAGTGTTTATCCTGAACACACGCCAACAACAGTGCAGTTACAGGACACACAGATTATTACTGTCCGTATGACAGATAGAGAGAGAGAGAGAGAGAGAGAGAGAGAGAGTTTGAAAAGAAATAAATACTACTACTACTTTTTGCTATTATTATTATTATTATTATTATTATTATTATTATTATTATTATTATTATTATTATTATATTTAAAAGTGCTCTTCTTTTCTTTTCTTCTTTTTATGTGACCCTATTTGAAGAGACTGTTTTGTAGAAGACATTAATAAATCACAGGAGCAACGAATGAGCAACTGAAGCTATTAATAATAATTATAATAATTTAAAAAGTTCACTTTTACAGTGAGAAATTAAAAACTGTCAACGTTAATGCTTTATTTATTCATTTATTTAAAGATAAATAAAATAAAAAGTTGGTCTGCTTAATGAACAGTGACAAAAACTGTGTGGGTTTGTGTCTAGAAATGTGGACATGTCTTTGTGTCCATATATGGAAGTGTCACAGTAATAAGAATGAGATCATATTTTACTAATTAGCTCTCTGATTTTTTTTGCACATAATTATCATTCATAACACTTACTAGTTAGCTTAGAAGATAGAAAGCTTTATGACTCATAAGGGCTCGAGGACATGGCCAGTCCAGTCTGTGGTCAGTCCGAGCCTCATCACGGTGTTGGTTATCTGCTGCTGCTTAACTTTGTTCTCTTTTTCTTTTTTCTTCATCGATCCATTTTTGTCTGAAATGTCTGCATTTTCCCGCTATATAAAATCACATTTCTTCTGTCTCTCGTGTCGGAACTCTGTCCTTGTCCTCCTCATGCCTTTGTACCCTTACCCTTCTAAAATATCTCTTTTCTGCCCCTCTTTTTTCCCTCCGTTTTACTCTCTCATCTCCCTGAGTTTCCTCGTTCTTCTCATAATCCATGACTTGTTGCTCATTCCCTTCACTTTACACCCTCCTTCTACTTCATTCTTCTGTATGTGGTCTGCAGTTTTGGGGACACGTCCCCGCTGTCCACAGCATCCACTTTGGAGCACATCGCACCCTCGGCATGTCGTCCACGGCCACTCGTCAGACAGCAGAGCCTCCAGCAGCCCCTGACCCCCCGGCCCCCTCCGCCGCCCAACGACCCTCCTGCCACCTCACAGAGCCTGGGGCAGTTACACAGTAGCTCCGGGGGCGGCGGGGGGCAGCGGGGGGGCGCAAGACCGGGGGCAAGGGGCAGCCCAGCCGCACCCGGGGCATCTCGCTACAAAGCGGGCACAGGGGCACGGTCCCGCTCCAACCCGGGCAGCTGGGATCACATGATGGGGCAAATACGCACCAGGGGCATGGACGTCAAATCCTTCCTGTGAGTACATGACCTGAAATGTTATTTACTACCCACTTTCCCACTTTATTTTATCCAGTTTAACACTCACATAGTGTTAGCGTCATAAGAACCTTCCAGAAGGAGATCACCTGGAGTGTCCAGTGCGGGGGCAAATCGTCCTCAGGTCCCCAGGGTTCTGAGCGTCTTTCTGATGTACTCGCAATTTCAAAACCCTCAAAATCCAGGAGATTGCTTGTATGCATCTTTATAGTCTTGTTTAGAAACAGTCTTGAGTTATTGTGGGTCTGCGTTTGTCAGTGTCTTGTTGAATCATCTTTCTGTTATTGAGATTAAATCCTTCTCTAATGTGTCTAATATCGCTCCATTCATGTTCTCTGATGCTGTTTAATGCCCAAAATAACTTCTGCAGAGAATCAGCTCTATATCATGATGCTCCCACCACCGTGCTTCACTGTTTGTTTGTTGTTGTTTTTTTGATTGGGTTTATTTTTTATTTTTTGGAATCATACACACAACCCTTCTTTCTCTAAAGCTGAACTTTCACCAGTAAGCTCTAGTTTTGCGAGAGGCATTAGTGGACCAGTGCAAAACTCGCAGTTTGAGGTAGGAAGGTAAGCTAAAGGTGCAGGTGCAGTATGGCTGTCGGAATTGTGTGCATTAATGTGACACAGAACACAACAAAGGGTGTTTGAGCATTTGAAGAAGAAGACGCCTTCATTATTGTTGCAACACATACATTACAGCACACTGGAATTCTTTTCTTAGCATTTCCCAGCTGAGGTCAGCGCACAGGGCCAGCTATGATGCAGCACCCTTGGAGCACATAGGGTTAAGGGCCTTAATTAATTGCCCAACAGTGAAGCTTTGTGGTGCTGGGACTTGAACCCTAATCCTCCAATCAACAGCCCAGAGCTTTAATCACTTGAGCCACCACTGTTAATGTCCAAGTAGGCGGATAAGAGATCATGGTTTGTCCTGCATGTTGTTGATGAGGCCAGTTGCTGATACAAAGAAACTGTCTTCTGCAGGAGGGGAGTGCCTCGAAACGATCACGTCCAGGGTGATAACCTGCCTGCTTCAGGGTAATTTGCAGCCAATCACCTTCTCAGCAGAGTGAATGACACTCTGCAGTCTGTTTTTGTTCCTGGTAGCAGCAGCAGCATACCAGGTGGTGATGGAGGAGGTGAATATGGACTTGATAATGGATATCTCCAGTTCTGGGAGTCCTGGGTTCCAGTTTTGAAGCTTTCCACAAATCCAAACGAAACGAAACAGAATGTTCCGTCTACAGTTCTTTCTGTGCTCATATTCATTTACAACACATTATCTCTTATCTCTAATCACTGTATTTCATTACAGCCATAACTCCCAGAGCCGTTTGTAGATGCAGATATGACTTTAATACAGCATTCTTTTATTTTTTGTTGTTGTTGTGTAGTATGAAGCTAATTACACCACCCTGCTGTAAATAAGAGCTCAGTCTTATTAGGCTTGTCACTGTATAAATAAGAGAATAAAAAGAATGAAGCTTTATATTAGTATTGCTCTCACAGCAAGTGCACATCCACGCCATCTGTAAAACCTTGTTCATGTCACTGCTGCTAGCTCCTCTTTAGTCCATGAATATGCATTTCACCGCGCGTATATCAGGGCTGGGGTGAATTATAAAGATGTCCTTTAAGCCTCACACGTCCACCAGCACATCTGCATTGTGTTACCTTGATCACTTTCGCTGTCAGGTTTTCCTTTTGCTTTGTCTTCACACCCCAACCATCGCACAGTATCTACAAATCAAGCAGATACATTTTTTCTGATCATTTTCAGTCAGTCACAGAGTCGATGTGTCTCTCAGTCTGGTTTTGTACTAATCACAGCTAACTCGCTGCCATTTAATGCCAGATTCGTGGCACATCTGTGGCCTTGTTTTCCTCACAGGCAAAAACTCTATTCTTTTTTTAGAAAAATGATTCAGTTACAAAGGACACTGAAAAGCAGAGACAGGTTTTGCATTTTGTTTGATGAGGAAATAATCATACAGTAAATGTCATTTCTATTGAGTTATAAGTGAACAGCAGGCTTTTAGAGCTATGTTAAAGTGCATCGTGTGTTTTCCGTGCATGAGTGCATCGCTGTTTTCAAAATGTGGAACATTTTTAGGCGGTAAATTTGTTAGCATACAAAGTAAACAGGTTTATTTTTTATCATCATGTATTAGCATAAGCCTTCCCAGAGAGACAGCCTGATATTTCCAGAGCCTTCAGAGCTCAGAGGTGTGTAGTGAGTCTGGTGCGTTGTGGCCATCCTGATTGTTATATAGAACCTCAAGCAGTTTCTGATTATTACAGGCGGAAAGTGGAGTTCATTGAAACAAGTCTGCTTCCTAACCCTTTCTCGACCTTTCTTAGTAGGCTGGAAATGAAAGGATATACTTTAGGGGTTATGAGGTTAGCAAAGTCTTATTTCACGCCGCCTAACTAGCAGGTATACAGCAAGTGAATACTAGACTCCAACCAGGGGTAGAGTGTCTGATGATCATTACTGCCATCACACCCTTAATATATGTCTGTATATCGGACCACACACTCGTCATCTGGAGCTTAGTGACTGTCTTCCTGTCCTCCACAGCTCAACTAACCTCCTGACGTTTCCTTATACCTCTATCAGAGTGTTTTCTTCTCTATTACAAGAACTTTCCTTACAACGCTGTCGACACCTGCTATAGTGGTCATATAAACCACTGATATAAATCACCACTCTGTGTGTGTGTGTGTGTGTGTGTGTGTGTGTGTGTGTGTGTGTGTGTGTGTGTGTGTGTGTCTTTAGTATCAGTGGTGATCTGCTGTTTTCAGCATCATTACCCACCCTCAGCTCACTGCCCTATACAAGAGCTCCAGCAGGCAGACCAAAGGAGAGAAAAAAAATCAGTCCATGACACACTGATATAGTGAACACACACACTAACATAGTGAACACACACACCGATATAGTGAACACACACACTAAGATAGTG
The DNA here is from genome assembly GCA_033459395.1 of Hemibagrus guttatus. Lineage (NCBI taxonomy): Eukaryota > Metazoa > Chordata > Actinopteri > Siluriformes > Bagridae > Hemibagrus > Hemibagrus guttatus. The sequence goes on along the minus strand of JAUCMX010000010.1, from coordinate 2,433,580 downwards.
AACACACACTCTGATATAGTGAACACACACACCGATATAGTGAACACACACACTGATATAGTGAATACACACACCGATATAGTGAACACACACACTGATATAGTGAACATACACACACAATGAAAAAGTGAAAACACACACTGATATAGTGAACACAGACTCTGATATAGTGAACACACACACACTGATATAGTGAACACACACACCGATATAGTGAACACACACACTGATATAGTGAAAACACACATTGATATAGTGAACACACACACTGATATAGTGAACACACACACACAATGAAAAAGTAAAAACACACACTGATATAGAACACACACATTGATATAGTGAACACACACACTGATATAGTGAACACACACACTGATATAGTGAACACACACACACACAATGAAAAAGTGAACACACACACTGATATAGAGAACACACACATGATATAGTGAACACACACACTGATATAGTGAACACACACTCTGATATAGTGAACACACACACCTGATATAGTGAACACACACACTGAATTACACAATGTAGTGAACACACACACTGATATAGTGAACACACACTCTGATATAGTGAACACACAATGATATAGTGAACACACACACTGATATAGTGAACACACAGCACTGATATAGTGACACACACTGATATAGTGAACACACACATGATATAGTGAAACACACACTGATATAGTGAACACACACATGATATAGTGAACACACACTTGATATAGTGAACACACACTGATATAGTGAACACACACTATAGTGAACACACACTGAAGTAACACACACACTGATATAGTGAACACACACTGATATAGTGAAACACACACACTGAAAAAGTGAACACACTACTGATATAGTGAACACACACTTGATATAGTGAACACACACTGACCTAGTGAACATATACACTAATGTAGTGAACACACACGACACAATGATATAGTGAACAACACACACTGAATAGTGAACACACACATGATATAGTGAACACACATTCTGATATAGTGAACACACACTGATATAGTGAAGACACACTCTGATATAGTGAACACACACTGATATAGTGAAGACACACTCTGATATAGTGAACACACACACTGACATAGTGAACACAGACTCTGATATAGTGAACACATACACTGATATAGTGAACACACACACTGATATAGTGAACATACACTCTGATATAGTGAACACACACACTGATATAGTGAATACACACTCTGATATAGTGATCGCACACATTGATTTAGTGAACACACACAACGATATAGTGAACACACACTCTGATATAGTGGATATACACACTGACAGTGAACACACACTGATATAGTGAACACATATTCTGATGTAGTGATCACACACACTGACCTAGTGAACACACACACTGATATAGTGAACACACACACTGACATAGTTAACACACACACTGACATAGATAACACACACACTGATATAGTGAACACATTCTCTGATGTAGTGATCACACACACTGACATAGTGAACACACACACTGATGTTGTAAAAACACACAGTGATATAGTGAATACACACATTGATATAGTGAACACACACACTGATATAGTGAACACACACACTGATATAGTGAATACACACATTGATATAGTCAACACACACACTGATATAGTGAAAACACACACTGATATAGTGAACACACACTTTGATATTGTGAACACACTCTGATGTAGTGAACACACACTCTGATATAGTGAACACACACACTGACATAGTGAACACACACAGACATAGTGAACACACACTGATATAGTGTATACACACACACACAGTGATATCCTGAACTTCTTCCTCCTTCTGTAATATCTCTTCTATAAGAAGCGGATCATCATGGACAACATCATGTTTCAAGAATACGTTTGGGGAAAGTGAATACACACTTCAGATTAAATGGGCATTATATTGATATCTTCTGATATACAATTCCTCTTCCTCTTTTCAAACTGGTCCAGTTCTGCCTCCCACAGAACCCAGTGCCGGCTCTTCTGTAGCATGACACCAAACTGTGAGCTGAGGAAGAAAGTGACTAGTGTAGAATTCCTTCCTACTGTTTTTAGCTCGGTGCTTTTCTATTTTTATAGATGTTTCTGTGTCCTTGTCAGAATCTACATAAACAAGTTAGTTTGGAGAAGTGAAACAGCGGATGATTGCGGCATGCAGGACACCCTGGATGATTGACAGTTTCGCACATTGCCTTAGAACATTTATCTGCAGTGCAGAACTGTGGAATTGGCTTCTCCAGGAAGGACCCATGCGATGCTGCTATTATATCTGTCCAAAAAAAGAATTCTTTGAAGTAATCTGGAGCTGAAGACATGCACTGGTTTATTTAGAAACGTTTACGATGCTTAACAGATGAATTGTTATATAATCAGTTAATGAAACTGACCTAAAAAGACAGAAAACCAGCAGGAAGAGGACGAGTCTAAGGAAAGAGTGAGTCACTACAGTGCTTGAGGACCATCAGGAGCTGCCAGACTGTGTGTGTGTGTGTGTGTGTGTGTGTGTGTGTGTGTGTGTGTGTTAATTACACACAAAAAATACTTGAATAGAACTGCAAATCTCTATTTTACTGCTTTTTAGAAATAAAACCAAACTCCACATGTATAGTTTTGTTTTGTTCTTTTGCCTTTTACTTATGAAATATTATGTGAAAAGAAATATTGACGGGGGCACGTTTGATGGTGGTTAGCACATTTGCCTCACACCTCCAGGGTTGCAGGTTCGATACCCGCCTCTGCCGTGTGTGTGGAGTTTGCATGTTCTCCCCATGCCTCAGGGGTTTCCTCTGGGTACTCCGGTTTCCTCCCCCGGTCCAAAGACATGCATTGTAGGTTGATTGGCATCTCTAAAATTGTCCGTAGTGTGTGTGTGTGTGCCCTGTGATGGGTTGGCACTCCGTCTAGGCTGTATCCTGCCTCGATGCCCAATGATGCCTGAGATAGGCACAGGCTCCCCATGACCCGAGAATAGATCGGATAAGCGGTAGACAATGAATGAAGAAATATTGACCCCGTTGCATGTTTACACCCAGATATCTCTAGTAGCTTTCTGGAAGTCTTTATTGCACTGATAATATAACAGGGTTTGCTTTTTCACTCAGAAGTACATACAGTGGAACCTCAAATTGAATTGGTCCTCGAGGTGAGTTCTTAAGGTGAAAATTTGTATTGCGAGACAAATTTTTTATTTATTTATTTTTCCCATCGTCTGTACCACTTATCCGATTTATTCTCGGGTCAGCTTTTGAACGCATGCCGAAGGCAACGCTGGTATCGTGGGTTGACTCTTTCAAACCGCTTTAGCTGATTGGAAAAAACTTGTGAACTCGCTTTGGTTGACTTCGCTTGGCTTTCCACTGAGGCTAACAATTTTTGAACGGCTCCCGGACGTACGCAAGACTTAGCTGCCGTTCGGTTCATGTGCAAAAAATGCTTCATATGCCGATGCAAAATTTCAATTCTTAAGGTCAAAATTCATAAGGGAGGACGTTCGTATGCCAAGATTCCACTGTATATCAATTTTTTTTTTTTTAATGTTTCACAAAATTATTGGCATCTCAACGATATTGACAGAATTTGCGAATTTTGTTTTGAAGTTGTTTTGTTTCTTCACTTCACTCTCAGATGAGGTACATCACAATCTACATGATGCAGAGTGTAAAGTTTATAATTGTTCTTAATATTGTTTTTAAAATAAAAAAATAAAATAAAAATAATATTGTTTTTAAAATAAAAAATGTTTTTTTTATTTTTTCTGCGATAATTAACCTTGTGGAAGTGAAATGTGTGTTGTGTGAAATAGATTAAGTGTCCAATTAAATAGAAATATTTATGAATAAATGTTTAGTATTTCCTGTTTGTTCTGTTCGGTGATAAAACATCAAATCGACGTTTAATCTTCTTTTATATCACTCCATCAGGTTTCTTACTTTCATTTCTTTTCTTGTCTTTCTTTAGGGAAGGTAAGATGGTGGTGTTGTCTCTGGCGATTGGCCTGGCCGAGCAGGACGACTTCGCCAACTTACCAGACCTGCAGGAGAAACCAGCGAGCCAAGAAACTCCTCCTGGAGACAAGAGGTAGAGTTCAGCGCTTTAGAGTTTCAGATGTTTCGTGTTTGCCGAGCGTTCTTGAAGGTGAGCTACGAGGTGACGTCATCGACAAGCACGCCATCTAAACACGTTATGGCATCATTTATTCCAAAACTTTGGATTAATAATAATTTACAACCGTACAATCGACTTCTGCACCTCAGACACGACACAGTGTTGAGTGATGAGTCATTTCTACTGAGAATTAATTTTAATAATAAAAATTCCACTAGTGATGATTGGAAAATGAGTGTATGTGTGTGTGTGTGTGTGTGTATGTGTGTTTTTAATCTAGACAGGTATTTTAGTCACTGCTCCCCCGGCCCCACAGAAATCATTGTTTACAGGAAACTGTCAAGTTTTTCAGGAATGTTTGTGCTCCTGTGTCTGTTCCCCGACACACAAAGCAAAAGAAAATAGTTTGGTTCAAATCAAGCTTTAGCTTTAAACGCCACTGTGTTCACTGGGACCCAGAATGCTTCTCAGTGTGGCGGATCTTTTGGACCTCTGGTTTGCAGTCGATGTTAAATCTAAACATTTAATAGAAATACACAGATCAAGCATACCATTATGACCACTGAGAGGTGAAGTGAATAAGACTGATGATCTCCTCATCATGGCACCTGTTAGTGGGTGGGATATATTAGGCAGCAAGTCAACATTTTGTCCTCAAAGTTGATGTGTTAGAAGCAGGAAAAATGGACAAGCGTAAGGATTTGAGCGAGTTTGATGAAGGGCCAAATTGTGATCGCTAGACCACTGGATCAGAACATCTCCAAAACTGCAGCTCTTGTGGGGTGTTCCCGGTCTGCAGTGGTCAGTATCTATCAAAAGTGGTCCAAGGACGGAACAGTGGTGGACCGGCGACTGGGTAGGGGCGGCCAAGGCTCATTGATGCACGTGGGGAGCAAAGGCTGGCCCGTGTGATCGGATCCAACAGACGAGCTACTGTTATGCCTGGTCGGTGTATATTAGTTGTGTTGATATTACCACTAATTTGGTCTTGTTATTACTAGCACATTACACATTAATACATTAATTAATAAAACATTTTGTTGCTATGTACCTGCACTTGCAATTACGATAAAGTTGTATCTATCTATCTATCTATCTATCTATCTATCTATCTATCTATCTATCTATCTATCTATCTATCTATCTATCTATTATAGCTAGCTAGCTAAGTCATTGGCCTTATTAGTTACTGGAGACTTTCACCTGTTCTCCTTCCTATAAACACAAGTCCAGACATTTCACTGGACTGTACTGTTCCCTCTGGATGTAGTTCAGTCACATGACCCAGTGGATGTTAGCTTAGCTAGCAGAACTGAAACTGACCGCAGAATAATGCTCAGCACGTCCTTTTGTGTTACATAATGTTCTAACTTAAATGGCACCGTTTCCTTGGCAACACTCCAACACCACATCTTAATTTGGTCCAGGCCCAAAGTTTTGAAAGACATTTAAACAACGGCCCAAAACCAAGCAGCCTGAAGAAGGCAAGAACAGCAGAGCTCGAAAGAACTGAACCAAATCCCAAATCCTGGAAGCCTGAAAGCAGCCCATGAGCTCATGCTGGGTTCATCAGCCAGAACAGAGAGCATGATGGGATGGCACGAGAAATATACAGTACTGTTCAAAACTCTTAGCACCGTTATATTATTAATAGAAATTTGGGTCAGAAAAGTGAGAAATACAGAAAAGTGTTTTTTATGTCAGTAAAATAAAAAAGTAGCATCTTATATAACAGACTGTTTTTCAATCAAAAGAAAAACAAACATTAAAAAGCATTTTCTGCAAAAATGAAAGCTGTCTGTCTGTTTCTCTGTCTGTCTGTCTGTTCCTCTTCTTGTCTGTTCCTCTGTCTGTTGCTCTGTCTGTCTGTCTGTTCCTCTGTTTGTCTGTCACTTTGTCTGTCTGTCTGTTCCTCTGTCTGCCTCTTCCTCTGTCTGTCTTTCTGTCTGTTACTCTGTTTGTCTGTCTGTCTGTTCCTGTTTGTCTGTCACTTTGTCTGTCTGTCTGTTCCTCTGTCTGTTGCTCTGTCTGTCTGTTTGTTGCTCTGCCTATCTGTCACTCTGTCTGTCTGTCGCTTTGTCTGTTTGTCGCTCTGTCTGTCTGTCACTCTTTGCCTCTCTGCCACTTTCTGTCGCTCTGTCTGTCTGTCGCTCTGTCTGTCCATTGCGCTATCCTTGTCACTCTGCCTGTCTGTCTGTCACTCTGTCTGTCTGTCGCTTTATCTGTTTGTCGCTCTGTCTGTCTGTCACTCATTGTCTGTCTGCCACTTTGTCTGTCTGTCGCTCTGCCTGTCTGTTGCTCTGTCTGTCTGTCGCTCTGTCTGTCCATTGGGCTAACCTTGTAACTCTGCCTGTCTGTCTGTCACTCTGTCTTTCTGACACTCTGCCTGTCTGTTGCTCTGCCTGTTTGTCATGCTGTCTGTCTGTCCCTCTGTCTATCTGTCGCTTTGTTAGTTTGTCGCTCTGCCTGTCTGTCACTCCGTCTCTCTGTCGCTCTGTCTGTCCATCTCTTTGTATACCTGTCACTCTGTCTGTTGCTTTGTCTGTCTGCCTGCCACTCTGTCTGTCTGTCTGATGCACTGCCTGACTGTTACTCTGTTTGCCTGTTCCTCTGTCTGTCATTCTGTCTGTCTGTCACTCTGCCGTTCTGTCACTCTGCCTGTCTGTCAGTCACTCTGTCGGTCTGTCACATTGTCTGTCTGTCCATATGTCTGTTTGTCGCTTTGCCTGTCAGTCTGTCGCTCTCTGTCTGTCTGTCTCAGATCCTCAAAAAATACTTATTATTTTAGACCCTACTTATATACTATATAATGCATACTGATATTCCGACATGTATTACACCTCTTTCACTGTATTCCTTCTCATTTAGACTCACAGCACCTCTCAGTCTACCTGCTGATTTCATAGTAAAATGATTCCAGATTTAATTGTAATTAATTATAATAATACTGTAGATAATACAATAATACACATGTGTATATATCGTATACATTTATATGCCTGAGAAGTTATTAACAAGCACAACGCTTGCAGGATGAAGTATGGCTCCAGGATAATATCTGTTGAGATTCCGAGTGGATAAAGCATCTAAATCTATTGTTATATTGAGATTTGAGTGAGACACAGCACTGTGGAGTTGCCGGGCAACAAAAACTTTGGACTTCACTCAGAGGTTAGCATGAAGCTCATTGAGCAGGATTTCATTCCGAAGAGCAGAGTCTGGAGATATGGAAGCAGGAACTAACAGCTGAGATTATTATGGAATTGCAGTAATTGCTGCTAGAGGCAAAGGCATAGATGAGGCTGTTTCACTCTCAGTGGCATGAACACACACACAAACTAGATGTTAATAGGGCCAGGAGGAACACTCATTTCCATGATACAGGTGTGTGTGAGATAGAGAAAGGGCCAGTTCAGCTTGTTAGCAGTCAGATATATCTGATGATCTTCAGTTGGGAAATAACATGCTCCAGAGATCTCGGAGTGGCTGCAACTGGTGGCACCCTGCGATTAACAGCCCACTGCTTCACACATGTATCTGCACTGAAAATCTATTGGAGGAACCACAGGCTTTGTTAGAGTGCAAATTTTACACCTGGTCTCATTTCAGATCTATATTATATCTATAAGTCCCCTTGTTTCCCAAATACAGAGTTTACACCTGTGTACAGGTGTACCCTGCTGAGGCAGAGAACGTTATTCTCCGTCTACCTGATCTTCACAGACGCAGGTTCTCCTGGTTCCCATGAGGCTGCGGTGTTAGCAATAACCAGTTTTGGACTGCTGCTTAACCGAGCCTTTTTCTCATGGAAGGAAAGATGTGCGGGGAATAATTCAGTTATTCTGATCAGGTGGAATTTGAGGTGTGAATTTGAATCTCTTCTTTTTGGAGCAGTAGGTAAAATTTATTTAAGGAATGTATATATACAGGCAGGTCATAAATATTTGGACACCGACAAAGTTATGGTTATTAAAGTTACCATCATATCCCACAATATTGGAATTGAAAATGAAAGAAAGCTCAAAGTGCTCAAACTTTCTTCATTAATTAGAGGAGTGAACGTTGTAGGAATTCAGCAGTGCCTCCCCCATCAGCCTCTTTGACAGGAACCATAAATAAACATCATCATAAATTAAATCATCATCCTTAATACTTGGTTGCAAATCCTTTGCATTCAGTGACTGACAGTCTGGAGCCCAGAGACATCAGCAGATGCTGGGTTTCTTCCCTGGTGCTGATCTGCCAGCTCTTTATTTTAAGCTGTCTTCACTTCCTATTTGTTCTTGGAGCATTTCATCTTCAGGTTTAGCTTCGGCAAAATGGATCCAGATCAAGAACATTTTCACTTTTCTGCCTCAAAGAAGTGTTTCGAAGTTCGCTGCAGGTCTCCGTCCATCTGCACCGCAAATTCCGATGAATTTTGAAGCTTTTGGCTGAATGCAAGCACACACTATAGCGCTCCACACTGCTTTCCTTAGCAGTCACATCATCAGTAAATATAAGGGAAGCTGCCGTAAACACGCCCACACCGAAGGATGAGATGCTACGCTTTAGATCATGAGCAGTTCCTTCATTTCTTTATACTCCTCTTTTCCCATCATTCTGCTACAAGATGATCTGCATCGCATCCCTCCAGAGAATAGTGTGCAAGCTTTTTTTGGCATTCCGATCTACCTATTTTTAAGCCTCCGGTGAAGCCTTTTCGTGATTGTTGACTTTGACTTCAGGCTTCATCTGGCCAACTGGTTGTGAAATAGTTTTTCCTCCAAGGAAAGAATTCTTCTGTCATCCTCCATAGTTGTTTTTCCCATTCTGATTTTTTTTAGCCTAATGATGGCTTTGGATTTCTGATTGAGAATGAACAATTACAGACTCCCACTTGAAATCAAATCTAGATGTTTTCTAGATGTTTGCTTACCTGTAAGTGAAAAAATGAGGGAATAACACAAAAACAATTCTTCATTCATTGTCTACCGCTTATACAATCTATTCTCGGGTCACGGGGAGCCTGTGTCTATCTCAGGCGTCATTGGGCAAGATACACCCTGGACGGAGTGCCAACCCATCGCAGGGTACACACACACACACACACTCTCATTCACACACGACGGACAATTTAGAGATGCCAATCAACCTACAATGCATGTCTTTGGACCGGGGGAGGAAACCGGAGTACCCGGAGGAAACCCCCGAGGCACGGGGATAACATGCAAACTCCACACACACATGGCAGAGGCCAACCCTGGAGGTGTGAGGCAAACATGCTAACCATGAAGCCACCGTGCCCCCCCAAAAAAAAACCAATTCTTAATAAATAAAAACAATTCTTTTACCAATAATTCTTTATCACAATTGAAAGAAGAAGAACTGAGGGCACAAAGCCTTTATTATCACCACGTGTACATTACAGCACAGTGGAATTCATTTCTTTGTGTATCCCAGCTGCGGAAGTTGGGGTCAGAGCGCAGGGGCAGCTATGATACAACACCCCTGGAGCAGGGAGGGTTAACGGCCTTGCTCAATTGCCCAACAGTGGAGCTTGGTAGTTCTGAGGCTTGAACCCTGATCCTCCAATCAACAACCCAGAGCTTTAACCGCTTGAACCCCATATAAAGAAGGCACTGTTGTTATGGCAAAGCTTAAATCATATAATAGCTGAAAATGTCAATTTCCCATAAAAAGTAGGGACGTTATGAAGATAAGATAGATGAAACCTAAATACCTAAAAGATCCCAGTGAAAGATTTGGTCAGAAGCAGTAAATGAGAGCAAGATTAAGTAAGAGAAAACTTTACAGCCAAAGAGAGCTTTACAGCCTCCTCCACTGGGAACTCGGGTCTTATTTAAACCTCAGATACTCAGATTTAAAATAAAATCATGTGAGCCCCATCCCACTGCCCCCTTTTTTCCAGCCCCATGGTGTGTGTCCCAGTTTAAAATGAATCACATATCTCAGTCTCTAATCTGACACAGCTCACTTCTCTGCTTTCTCTGCTGAGTGTGAGTGTAATTATGATGAAAAAGAGTGCGGTAAACGTGTGTGTTGTTATAAACCATTTTGTTTTCTTGGCACAGCTGTTTGCCTGCGAGTTAATGGTTGAATTTTGTTTGCAATCAAAGTGAAACCATAGATCTCCATATCAGAGCTCAATGATAACAATGTTGTTCTATTCACAGCGCAGTGAAGCACTTGAAGAGCTGTAAAAAAAAATAAAATAAAGAAATGAATAAATAAATAATAATAAAATCTTCATTTAAACATATTTCCAAATGATGTAGCTGGTATGAGTAGAGAGTTTCCATCTTCATGTCACCTCATTGACTCCAGGAATATGAAACTATCCAGCTGAAAGTTTTCTGTCCAATTGATATCTAATTAAAACACGTGATTTTGATAAGTATACTGACTGTAGCACCTTGAGTTGAGGAAGGGGACGGCATGGTGTTACATACACACTGCATGCTTATTGTGTCTTCTGTTATGGTTTCTGTGCTTTATGTGTGTATTATCACTGGAGCACACAGTGTGTCACAGTGTGAGGGATTCTTTTCAGGTGAATCAGTGCTTCTGTACGTGGCTAATTTATGCTAGGTTATGTGGGTGTGTGTTCTTGGCCATGGCACATGAGGATCAGCTTGGAATAGTGCGAGTTAAGCAGAGATGTTGTGATTGGCCAGGCATTGATTAAGAAATTGAAACCGTGCTTAAAGACTCAGAGAAATGGTTGCAGCCTGTGACTTGCACTTGATGGGCTCTTACAACTCCCGATGAAGTCGACTCAAAATCATTCCTTTTTGGAGGGGTTGATGATAACTACAGATAACAGCCCATAATATGTGTCTATGAACGCTGGCACCTTCCTCAGGGTGTGGAGTATTCACCACATTACATTTACAGCATTTAGTAGACTGCCTTATCCAGAGCAACTTACCTTTATCTCATTTTTTATAACTGAGCAATTGAGGGTTAAGGGCCTTGCTCAGGAGCCCAACTGCTTGGTGGACCTGGATTTAAACTCACAACCTTCCGATCATTAGTCCAACAACCTTAAGCAGTGAGTTACCACAGTAACGGTAACATCATCACTTCACAACATTCCATCACAAAATCACATCACCACATTGCATCATAACATCACCAAATTCCATCACCACATCACATCACCATATCACCATGACATCACCATCACCACATCACCTTTTCATATCACAGCACCATATCACCATGACATCACACCATCACATCACCACACCAGCATGGCATCAACACATCACACCACCAAATCACATCACCACATTCCATCACCACAACACATCACCACATCACCCACCACATCACATCACCCACCACATCACATCACCCACCACATCACCATCACATCACCATCACATCACATCACCATCACCACATCACATCACCACATCACATCACCATCACCACATCACCACATCACATAACCATCACAACATCACCATCACCACATCACATCACCCACCACATCACCCACCACATCACATCACCATCACCACATCACCATCACCACATCACCACATCACATCACCATCACAACATCACCATCACCACATCACATCACCCACCACATCACCCACCACATCACATCACCATCACCACATCACCATCTCCACATCACCACATCACATCACATCACCACATCACCATCACCACATCACATCACCCACCACATCACCATCTCCACATCACCACATCACATCACATCACCACATCACCATCACCACATCACATCACCCACCACATCATCATCACCAGATCACATCACCACATCACATCACATCACCATCACCACATCACATCACATCACCATCACCACATCACATCACCACATCACCACATCACATCACATCACATCACCACATCACCATCACCACATCACATTACCCACCACATCACCATCACCACATCACATCACCACATCACCATCTCCACATCACCACATCACATCACATCACATCACCATCACCACATCACATCACATCACCATCACCACATCACATCACCATCACCACATCACATCACCACATCACATCACATCACCATCACGACATCACATCACCACATCACGTCACCCACCACATCACCATCACCACATCACCATCACCACATCCCATCACTATCACCACATCACCACATCACCACATCACATCACAATCACCACATCACATCACCACATCACATCACCATCACCACATCACATCACCCACCACATCACCATCACCACATCACCATCACCACATCACCCACCACATCACATCACCACATCACTATCACATCACCACATTCCATCACCATCATCACATCATTACATCACCATCACCAAATTACATCACCACATCACATCCTTACATCATTCAATGTGAGCTGTGATTCTGTGACACTAGATAAACTCCATGCTTCCTAACCATTAGGGAAGTGCAGACCAAACAAGAAACCAGTAAGGGATCTCAGAGAAAGGTTCTCTCTCTCTCTCTCACTCTCTCTCTCTCTCTCTCTCTCTCTCTCTCTCTCTCTCTCCCTGTATCTCACACACACACTGGATTGTTGTGTCATTTCGTGAGCAGGAGCAGCAGAGCCGAGACAGGCAGCTTAAATCACTGTCAGAAAAGTTTTTCCCATCTCTTTCATACATATTATCTCTCTCTCTGTCTCTCCCCCTCTCTCCCTCCTTCTCTTTCCCTCCCTCTCTCTCTCTCTCTCTTACCCACACACATAGGCAATGCTTGGTATCTTAATACTTGGAAATAAACACAAGTATGACAGCAGCAGCTTTAAGTAGCTCTGCCCTGCATATACAAGCCTCATCAATCTGTCTCTAACACTCATGCTAACATGTGCTAAGCTAAACGCTTCAGAGACCACATATAAGAACAGCAGGTTAGCACTGTGTGGTAAGGCTAAGCGCTGCTAGCGTGACCCAGTGCTTAGCCTTTACACGCTCTAGCTCTCCATTTAGAAACCTTTATCCAGGAATCTGAAACACAGAGCGAGATGAAGCTGTCTATTATTAGTAGTAGTAGTATTTTTATTATTATTATTATATGTATCACATACAAAAAGCTTAATAATAACAACAGCCAAAAGACAGTAGTTGCATAATCCTATACTCTTAAAGATGCTCCAGTTCTGTGTGTGTGTGTGTGTGTGTGTGTGTGTGTGTGTGTGTGTGTGTGTGTGTGTGTGTGTGTGTTACGGCTCATGTCTATAAGGCAGTGGAAGATAATTGAATGGAAATGAGATGGAGGTGTGCAGTGGCAGGTGTCCAGCTAACTAACAGTGACGTGTGATCAAAGGTGAAACAGCGCCGGCGCTGTCACGCTGATCTATTTTTAAACCCTTTCTCATAAAAATACTGAAAGTACTGCAGCTTCAGCCAGCAAAGGAATGTGACTTAAAAAAGCAGCTAAAATCAGATCCTTCAGCATTGTCTCCTGTACTATTGTTTTATTACCTTTATTCTTTTCTATTTTCCCATGGGGGTTTTTGTTATCATTGCATTTGCTTTGCCCTTTTTATGATATTATTTTGCTGTATCAGTTATTGAAATAATATTTCTATCATTTGATCTTGCTGTGATCTTGGGATCCAGTGGATCTGTGGATCAAGTTGTTCAGTCACTCAGATGGATTGATGGCATGGTATCATGGACACCAGAAACCCTTCCAGACCACCAGAGGACACCATTATTCATTGTGTGAACTTCTCTTTCTGTTGTTTGCTCCATTTCTGGTGATTGTGCTCATTGTGTGTCTTGTTATTCACTTGGTTATAGTTCACTGTTTGGATCGATTATAAAGTTATAACATTGATAGTTCATATAACTCCTTCAAACATCCATCCACTGAGACAACCAGGAAATATAACACACAACAAATCAAATGGTTCAGAAAAATGTCCCTGTTCATCTACATGAACATTTACTCTATACATTAATGAACCATGAAAGCAGAATTTTTATGTGTGTGAGACCTGTTGTGTTCGTCTAAATCATTTTGATGTACAAAAAAGGATGATGATGTTTAATCCATCCTTACACCAGACCATGGCTTGACCCTCAGGAAGCACTGACCGGAGCAGATGCTTAGAAGCAGGTTACTAAAGGCTACTCCTAACAGCAACATGCTTCTCAATGCTAATGGCTAGTGTATTAGCATGTTAGCTTGTGGAAAACAGCTGTGGCTCTAGACAGCAGCAAGCAGGAGCTGGAATATTCCCCCAGATCTGGTGAAAGGGAGACTGAAGAGAACCATACACGGTATTAATCCAGAACCTCATTCTTCAGCCAGTGATTTGGAGTCCTTGCTCTCTACCGAAAGAGGAGAAAGGAGATATAGTAGCAGCTAAACTTATTACTGAAGTTATACACTGATCAGCAATAACATTATGACCACCTGCCTCATATTGTGTCGGTCCCCCTTTTGCTGCCAAAACAGCCCTGACCCATCGAGGCATGGACTCCACTAGATCCCTGAAGGTGTGCTGTGGAATCTGGCACCAAGATGTTAGCAGCAGATCCTTTAAGTCCTGTAAGATGAGAGGTGGAGCCTCCATAGATACTTATAGGATACTTTTGATAGATACTGACCACTGCAGACTGGGAGCACCCCACAAGAGCTGCAGTTTTGGAGATGCTCTGATCCAGTGGTCTAGCCATCACAATTTGGCTCTTCGTCAAACTCGCTCAAATCCTTACGCTTGTCCATTTTTCCTGCTTCTAACACATCAACTTTAAGGACAAAATGTTCACTTGCTGCCTAATATATCCCACCCACTAACAGGTGCCATGATGAGGAGATCATCAGTCTTATTCACTTCACCGGTCAGTGCTCAGAATATTATGCCTGATCGGTGTACATTATTTTTAGAATGCTGAAAGAAAAAGCCAGAGAGAAGCCACTTGTGATATTTGCTTCATCTCTGTTACACAGGCTCTTCATTCTCTTGTTTCTGTTCTATTACATCCTACACACAAGACTTCAGATGTTGCTCCAGACTCGTTGTGTGTAGGATTAACTAGTGTTTATCTCGTTTCTTGTTTCTCCCTCCTACATTCCTTCATTTTCCTTCCTCCTGGTTTCCTGCCCTCGTCCCTTTGTCTTGATGATATTAACACAGACAGCAGACGTGAGAAAGTCATGTTGTCTTGAACAAGAGATGTTTGGGTACATCCTTGGTTTTCGATGAGGGATTAAAACCTGAGCTCCCACTCCTCTTACACAAGTGCTCGTCCTGAATAACACACTCACCCACATACACACACACACCTCCTCACCGCCTCATAACAATGCTTCTAATCACAAACAGACATTTTCCACATGTTTCTCAGTTTCAGCTGCTCTTTACACTCAGTGTGTCTCTGAATCAGCTCTGATGAAGATAACAGTGTGAATCATTAATAACGTTCAGCCTGTGTGTGTGTGTGCGTGTGTGTGTGTGTGTTTCTCAGTGATTAGGAATGCTGAGTGTTTTATTCCAAGCTCATATGTTACATGGTCTTTGCTTCTATGATGCAGAATGGACTGTATGTGTGAGGCACATCGTTATCGTTGTGGTTTTTTGGAATTGTCTACATTTTCATCTCACCTCTAGCAGTCGGGAACATTTCTGGCATTATTTATTTATTTTATTTTTTTATTACTCATTTAAAAAGACAGAACCAAAAAAAAGATATCAGGGTCCTTCATCACAAAATAAGGCTGTGTGTGTGTGTGTGTGTGTGTGTGTGTGTGCCATCTAAATCATTTTAATGTGCAAAAAAGGATGGAATAAGGATGATAATGATGTTAAATCCATCCTTACACCAGACTTTGGCTTGACCTCAGGAAGCACTGACCGGAGCAGAAGCTCAGAAGCAGGTTATTAAAGGCTAAAAATCTCTGGACTGAAAGAAAACGCTTTGTCTTCTTCAAGTGAAATGGTTGCATAATCGCGCTTTGTCCTGAAGGAACGTTACGACAGCAG
Organism: Hemibagrus guttatus; assembly: GCA_033459395.1. Classification (NCBI taxonomy): domain Eukaryota; kingdom Metazoa; phylum Chordata; class Actinopteri; order Siluriformes; family Bagridae; genus Hemibagrus; species Hemibagrus guttatus. Next base: position 2,417,421 of record JAUCMX010000010.1, on the reverse strand, counting down.
CATCCTGACTTTCACTCCCACGTTGAGCGAGGAACTGCAACGAAACAAAACAAAAAAAGGTTAAGTTCGGACCTCTTCAGGAATATTTACATTTCGAAGAGCAAATCCCGTCTTTATTACTTTCGCTCTGTCTCGCAGATGTAAAGCCTGTTGCTGTTTTTTCATAATGAACATCTGAAAAGTGTACTCATTAGCGAGCGACTCAAGGCACTGTGTATTTTTCAAACTCAAACAAACAGTGCGTATGCAGGGAGTCATTTATATTCATACTGTTGTCTCAGAGAGATTGCAAGTCTGCTAACACGGCTTATAGTGAAGGAAAGGAAAGTCTATCAGCATGACCTCATTCAGACAATACTAAACTGCTGGATCGGTTTATTTAGCATTTTTAACATTTTCTTTAAGAGGTTCTCTGAAAAAGTACTCTGAGTGAAGTACGGGTGTCTACTTCTCCTACTACTTCATTGCTCTGTCTGAAAGGAAGAAGTGCTGGAAGATTAGTTCATACTATCAAAAGCCCACATCATTAAGAATGTACACGATCAGCCATAACATTATGAGCAGTGACCGGTGAAGTGAATAAGACTGATGATCTCCTCATCATGGCACCTGTTAGTGGGTGGGATATATTAGGCAGCAAGTGAACATTTTGTCCTCAGAGTTGATGTGTTAGAAGCAGGAAAAATGGACAAGCGTAAGGATTTGAGTGAGTTTGACGAAGGGCCAAATTGTGATGGCTAGACCACTGGATCAGAGCGTCTCCAAAACTGCAGCTCTTGTGGGGTGTTCCCGGTCTGCAGTGGTCAGAATCTATCGAAAGTATCCTTTAAGTATCCATGGAGGCTCCACCTCACAACTTACAGGACTTAAAGGGTCTGCTGCTAACATCTTGGTGCCAGATACCACAGCACACCTTCAGGGATCTAGTAGAGTCCATGCCTCGACGGGTCACAGCTGTTTTGGAGGCAAAAGAGGGACTGACACAATACTTTCCTGAACCCACTGTAGTGTTGAGTAGAGGGTGTGATTTTAGCCGAGCTCAGGGCTTGCGATTATTTAGTCAGTCTTTGAAAAACCCAGTAAAATAATATACAAATTAATAATAAGACACCGATGAGAATCACCAGTGAGCTTCCTCTCTAGTAAAGTAGGTGTATAAACAGAGGATAGGCTGATCTGAAAATAACCAGAAACTGTGAACAAACGATGAGTGCTTTAAATATAAAATTATTATTATTAATATTATATACTATTACATATTCTTATTGCTATATTCATTAGTCAAAATAACACCAACTTAGCTTTACCCTGATGTCTCATTTCGTGCTCCTAGCTGCCTGCACACTTTACCTTTTATGGGGTTTTGTGGGTGTCGCTATATGCAAATGAGCTGAGCCATGAACATTTACATGCAACTTCAGTGCAAGATTGAAAACATGATATTCTTATTAGTTATAAATTACGTGAGCTCTAAAAAGGGAGTTAAATTGTACTTTTAGGGAAAAGCTCTAAGTGCAGTTTGCTTTTTATCGGTTAAAAACAGACAGTTTGTGACAAGAATGTTTTTAATTCACACCCCAAAACTTTCCATTGTTCAAAAATAAAATAGGAAGGAAACCCACCACCTTTACCGAGCCAGGGAGAAGGATTCCAGATGATGTGATTGAAGTGTAATCAGTGATATTACACAGACCCGATCTCTCAGCACATCTTCATCATTAGACTCAAATGCTTCTGGCCACCTGTGGAGATGAAGATAGACTTACAGCATCCATTATTCTTGAGAATTAGCCTGGAAAAAAGGGAGAACTGGACTTTTCTGTAGTTTGGCTCGGCTGCACTGGTCACACTGACCACAGAGCATCATCATTCTCATCATCATCATCATCATCATTATCATCATCATTATCATTCCCAGCAGAAAATGACACTTTAATGCAATTTCTGATGGAACTACTTTCAAAATGGAATTGTGTGTGTGTGTGTGTGTGTGTGTGTGTGTGTGTGTAGAGGAGATGCCAGGTTCTAGCCCTGCCATATCAGCTAACCGATCATTCCACGAGCAAAGGAAACTCCACAGAAAAGATCTTAAAGTGTTGAACTGAATGTCATTTTTGTATGCCATCATCATGTCTGCTGAATGCTGGATTCTGATTGGTCAGAAGGTGCAGATTAATGGTCAGTTAGATCTGACTAGGATTTACGATGATAATAATAACAAAGAACTGATGAAAAAAATGGTATGTACGAAAAAAAAATATTGGAAGGAGTCTCCATTGTCAGCTGGACTGAGCATCTTGCGACATGATGTGCAAATAAAGAATGAAATATTTTACTTGCAGTGTTGGTTGCTGTTGATTATGAGAATCAGAGGGTCAAAACCATACAGGTTAATAGAGTGCACCTTGTTATCTCCTATAGCTAACAGGATCAACACACACACACACACACACACACACACATATATTTTCATTTGGATTATATTTTTAGCACCACTATGATCCATGAATAGTGTTAAAGTGTGTGTGTGTGTGTGTGTGTGTGTGTGTGTGTGTGTGTGTGTGTGTGCACTTGCCAACTGGTTTTCTCTGATTAATAACACTCGCAGACACTCGGTGCCCCCCTCCGCCGGCTCCGT